>QODF01000309.1:117913-220413 GCA_024372805.1 Oostethus manadensis | reverse complement strand
ACGTTTACCTTTAACAGTTTCAGCTCTCTGGAGTCTGAGAACGCAGGAAACATCTCCTCGTACTTCTCAATGGCCAACTAAAAACACACACACACACACACATTCTTTGTTATGGAACATTCTTGAAGGTGATGATGCCATTTATACCACTTTTCCACTCCAGCAACACTTTGTTTATTGTAGCAAATCCCTTCCAGACCTGAGTGTGATAAGGGAATTTCCACCAAGTAGGATTTGGAAATGCAATATTTTTTAGATTTTTGTACAAACCTGTTTAATTACGTGTTTTAAAATTAGAGACCTCTACACATGAAATAACACCCCTACAGTCACCTTCAAACTCATATTACACAATACAGTAGACATAAGAGAAAATAAGACATAGCAAACCTGTTTACCACCTTCTAAATACACTTCATAACATTATTAGAGGCCTCTAGGCCTGAAATAACAACCCTATAGTCACCTTATATTACCCAATATACAGTAATACAGTGGTTCACAAACTTTTTACAGCCACGTACCTCTTAAGACATTTTACAGGAAAGCCATGTACCGCCTGTACCCTTTCTTAAAAGTCTTAATTAACTTGAAATACACCCCTTTCAACTAATTTCCCTATTGCACGGCTTTAAGAGTGTGCATATCATGAATGCTGGGTTTTGTTTGTTTTCGGCACGTATTGGTAACATGTTTGCCATGTAGCAATAAAAATATACTAATAACAGTGATTCATCTGGTTAGTCACATTGCACTGCTATTATTTTGAACACAACTGCACAGTCATATAGCCTCATTACACTTACAGTGACAGATTATCCCTGTTGCACTGTGCGGGGATTGGAACACCAATATAAATAAAATCTTCAAGATTAAACAATTTTAATGCACAAAATAATTATCCATCTTACTTATCCTTATGATGCACACACAGTAACGTCAAGCTCTGTCTCCTTTCCGCTCCATACTCGTGCAGTGAGGCGTTTAGGTGCACTCGTAATTGTTAGTGTTTGATGCAAATTGTTTTTCTTTTTTATTTGCGTACCTCCTATTGCATTTGGCATACCACCTAGGCAATAGTAGCTATAATAAGAGAAAATATGGCATAGAAAACCTATTTTCCCCCTTCTAATTACACTTTAACATTATTAGAGACCTCTATACATGAAATGACACCCCTATAGTCAACTTTACACTTCTATTACCCAAAATAGTAGGCATAAGAGAAAATAAGACATAGAAAAATTGTTTACCACCTTCTAAATATGCTTTTTAATATTATTAGAGCACTCTATACATGAAATATCACCTTTATACTCATATTACCCAATATAGTAGACATAATATGAAAATAAAGCATTGAAACATAATATAAACTTACATATGAGGATTGGGAGAACATTAGTGAACGTGCTGGTGTCAGGTTAGTTTGGACCCTCTGCCAGTGAATCAATTAAAAAAAAAAAACACCTACTGTTACTGTGTGTACTATTCAAGTAAAAACTAAATGGTTTAAATGAAATACAACAGAATCATTTATAAATTATATTCAATTTATCATTTTTTAATTTAAATGTTAATTATTTCTAAATTAATTTTCAATTAGTTTTTATTTACGTTTTAATTCAAGTGTTATTTTTAAATGTAATTAAATTTTTCATTCATTAATTTTCTATGCTGCTTATCCTAATTAGGGTTGCAGGTTAATTGCATTTTTATTAATTCTAATTAAAAATAGCTGTTATTGTCTGTACTATTGAAGGAAAAACAAAATTACTTAAACATACCTTAATAACCTCTGCTCGCGCAACAAAAAACAAGTTGAAATGGAGGCGACATGCAGGGGCTATCCACACACAAATGTTTTCAGGTGAAAAGAGAATTTTATAGTTTCCGTAATGCCGTTCTGGGTGACCTGAAATACTATTTTTTTAAAACGTCTTCCAGAGTTCATATATCTGCATATCTATGTTGTTTGCTCAGTACTGCTTATTTCTGCATTGAACTATCATCAATAACCATTCTATTGATCCTGTTCTTGACTGTCTTTGCATTTCTTTCTTTCAAAACGACTTGAGGCAAGTGTAAAGACTTTTCCTGACGTCCTTTGAAGATTTTTCTGTTATTTTCATTTTTCTTCACCAAAAGAGAAATTTATTTACGGTCCCTAGAAAAACAGCCAGCGGTTAGAGCGGCACTTCTTGAGCGAGCGAGCTGCACCATGAGAGAGCAGTCCGGGCACGGTGAGGGAGGACTACCGCTGTAGCTACGGAGCCGAATACCCAACGTCTAACTTGACCACGGTGTATTTGCAGACTTAAAAGTGAAAGCACATATTGAGCTGTGAGTGCAGTCAGTCGACTGCCGCTGCACATAACCTGACTTTCCTGGAGTCACCGTGTCGCAAATTAGTGTGTCACAGGCTGTGAGCACGTAGCTACATCGCACTTTTTGTTATAAAATATATTGCTATGCTCCAGTTAATGACATTGTTTTATTTTACTGCGCAGTAACTTGTTTCAGACTCAACTCAAAACTCCTTCACCTTTTTTCTCTCCCATGTAGTGAGACTCTCTGCTACACCTAGCCTACCAGAAGAAAATCTAGATGCATTCACGGACTTGGTGGCGAGTCAGATATTTCATATTCTTTTCGGAAATGCACATTTGGTGTTAAAAAAATAACCGCGCTTAGCAAAGGGAGCCGCAACAAGGAGGCTGAAGGGCTGCATGCAGCTCCAGAGCCGCGGGTTGCCGACCCCTGGTCATGACTCACCAGAGTGGGGATTCTCCTGGTATTTTCTTGTCTTATACTCCAAAAATGACACACATGTAATTCCACTTAGTCGTAAGTCGAGACGAGGCCTGGAAAGCGGAAAATGACATATGCACGCATTCTTTCTTCTTCTATGCTGTGGTGTGTCTTGTGGTTCCGTCTATGTGCCTGTTTACAGTGCCACACGCAGGTGTGCTGTGTGTATTACATCCTTTTCACCCAGTGATCCATTCCTGTCTGGATGCAACTATTTACTAATCCCACACGGTGAGGACGCAAATCTTTTTCAACCTGCCAAAACAATTTAAAAATCTCAGGAGCGTTTCCATGTGAACAGGTCAGGAGCTAACCCCACCTCATTATGCAAAAGCTTTGCCACTCAACGCAGCAAGCTTTTGGAGTCAGGGAACGTACCCCGAGGCAACTGTGAAAGAGTGGAAAAGGTTTGTAACCTTTGCATTGAGCTCATCCACGATGAAGTGACACAGTGAAGCCTTGAAGAAGTACTCCTTAGCGTTGTACTTCAACAGAGGATTGTCCATGGTGCTCATAGCAACCTGACACACACAAACACACAATGTCAGCTCTTATACTTGGAAATCAACACATTTCCACCACTTGCAAGTCATTCTTTCCTTTACTTTTGCGGCATATTTTGTTCTTTTCCCCACCGGTGTTTTGAGTTCAGTGAAGTACCTGCTCGTAGATCTCGATGGCTTTCTGGTACTGCTCCAGCTGGGCGCTGTAATGCCCCACCTTCAGGAGACACTTGTTGGCCGAGCTGAAAGGCACGCAGAGAACTCTAACGTGTCTAACCTGTGACCTTGTTTCAGTGTGTCTGGCCACACAACGCCAAAGCGTACCTGTTTGATTCCTCTCCTTTGTAGTAGTCTGCCGCCTGCTCGTAGTGGGCGATGGCCTGATGGGAAAAAGTACAGCTAGTACACATTGCCATTGTGGTTCTTTGGCTTTGCGAAGGACACCAACGCTGAAACACTTTACCTTCTCAATGTCTACCAGCTCTGACTCGTAAATCTCTGCTATGGTGATGTGGTGCTTGGCCGCGATGGTGAAGCGACCCTGCAAATGAGAAACACGACCACACAAGAAGTTAGCAAAAACGCAGACATGTAAATGTACTCTTTGATGTATTTTATGGGCTGCACGGGGAACTAGTGGTGAGCATGATGGCCTCACAGTCCAGAGATCGTGGGTTCGTATCGCCGTTGGACGTCTGTGTGGAATTTGCATGTTCTCCCCGTGTGTGCTTGGGTTTTCCTAGGGTACTCCGGTTTCCTCCCACATTCCAAAAATATATATTAGCTTCACTGTCCATAGGTGTCAATGTGAATGATTGTTTGTCTGTATGTGCCCTGCCATTGACTGGCCACCAGTACCTGCCTCTCACTCTAAATCAGCTGGGATAGGCTCCAGCATACCCTCGCGAGCCTAGTGACGACAAGCAGTACAGGAAATGGATGGATGGATGTACACTACTGGTCAAATGTTAACAACTACTTAATAATAAAGAGAACATTTTGTACAAAAAAAGGTTGATCTGTTTACACACAAAAAACAGACTGAAACCAAGGCCCTATTACCAAAGTACGGACCATACCATGGGGTACGTGTAACATGACACTAATCATGTGACAGGTACAGCTGTAAGGGGCATTGCTTACCATGTCAGTGTAGATGTCGATGGCCTGATTTAGACAGTTGATGGCCTCTGCAGGGAGACAAACACAGCATGTTTGCACGGGGACTACGTGTAGTTCCAAACTGCCAAGAAGAACACCGAAGATGTTCTCACCCTGAGGGTCAGCCTTCTTGTAAGCGTTGCCTGCATCCACGAAGCTAGTGGCAGAGTCCAGTTTGTTCTGAAGCTGCATGTGGAGCCGGGCCGCCTGGCAGAATGCATTGCCGGCAGCTACACACACATACACGCATATGCACGCACGCACACACATGCCAATAATGACTACATAAACATGATGTTCATTAGTGTTGCTCTCTTGGCACACATCAAAGTGCTTTTATTGACATTTAAATTGCCTCAACTGCATTCCATTCCATTTTTGTCCGCTTATGCGGGTCCAGGTCCCGGGGGCAGCAGTCTCGGTACGGAAGTCCAGACTTCCCGGTCTCCAGCTACCTTTTCCAGCTCCACCGAGAGGACACCAAGGTGTTCCCAGGCCAGCTGTGAGACATAATCCCTCCAGTGTGTACGAGGTCTGCCCCTGGGCCTTCTCCTGGCTGGGTATGCCCGGAAGACCTCACCGGGGAGGGGTCCGGTGGGCATCCAAACGAGATGCCCAAGCCACCTCAACTGGCTCCTCTCGATGTGAAGGAGCAGCAGCTTTACTGTAAGCTCCTCCCAAATGGCCGAACTCCTCACCCCATCTCTTAGGGTGAGTCCAGCCACCCTTTGGAGAAAACTCATTCCCGCCACTTGTATCCACAATCTCGTTCTTTCGGTCATGACCCAAAACTCACGACCATAGGTGAGGGTGGGAACATACATTGACCGGTAAATTGGGAGCTTTGCCTTCCGACTCAGCTCTGTCTGTGGACCTCATGCTCCAACCTTGATTCACTCATGAACAACAACTCAAGATACTTCAACTCCTCCATCTGGGACAAGACCTCACTCCCAACACTCAAGGTGGATTTGGAGGTGCTGAGTCTCATCCCAGGAGCTTCACTGTAAGCGCTGAAGGTCACAACCCGATGAGGCCAACAGGACCACATTGTCCACAAATAGCAGTGACGAGATCCTAAGGCCACCAAACTGGACTCCCTTGATGCATTGGCTGCACCTAGAAATACTGTCCATGAAGATTATGAACAGAACCGGTGACAAAAGGCAGCCTTGATGGAGGCCAAAGTTCACCGGAAACAAGCTCGACTTACTGCTGGCAATGCGAACCAGGCTCCTGCTCCGGTTGTACAAGGACCCACTGGCAAATAGTAGCACGCCACCAATCCCGTACTCCAAGAACACCCCACATCGGACACCACAAGGGTCCAAGTCCACAATGCACAAGTAGAACGGTTGGACAAACTCCAACGTACCGTAGGCTGTGACTAGCAGAGACGCTCTAGATTTAAATAAAACAATTTTGTGTCTAATGAAGCTAGAACGTGACATCAGCTATGGGAATGGAGCTCCATGTACGCTGACCTCCACTATGATGCATTATTTTCATCGATGAATATCAATCATACATACAAATTCATATTTGAGTGGATGCACATCCCTACTTGTGCAGAGGCAGCGATGTGTGTGTGTGTGTGTGTGTGTGTGTGCTCTAACCGCTCCAGTTCTTGGCCATCTTGAACATGTTAGCTGCTCTGGCGTAAATCTCGCAGGCGTCCTCCACCTTGTGATTTCCACTGTAAAACAAAACATGTCATTCATGCTTTCTTTATACTTTGTTCACCATGTTTGATTTTTATCACTACACTCTTATTTTGGAGTCACACTCTTATTTTGGAATTTACACAAACTTCATCTTCGCACATGAAAAAGTAGGACGGCAGCTAAAAAACAGATGTGACCCATTTTGCGTGGTCATTCAGTTTTGAGGGTCTAATTACAGATCTGATGTCAACTCATCACACTTGTCACACCTACAAGTGATACCATATTAACATACTGCAAATTTTATATGATTATTATACTATCATTATTACTATTACCAGCCACCATGTTGGTAGATTTACCTGACATAAGTAAGTGGAAGAGTTTCTGTAAAACACAACATGGGTGAAAATATTCTCATCGAGCCCGAGTCACACACACAACCGCGCCAGCACGTTTGCTTCCAAGATGGCGGTAGCGAAGCTAAGAGGAGGTTGAAGCGGGCGGTTTAGTGTTTGTTATGAGATTCCGCCGGGTATATAATTCCACACACGAGCGTTCCTTCTCCTCACGATCAGTGTTTCATACATTATGTCAATTTCCCCGAGAGCCCGCGTTTGACAGTAAATTCTGTTTGCGTTGGCCAATTCTGCGATTCCGACCGTGATTCCGTTGACATCATAGGGCCGTATTTATGGAAACGCGTATGGAATCCCAGGAGTGGCAAAATGAAAAGGAAATAGATGTGGTAATATAATCAAGAAAATCAATAATGCAAAAATATACAAATGTGGTCATATTCTTTTTCCATTTTGTCTTTGCTTTTACTGCATTGTCTTTTTTTTCATTTTGGTGTGTATTTTCCTGTTTTAACTTTGTCTTTTCCATTTGCTGTTTGTCATTGCATTTACCGGATGCCGCAAGATGACGCTAAAACGCATATGAAACTGCTTCGGTACTAGGAGATCAAGCACCCCGGATTAAAAGAAAAGCCCCTGGAAGAGAGAAGAAATTACTGTTGGCCACAACATCAGTAAATGGAAATGTACCGACAACATCGTACTTGGTGGCAAACTGCATTGATTTGGCGTAATGGTGAGTTCAAACCCCTCTTTCTTTAGCAATATTCAGTACTGCATATTCACTTATTACCAAATTGACAGGTAAAGTTTAGCAATCATAATAAGGCAGTATCCGAAACACGGAAATACATCAAATCTGAGAATCTCACTCACAGTGACGGGTTTTCACCGTGCTGCACTGTGCAGGGATTGGAACACCGATATAAATGATGAAACGCTCCTAATGCGCAAAATATTCATCAAACTTACTTATTTGTTCATATGATGGACACAGCGCAACAAACTACATCATCTGCTGTCTCCTTTCTGCGCCTTTCCCCCAGAGTGTTAGGCACAAGTTATATTCACGTACCCCCTGTTACAATTGGCATACCTCTGGGAGTACCCGTACCCACTTTGGGAACCCAGGCCCTGGAGAAAACAGTACAGTTGGATCCTTCTCTAGGAAAACACGTCATTTCTGTCACGGCATTTACCTCTATTGCTATAGGATATGCAATTCTATTCATTTCCCTTGAAAAAGAAATGGAATGACAGATTAGACCCGCCCCCTTCGCGTGAATAATAGATTAGACCCGCCCCCTTCGCGTGAATGCAGAACGTCCTGCGCGTGAGCTTCCCCCCCGCCCCAGTGCGTCTCCAGGCCGCCCTAACATCCACCCCCGTCCCGTATGTGAAGCTTCGAGCGGGTGATGGTGTCAAATATTTGCTGGTCAAAAAGGGGCAAAGAACCGAAGGATACAATGTCACCGCCAGAGGAGGATCGCGTGATCCTCTTACTGTGGCGACTGTGTAAAACCATCAAAGATCGTTAAATGTTGCATCACTACGTTGCCATCGTCGTGCTAGACGCCCACTTGCCACATTTACGTGGTCGACGACAACCCCCCCCTTCCAAACACTTCTCCGTAGCAATAACACGGCCATTTACCCGAACATTCCACCGAGGAACGATCCAGAAGCTTTGACCTTCTTGTCAGCATCAGCCATCAGCTGCATGGCCTCCTTCTCTTTGCCGGAGTTGTCCATGGCGGGCTGGCTGGTGTGTTGCTGCTGCTGCTGCTGCTGCTGCTGCTGAGGAAGACGAGGGCAGGAAGGAAGGCCGACGGTGGATGTTCCGCAGTGGATGCGATGGAGGGGCGGGGGAAGACAGACGAGCTCTACGGTGCTGAGGCTGACTCGAGGTAGCGGTCTTCTTCTACGGTTCCAATGACAGGAGTCTGGGGCGACACCTGCTGGACACGACAAAGTGAATACACATGAATCATTACTGTAACGACTAAACCAGGGATGTCAAGCCTACGGCCCGCGGGCTGATCAGACCCGCAAACGGGTTTAATTTTGTTAAGTATAAAATAGGCTGTAATTTTTCAATAAAATAAACTGCTGTTCTAATCGTGTCCACTGGATGGCACCATAGCTAACTGTTCTACCAGGACCAAACGAAAGGATGCAGAAGAACTTCACAAACATATTTCAACAATGTTACAAACAATAACAACCATGATAACCACAATATCAACAACAACCAGAACAGTGACAGAGCAAAATGGGCAAAAACAGGTAGAGAACAAGAAACATAAATATATATATACTAACAATAATAAACGAAAAAGAATGACAAAAACAGAACCTTATGAAAAATGACAATCCAGATGACACCTGCAACAAATCTACACAACGGCAGCAGTTCACATTACTCTGCAGTGACAGAATGCATCAGAGTGAAAAATAGAGAATGAAGAGATGTTAGTAGTGAAAACAGACATGCATCCCAAACTAGTACCAATTAGGAAGACGCCAGGGACAGGCCCCCCAGCAGGCACCCCCAGAGAGGGGACGGACCAGTCCACTCCGTAAAGGTGCAAGGGAAACCGAGCCAGACGCCACACGGCTGCCGAGCAAGAGCCACAGAAAGCAAGCAAACTTCTCCAAGACGGGAAGTGATGTTTTGGTCCTGGAGGTCCACGCTCGCAGTGGCCGAATATATGGGCACGTGAACCGATGCCCAGTGTAAAAAAAAAAACGGTTCAATGATGTCAGAAGAAGGGCAAAATAAAAACTATCAGAGCACTGGAGGCGCACGGTGGCGGCCCCTCAACCAGTGACACTTACAGTAGCTCGGCGGGGAGTCGTTGTGTCCTCCACCCTCTCAGCTGTCAGTGGTTTTGGTGGGGTTGAGGTTGGTATTACAGGTTAGGTAAGCATTTTTTCCCCATTAATAAAGACACTCGTTTTTAGTAACCTATATTTGTAATATAAAAATGTAATATAATACATATATGTAATATGAATAAACAAAAACTATGCTTAACGGGGAAGAAATCCGAAGCTACTGTGCGTAAAAGACGCATTGCCAAGCTGGCGGTCTGGCCCTTGTCACTTGTGTTTGCATGTGAGATGAAATTGTATTACCTAATTCATTATCATCATTTTTGCAATTCTCATTTACACAATCAAAGTTGTCAATACGTTTGATGAACCGTTTATTGACAATGAACCACATCCACATCAGATGTACTGGCCACCGATGAGGAGGAAGAGGAGGGGGGCGGCGACAGGGACATGGGAGATGGTGGAGACGGCGCGACAGACGGGACAGTCGATATAGATAAAAATGTATGTGCTGATTCAGATAGTTACTTTAGTGGTTGTTGTGATTATTAAATGCATTGAAATGTGACCTGACATTGTGTAAACCTGTAGGGGTTTGGTGATGTGTGCGCCAGTAAGACAAATTACGACTGGACCGGCTGTGCTTCGCCTTACGCTGAGAGTATCTTTGAAAATGTACTGTATTTGTAAAAGTTCAATACTATGTAACTACTGCTTTGCACTCCCATCAGCAAATCGAGTACAGAAACGTTCAGTGCCTTTTATTGGGTTTAGAGCAGAGATATTCTATCCTATAACTGCAACTCTAAGTAAAGTAACGTTTAAAAAAGTTTAAAGTTGCCCTGGTCAAAATAGAAGTGCCCCATCCCATCAATTAATTGACTGTAAGTCCAGATCCTTGTCGGATAGGGTCTGGGTCTAGACCAGGACTGTGGCCTGCCAGATTGTGAAAGAAAAGTGTGCAGCATTTACTTTTGCTGGCATGATTAATAGTGGGCATGTTGAGTTTTTTTGCACATGCGTTTGTGATACGAGTACCTGTTCGTCACCTTATAGTCATATGTTCTATTGCACACAAGTGGGGTACAATTATCTCCAACAGGGGGCCTGAAAATAGTTCCTACATCCTCCATGTTCCTTGGCCAGTAACAGAAGAAAAAGTTGCACTATTTCACCCACCCCATTTATTTCTATTGGGGAACAACACTGCAAACCTTCCTAAAATCCATCCAATATCTTCACTACATTTCCCTTCAGTCTAGAATAAGTCAAATTTTTGGTGCTGGTTTTACAATTGCAACATACAAACATGTTAATACACACAATCACTTGATATAAGTGCTTTGCCTTCCGGCTCAGCTCTCTCTTCACCACAACGATCTGTTCGTTGACTTCATGCTCCAACTGTCCCTCACTCTTGAACAAGACCCCAAAATATTTGAATTTGTCCACCTGAGGCAAGACCTCACTCCCAACCCGGAGGGTACAGTCCACCCGTTTCCGACTGATAACCATGGCCTCGTATTTGGAGGTGCTGAGTCTCATCCCAGAAGCTTCACACTTAGCTGCAAATTGCTCCAGAAAACGCTGTAGCCACAGGACCACATCGTCTGCAAACAGCAGAGACGACATCTTAAAGCCACCAAACTGGACTCCCTTGATGGCTTGATTGGGCTTAGAAATTATGTCCATGAAGGTTATGAACAGAATCGGTGACAAAAAGCAGCCTTGGCGGAGGTCAACAATCACCGGAAACAGGCTGGGCTTACTGCTGGCAATGCGCACCAGGTTCCTGCTCCGATTGTACAAGGACTGAATGGCACGTAGCAGCGCACCACCAATTTCAACTGTGGGGCCCGGCCAGGCCCAGCCAAAGAAACCACACAGGATCTCCTCCCCGCAGACCCACCACCTGCAGGGGCAAGCCTAAGGGTTCGTTGCCATTGCTTGGGCGGCGGTCCGGGCCACCTGGTCTTCGGCGGCCAAATGTGGTTCTTGGGACATGGACTGTTACTTCCCTGGTGCCGAAGGAGCCCGAGCTCGTGGAAAAGGTTGAGACATTCCGACTAAATATAGTCGGACTCACCTCGACCCACAGTTTGGGTTCTGGATCCAAATTTCTTGAGAGGGGCCGGACCTTATTCTACTCTAGAGTTGCTGCAGGGGAGAGGCGGGCTTATTAATAGCTCGGGCTTGGTGCCTTTGTGTTAGAGTCATCCCCGGTGAACAAGGGGGTTATTTCCCCATACCTTCGGGCCGGGGAAAGGGTCCTGACTGTTGTTTGTGCGTACCCACCAAACGGCAGTTCAGAGTACCCAGCCTTCTTGGAGTTGATCAGAGGGGTTCTGGAGAGCACCCCAGCTGGTGACTCCATAGTTCTACCTGGAGACTTCAATGTCCATGTGGGCAATGAATGTGTGACTTGGAGGGGCGTGATTTGGTGGAACAACCTCCCTAAACTGAACCCGTGTGGTGCGTTGTTGCTGGACTTATGTTCGAACCACAGTTTGTCCATATCAAACACCATGTTCGAACATAAGGATGTCCATAAGTGCACCTGGCACCAGGACACCCTAGGTCGCAGGTCGATGATCGACTTTGTAGTCGCATCATCAGAACTGCATCCGCATGTTCTGGACACGCGGGTGAAGAGAGTTTCTGAGCTGTTAATTGATCACCACCTGGTGATGAGTTGATTAGATGGCAGGGGAGGATACCGGACAGACCTGGTAGACCAAAACGCGTAGTGAGGGTGTGCTGGGAATGTCTGGCAGAGTATCTCCTTTGTCCAGTCTTCAACTCTCATCTTCGCCTACATCCCGGGAGAGGACCGGGATATTGAGTCCGAATGGGCTGTACTCTGGTACTGGCAGGCCAAGCGGCACGCGGCTTCGGATGTGGTCGAGGCAAAAACTCGGGTATGAGGAGTTCAAGAGGCTATGGAGCATGAGTTTTGGTCAGCCTCAAAGTGGTTCTGGCAAACCATCCGACACCAGTTCACACTGTTTACAGCGCGGACGGAAGCTTGCTGACCTCGACTGAGGATATAGTCGGTCGGTGGAAATACTTTGAGGCTCTTCTCAATACACTTCAGAGTCTGAGGACACGTACGCGGACAGTTCTATCACCATGGCTGAGGTATCTGGGGTAGTCAAAACACTCCTCCGCGGCAAGGCTCCGGTGTGGTCCGAGTGGACAAGTTTCGCCCTGAATTCTTCAAGGTTCTGGATGTTGGAGGACTGTCTTGGTTGACACGTCTCTTCAACATTGCATGGAAGTTGGGAACAGTACCTCGGGACTAGCAGACCGGGGTGTTGGTCCCCATTTTTAAAAGGGGTGACCGGAGGGTGTTTTCCAACTATAGGGGGAACACACTTCCCAGCCTCCCTGGGAAAGTTTATTCCAGGGTGCTGGAGAGAAGGGTACGACAAGTGGTCGGTTACTCGGTTACAGGCAGTGCAATGTGGTTTCCCTCCTGGTTGCAGAACAATGGACCAGCTCTACACCCTTGCAGGGGTACTGGAGGGTATGTGGGAGTTTTCCCAACTGGTCTACATGTGCTTTGTACACTTGGAAAAGGCATTCGACCGTGTCCCTCGTTGTGTCCTGTGGGTGGAGCTCCGGGACTTGTTGAATCAAATCAACCAAAAATATTTTCACTGGTTTTTTGGGGTATATGATAAAGAATTACATGTGAATTTCCATAAGTACTACAAATAATACAATACAGTGTTTAAACAAAGCTATATTCACAGTGTTTGCCTGGTAGACCAATTGTAGAATGTACAGGAAGGTAAAGGAACTTTCTGAACGTGCTGCTCTCAGCATGCTGCTCTTTGAATGTGCTGCTCTTTGAACACTTCCCCTTTCTCCTCAGCATTAAGGTCTATAAACAATATTTTTTGTTGAACAAATATGAACAAGTTCATTTCTTAAGTAGACCAAAATATGCACAATGTAAACAAAGAAAATTACTGTTGATGCAATTTAGTGACCTCATCTGCGCCAACTACACCCTGAGTCAACTTCCTGACCTACATGGGAATATTTTTACTTTTTGACATTAAATAATTCCTAAAATGATTGAATGTTTTATGAATGTTGTAGGCATTTAACATACCTTTATTTCATTTAGGTAACAAGTGTAACAAAGAAGAATTACAACTGGAAAAAAATAATTCATTCAATAATCCATCCATCCATCCATTTTGTGTGATGCTTATTCTCACTAGGGTTGCGGGTCATTGAATAACAATAATAATAATGATAATAATGACAATGCTGTTGTAATAGACAAGCACATCCAATGTAGCAGCCCAAGTTGTGACATGTTGTTGTGCAGAAACGCTGCAGTGACTGCCAATTAGCACTAATGGATTGTGGTAGCCCAAAGGAGACCACTCCCACTTTAAGTCCCCCCTCCCCTCAACATACTCTCTCTCTTTCTTTCTACGCCTCAGTTGCCATAATGGAGCCCAGCAGTCCAAAGAAGATCCAGTTTTCAGTGCCGCCGCTGCAGGTCCAGCTGGACCCTCAAGCCTCGGAGCAAGTGAGTGGGTCGCTACAACAAGCGGCCTTTTTGTGGGCGCTCCATGGCTACTCTCTCCATACTCTTTGGAATGCTTTGTGTGTGTGTGTGTGTTTGTGTGTGTGTGTGTGTGTTTCTGGGTCGGTCTTGTTTGGTTTGAACTGCTAATTAATGCATGAAAAGAAAACGATGAGAAAGTGTTTTGTTTTGTCATCAGTTGGATACAGTACACACAGTATGCCAGTACACAGTACATACACTACAGCATGTCATATACTGTGTATCAATTCATTGCCTCTTGGATTTTTTGTGACTAAAATCATTCATCCAAGAGGTAGCACTCCTCCAATGAAAGTATAATTTTTCTGAGGAATGCATATTATTTTCTCATTTGAAGGCATTTGACTGTTTAAATAAGTGATGGCTTGTTTTTTATGGAATCACAGGAGTGCCAAAATACAAAGGAAATACAGTACATGTGGAAATGTAAGAGAATAATACAAAAATATACAAATAGCTATATTGTTTTTCCATTTTGCCATTGCTTTTTCTGTATTGTCTTTGTTTTTCGTCAAATCAACGACAAAATGATTGATTCTCAAATTTCCACTTGTATGCGCTTTTCATTTTGGCACTCTCGTGATTCTCAGTTTTTGGGTGGAAGAAGCGTTTCTGCTCTCTGCAGATGACTTTGAGGAGGTTGAATGGAAACAGGAAGTGGGGATGAAGGATGATAGATTGCCGTGAAGATTTTGGTTTTTTTTAAAAGTGACGTGTGTTGTGGTGAGAAGCGGGTCAGTAGCCTTTGGGTGTTGGCCAAGACGATGGTAATGATGATGTTACATTGTTGTTCCTACTCCCTTAAGCCTTAAATATTTATATCTCTTCTCATGGCTGACTTGTGACTTCTCCACTACATTCTCCACAAAAACGACTCTTGTTGACTAGCTGCTTAGCTTCCTGTGGAGTAGTAGTCAACAACGGGTACTGAAGCCACATCCAGATCATTGTTGGAGCAGGAACTACGTATACAACAGGGGTGTCACGATTTGTTTTAACGGCGCTCCCAACCATGAGTTTGAAAGGGTCAAAGTTGGACTTAGCTTTGGATGTGGTCCAACACTCAGTATAAATCCCATAAGAAATCGAAAAGGAAGACACGCCATGCATATTTTAGGACGTCCACACGGACTCTTCTAACAGAAAGCGCACGCTCAGCATCACATGACGTCATCCGAGCGCCCCAGTCGACAGGCATGATTAATCAACTTACGATAAATCAAACTGTTACAAGGGTAACATTGAACGTCTGATTCATTAAAATAGCTAAAAAATACACATCCATATAAAACCTGCCGTGCATAAATGCTTTAGATCAGTGGTTTTCAAACTGGGGGCACGCCCTATGGGGGTGGGGGCGGGGTGGGGCAGCATAATAACGGTGGGGCGCAGGGGACCATGCACACTTTTCATTATCACCGTATTTTTCGACAAGCTGCTACTTTTGTCTCCCCCCTTAGAATCCAGTGGCTTTAATAACAAAGCGCCCTGTTTATGGATTTTGTTTGCGACTGTGGGTGTGGGGTGTTGGGGGNGGGGGTTGAACCACTGGATTAAATGAATCAATTACTTTTCGATGTTAGTTGTTAACACAGAACATGTTTTAATAGTATTATAATTAGGGATGTCAGCTCATCCCTCATATAAGACAAATATGATTTCTTCCTTCAATACTTTCAATTACCAGGGGAAAAAGCCATCAGTCAAAAAAACATGGAGTGTATTGCATTGGATAGACGTGAGACGTCGAATTCACCAAACTTGTGGAGCTCCAGCAGCCACACTTTGCAATGCCTAATCACAAGTATTTCTAAGATGTTACCCAAGTTGTACAATGTTGTTTACAGCCACATCCACAAGCTAATTGCTGATGCTGTATCCATCAGCTTCACAACAGATCTGTGTTCATTCCACCACAGGAGATATGTCATATTACACATATTGAACTGTATAAAAAGGTGTTTTGGAACTTGTAGTGTAACTGTGTAAGTTAGTAAAGAACTTTAGCGACAGCTGCTGATGACATCATAGACGAGGTGACAGAGAGCTGACTTCCTGTTCCTATATGTTAGAAAGCCGGTAGGCCGCTACCAGGGAAATTTTGTGATCAAAATAAATGAACTTACGCAGTGTGTTAATAACACGCGTGCCATACTGTATAGCCAACCGGAAAATGTACCGCAAACTGAGGCAAAATTTGGCATACATTTTTTACGTCGACCGATAAACACCCTACACGGAGATTACGCGGAGATTTCACTGCATAAGTCATGATTTTCTCAAGTCATATGCCCAATGCTACTTAGTCCCTCACTAATGCATGTGCATGTGTAGTGTACATACATGTGCATGTGCACAGATGTGTGTGTACAGACGATGTGTGCATGCATGTGTTGAAGCAGCTCAGAAAGAGTCAATTTTTCTCTTAGCTATTTTGTTTGTTTAGAAGGCTTAATGTGCACATTTTTCATCAGATCCGTCGGAGACGACCGACTCCTGCAACGCTGCAAATCTACAGACAATCTGGTACAGGAGATACACACACACACACACTTTCACTTACTGATTTGGCACCATGGAGCTGTAAATAAAGAAGAACCCTATGAATATGAGCCGGACCAAAAAGAAAGCAAGAGGTGTGGAAGAAGAGGGTGGGGTTGGGGGGTTGTCAGCCATAATGGAACCTTTATTAGATCGGAGCTGCAGCTTTTGGGAAGTGATGTCTGTGTGAGGATTGGACTGATGGATGCTGATCATGCATGCGTGTGTGTGTGTGTGTGTGTGTGTTCTCCACTCAAGATCTGACTGATGGACCAATGGGCCACGTTCCATTTAGTGAAGTCAGCTAAGTCAGTCATCGTCTGAGGAGCTTCCAGACATCAAGTTCAGTCTTTATGCTTGACTGATAACGTTTTTTCGTCAAGTCCTGAGATTTTTCACTTTGTTTGGCAGTCCTTGAACGCCACATAGTTGTGTGCTGAGTCACAAAAGTTTGGCAACGTTACCAATCGATCCAGGCTCTGAACTTGCAATAAAGCGAGCATAAGTTAATATGTAGTTATAATAATAATAATAATATCAAAATTATAAAACATAATTTATGGTGTATTTATTAATTTGAATATAAAAATCATGAAAGTAGGAAAAGCTCAGGGCTGCCATCTTCTGTCTTCCACAGAAGTTGGAGATCAGCACATCGCCAGCGGAGGTGCTCAGGTTGGTGCACACACGCACACACTCACACACGCTTTGCGTCGTGTGTGAACATGTACGGTCATGTGTGCCTCCTGTTGGCAGACTTCAGATGGCGCGCAGAGGAAGCAGAGCACATTGGCCCCGCCCACCGTGAAAGGTAAACAGGAGGCAAATTCCACTTTCCTCATAAATTGTCCAAATATTTGGCTTGGGACACATTTTAGCAAATTCCCCACGCATTGCCTTGAATACGCTCTGTGAACGCTTTCTCCTCTGATTTAGTTTCAGCTGACTGTTATACGCATCGTTTAGTTTCAGCTGGAATAATACTCTCCTTTTTCTCTTTAATGACCACGGTTCACTCAGTACCAAGTAAGCCAACAAGCTAAATAATCAATGAATCAAGTTGTGGTTGCTCACGTATAAAAGCATGGGTGTCCACAGTTGCTGCCCGTAGCTCTTTTTTTATTGGCCTGTGCCACATTGTAGAAATAAAATCAACAAAAAAACTGCAAAGATAATTTAAAAAATAATATATAAATAAGGTTAAAGTACATACATTTTTAATTCTTCTGAAGCTTACAACACTTCTTCCAGTGTGTGTGTGTGTGTGTGTGTTTGGACATGTTCTTTTGAAAAACAGCCTTGCAAACAAGCTTCATGTTTCTTGTTATTATTATTCTTGTGACGCATGTAGGACAAAAAAGATGAGTAAAGCAAATATTGTGCATGAATGTGAGTGCAGCACTCAGTGAGGCAGGAAGTGAAGACCTTAAAAGCTTTTCTTCTATCGATCCAGTGCGTGCGTGCGTGTGTGTTCCAATCGCTCCTTGTGCAGCATTAGCATCAAATGCAAAGCAGGAATTTATTTTCTGCACAATAAGGCACAAATATTTCCCTAGAGAGCAAAGTTGGCTGTAAGCTTTGTTTTTACTGCAGAACATTGTGTAGACGTTTGGTCCACAAGGGTAAGCAGCATAAAAAAATGGATGGATGGTCCACTAGTTTTGTGCTGATCTACACACAGGGACAGAATTATTGGTACCTTTTAGTTAAAGAAAGAACAACCCACATTGGTGAAAGAAATAACTTGAAACTAACAAAAGTAAAAATAAATAAAACAACAGTGTACAGTAGTGTTCAAAATAATAGTAGTGCAATGCGACTAACCTGATGAATTATTGTTATTAGTATATAGATATTGCAGCATGGCAAAGAAGTTACCAGTAGGGGCAGTAGATTCTCAGAAAGCAAAGCATTCATGATATGCACGCTTAAGGGTGTGCAATTGAGCAATTAGTGAAAGGGTGTGTTAAAAAAAAATAGTATGGTTATCAGTGCCCAATTTTGTGGAAAAAAACAGGTGTGAATCAGGTGGCCACTATTTAAGGATGAAACCAGCACTTGCTTTTATTTTTGAATGCCTGAGGAAAATGGGTCGTTTAAGACATTGATCACAAGAACAGCATACGTTGATTAAAAAGTTGATAAGAGAGGGGAAAACTTCTGAAGAGGTAAAAAAAATGTTTGGTTGTTCAGATAATCTCCATCATCTCCAATTGCTTAAAATGGAGAGCTAAACCAGAGACACGTGGCAGAAAACGAAAGACAACTATCAAAATGGATGGAAGAATGGCCAGTATGGCAAAAGTTCAGCCAATGACCAGCTCCAGGATGATCAAAGACAGTCTGGAGTTACCTCAAATTACTGTGACAGTTAGAAGACGTCTGTGTGAAGCTAATCTATTTACAAGAATCCCCCACTAAGTCCCTCTGTTAAAAAAAAGAAATGTGCAGTAGAGGTTACAATTTGCCAACTGGAGTAAAGAAAAATGGAGGAACATTTTGTGGACTGATGAGAATAAAATTGTTTTTTTTTGGGGTCCAAGGGCCGCAGACAGTTTGTGAGACGACCACCAAACTCCAAATTCAAGCCACAGTACAAAAAAAAGAGTGAATAATGAGTATCTGTGCCATTCGTGTTAATGAGGTGAAAAATGGGTGCCATTGCCATCCATGTTCTCCATTGGATTTAGATGAGAGGAACACAAACGATGGTCCAAAAGAGTGAGCTTATTCCTCTGCAAGAAAAACAAAACAAAGAAAACAAACAAAAACAAAAAGCTACTCACAATTAAAAGTTACAAAAAGAGTATGCATCTTAAAATAGGAAAAAAAATCCAGCGCGGAATGGATTGAGGAAGCGCTCAAAGACATTAATCCTAACTGTATTCAACTGTAACCAATGTTGTTACTCCTTATCTGGACATCCTTCCATTTATCTTCTTCACACACTTCACACTTAAAGGAATAGGAATATTTTTTTTTACATGAAGTTGTTTGACATCCCCATCAGGAGTGTAGTCCTCCAACAGTGATTTACATCTCACTTAGTGCTGTGATCCCCAGGTCTGGTTGGATTTTGTTGATGAGGAAAGTAGTTCCGGCTAGTTGGTGTGGCCGCTTAAGTAAAGACTTTGGCTTCTCAAAAAAATATGCATTCAAAAGTGTAATACATTTGCATGCCTTTTCAAAAACAGGGTTCCTATGTGCAGATGACTGAAGATTGTGGAACATATACACAACAATGGACAAGTGGCAATGCACATTAATGCGGTAGGAGAGAATGTAACATGGAGCGACTGTCCATCCATCCATTTTCTAAACCGCTGAGCCTCACTAGGGTCACGGGTTTGCTGGAGCCTATCCCAGCTGACTTTGGACGGGAGGCGGGGTATAGCCTGGACTGATTGCCAGCCAATCGCTGGGCAGACAAACAAACATTCACACTCACATTCATACCTATGGACAATTTAGAGTCACCAATTAACTTAACGTGCATGTTTTTAGAATGTGGGAGGAAACCAGAGTACTCGGAGAAAACCCGCTCATGCACGGGAAAACATGCAAATTCCACACAGGAAGCCCAACGGAGATTCGAACTCTGATCTCCTGACTGTGAGGCCAAAATGCTACTGGAGCGATTGTGAGGTCTGATATTTTGAGAAGGCATTTTTGTGATACAAATGTATTACATTTTTGAATGCATATTTTTTTTGAGAAGCTCCAGAACTACTTTTGTCATCACCAAAATCTGACCACAACCTTGCTCATGGGACCAAGTGCGGAATAAGTCACTGTTGATGGACTACACTGCCAATGGGGATGTCATGCAACTTCATGTTACAAAATACCAACAATATCCTTTATGGTATTTTAAGGAACATGTTATGAAAGAACAACGGTATTGCAAATGGGGTTGACGGATTTATCGTTCAATATATGTTTATATCCCAATGTGAAAAAAGTACAGCCTTAATTGATGTTCTACTTGGTGCGTTCTTCCATGGGCAGATTGACTTGATGGGCATTTTCATCGTGAGGAAATCATGACCATGACAAATAATCTGGCCTCTTTCTGGCATACATGTACAACCGCCTCATTGCTGCACCCCTCATCACAAGACTGAGCCTGAAACCCAAACCACGGGGAATGCCAGACAAAATAGGAAATTACCAAAATAAGGGCATGTTGGGATGTAGACTATGACAGTATTCTTGTAAGTTTGATGTACTGCATGGAGGGATGATCTTGCAGACTTGAATTGGCTCATTATTTTCATGCAATTTCATTTGACTTTCTTCTTCTCTCCTCAGAACTTCAACTAGGGGCAGAGCAACAGCCCTGTGAGATGGACATTCAGTTTAACCCAATGACAGACCAACTCTATACCAGCTCTTCCCTGTGGACCAATCAAAACGACTCAGAGGAAGCCAATGCGAATGAGACAGGGCTTCTTTTAGCCAATCAGGAGAGAGGAGTGAATGCAAGCAACACCTCTGGTGGTAAACAAACGTTCAGTTAAACACTTTGTCCAAACAGACAGTATATTCGTCCCTGGTTGATGGTGGTGAATTTCTTCCAGAAGAGTCAAGATGAGTAGATTCTAAAATAATAAATGGAATGAAAAACTGTTTATGCCTAAACCTTTAAACATTTTAAAACACCATTAAAGCCTTGTAAAAATGAAATAACACCCCTTTAGTCAACTTTGTACTGTATTAGACTTTGTAAGCAATAATAAGACATAAAAGTCACTGTTAGCAACCAGATGTTAGCACAGGGAGCTACCGTTTGAAAAAACTATAACAAAAAACTATACTGTCTACAGCAGGGGTCTTAAACTTGCGGCCCGAGAGATGCTATTTTGTGGCCCCCACCTTAATGTGAAAGTTTTATGTTAGTGCAGCCCTCGAGTTTTATTTGATTTATCTTATGAATTCCCTTACTTTATGAAAAAAAATAAAAAGACATTAGAGAAGACTGGATTTTTAAAATATTTTAAATTTAAATTGCGGTTGCGTGCATGTGCGGCGAGGCCGCGGCCCAGCCTCAGCCAGACTAAACTGATCTACCCTTGATCTACAGTCTTGGATAGCTCTTGGTCTGAGTCACCATGACTACACATCCTGTCCTGGCTCCATCCATGCTTTTCCACTCGTAAATTCCTCCTAGCACTCCAGCGCGACGTGGACTGTATGTGTGATTGCGTGTGACACTTCAAAGACAACCATCTACACGTGTATCAAAATGGTCATTCAGCAGTTAGCATAGAAAAATACGAATAGTGGCCAAAAATCAATACATTCAATTTATCAAGTGTGTGTTTCCTAGCAAAGGTGTGTGTAGGGGTGTAACGGTGCACTAAAATGTAATTTCAGTTTGGTTCAGTTTCTTGAAAGTGTTTGGTTCGGTTAATTTTCGGTACAAAAATGATTTCAAATGCTTTTATTAAATAAATTTAAAAAATGCAGACAATATGCATTTTTAAATAAATAAAAGCGACTTATTTTAGTGATGTTTCAAACAACTCCGACCTTTTTTTAAAAAAAGAAAAATAATAAAATAAACAGTTGCATTAAAAAAACATATATATGTACTTGTATAAAATGATGAATTAACAAGTTAAAACTGGAAACTTTGAACACTTCGCAGCAACAGCCTGAATAGGACAATTGTAACTATTCAAGTTTTTGGCTAAAAAAAAATAACTAATCCACATTTAGTGCAGAAAGAAGAGCCGCTCAGTAGCAACAGAGGTAGTTAGCAGAAGCTATCGGCGTTTGCACTAAGCTGCTCTTCTTTCTTGGAACGTTCACCGCCAGATGATAGTCTTTTAAGTGTGCTAACGTGTTAGACGTGTTTCCTCACCACACCTGATCTCCGTGGAACACAACTTCGGATTTCTCTCCATCCGTAATTTTAACAGGGAAGCCAAAGTGTAGCGTCGCGAGATGGGAGGGTCTTCCAGCGCAGCCCTAAGCTAATACCTTTCCTCCCGCTCAGTCAGTAGTGTCCAACACTTTAAGGCGTCCGTAGTGAAACACGGGCAGAACTTTTGTTCCGCGCGGAGCGCTTACATCACTCTAGTAATAAAAGTAATGAGAAAAATAGCATAAAATATAACCGAAACGCTACGCTAGTGGACGGAACCGAGAATGCAAAACCGAAGCGGTTCAATACGTCCATGTGAACCGTTGCACCCCCAGGGGGTGTGTATTTATCGTGCTCACAGCGAACTCATTTTTACTTTCAGATAGAACTGGATTGACGTGATGGGCAAAAAGGGATCGTGTTGGCGTCTGTTTTAGTACCGGTTGTGCCTTCTGGAAGAGATTAATGATGCTCGCCAAGGTTCCACTTGCAAACCAGACTTTGATCCTTCATTTCAAAATCGCCTTCTTCTTCTGCCCCCTAGTGGCAAACACGTGGTAGTGTTATGCACTAATAACGTTGATGACCTTGCAAAAACTAATATGGCTAACCTTTACTTTGTATTCTTTTTGCTCTCTCCCTCTGTCGTCTCCATCCTTCCCCCCTGCCTTTCTCAGATGTGTCACAAAACGAGGTTTCCAGTCCTGACTCGGTTTCCCGATAGCCACCGTCTTCCGTCTTCAAGCTTCTCCTCTTCCTCTCCCGCTGCGTTAACCGCTCAACTCGCATTTAATCTCATTGACACGTTAGCGTCAAGTGCAAGTTTGACCCTTGAACACGCGGCTGTGAATAAACACGACATGTGAAAATCTGCCAGTTGAATTATTAACCGGAGTCTTGAATGCAACACTTTTATTAGACAGCATTTCTATTGCACAGGCGTGCCTCGGGCTGGCCACAATAAAAGGCCACTCCAAAATGTTTATGGTTTTACCACATTTAAATGCAGAAAGCACCCTGCACACACTAAGTAATATATTTACTAACTAATTAATGAACTATTTTCCTCAATGGCTTCCTGGATTTGTTGACTTCTAATCAGAACATAGTCAACCTCTTCCTGAAAACGGCCTTCAACTTAGATGACCAAATAAAAAAGTGATGTTCTTGTACAATAAGGTAAATAAAATAAAAATTAAAAAACATATTGCAGCTGTTTGTATAGGCAGTCTGGAAACGTCTGCATCAACAAACTGACAGGACACAACGAGGTTCAATCACCCGCTGTTGTCACCACATTGTAGTTCCATTACTTATGTCATGGCTTCCTTTTTGCTTTTGTCAGAATACTTTGTGTAGGAAATGAAGCTGTTGAGCTAAATGCACAGAACAATTCCTAATAAGTAAGCTTCACACACTTATTCCCTTTCACAATCAAAGTATAAAATGTGTAGGTACTAATGAATGATCATGTAAGACCATCAATAGATGGCAACAAGCTGCAATGAAATAGAAATGAAAAAAAGTATTTGCATGTATTTAGGTTCCAGTAATCTCGGACTCTTTAAGTGGCTTTTATTGTTTGTTTGTTGATGTCCATATTTTTTCTGTGATCTAACGATGTGCCCTGCAGCTCAGTTCCCTTCAGATTTTTCAGACTGAAGTAGATGTTCAAATAAACACTGATGCTACTGTCACAGCAGACCAAAAAAACATGTCATACTCGATATACACTTAATTTTAGGGTACAATTATTATCCAATAATTAGTTGTGTATTAGTCAATTATTAGTCGTGGAGTCGAGGTTTCCGCTACATGTGCACATGATCGTGCTGCCACTACTAAATAAATTGTCTCTAAATTGTCCATTATAGTGTGAATGTGAGTGTGAATGCTTGTATGTCTGCCCTGCGATTGACTGTCGACCGGTCCAGGGTGTACCCCGCCTCCTGCCCGAAGTCAGCTAGGATAGGCTCCAGCATACCCGTTACCCTAAAGAGGATAAGCGGTATAGAAAATGGATGGATGGATATCAACCGAGTAACACCTCTCAGCGAAACACACTTATTGAGGTTGCTCGTCGACTTGGTTGAGTGTATTTTTCATCAAAACAAAATGAAAACAAAACGACAAAAAAAAGAGACAACAACAACAACCACTACATCAAAGTTGCCCTAGTCTCACTTTGCAATAATGTCCACGAAAATACCGTAACTAATGAGCAACTAATGAAGAACTAATGAGTAGTGTTTAGGGTTAAGTAGATGACTTCCTCATTACCTACTGTAATTTTATGTACCTTACTTTAAAGTGTTACCATTGCCACAGAAGACAGTAAGTCGTGTTTTTAAATTTTTTTTTTTTACATATTGTATTCTAAACACTATTCCACCCTAGAGACAAGGCTGGAAAGTTCCACATAGTTACCCTAGGAGTTGCTGAAGCTGTGGTGGGGGGCCGAACGGGGCTGCCGCTGCTGCGTCTGAAATTATTTTTTTCACTATGATAAAAAACTGATTTATGAACTTATTTAACTTCTTTCAAAGACCAGCAGAACACAAAGGGAGAACATTGCAAAACTGCCATTACAATTTAATGGCAAAATTGCTGAGAGTCTAAAATGTCAAGCCTCCTTTTGTCAACTGACCTATTTAGTCCAATAGTGCTATGTGACTAGTAAAAGAGTACAGCATTTTTTACAATTTGACACAAACCTAAATTTAGTTTGATGCCAGTTTCAAAGTAATATGAATGCATGAGAAATGAATGAATTAATCAAAATAACAATTGAAACATTTCTGTTGTAGAAATCTGTCCTGTATAAACAGTATAACATCAGCCCGGGGTTGTGATCGCACAGGTGTAGCCAACGTGCAGCGCTCGTTTGTCATTAAATATAGGCGCTGAAAATCACTTTATCTCCAAAAGCGGGGCGCTGCAAAAAAAATACTGCTCTAGACATCTACTGATAGTTATCTAATAGGTATCAAATATAGACATCTAGCATTTATCTATTTATTTAAACAAGGTTTATAAATAGAGGCAGACTAGATTGTAAAATTAAATGTTTATTAGATGTTACTTGTACCTAAAAAACCATAAAAATAAACCATATTTTTTGAAGAATTTATTTGATGTAGACTTTCAGTCATACACTCTATGCTGTGCACAATAGTCTTTAAGCATACAACAGTATGTACCAAAATAAAAAAATTAAAATAAAAAAAATGCAGTAATTTGCAATACAAACAGTATTTGTACAAAAAATGTAGTATTATCAAAAAATATATGAGGCAATAATAATGACAAGTATATCAGGCCAACAAAATGAGGTGGCAAAGCCAACATTGTCAAACACTAACCTCTCGAGACTGCAATTCAAGTAGCACGGTATGTGTAAAAGTTCTTACAGTGCACATTATCCTCCCATTGCACAAACTAAATGCTATTCACATTTCTTGTTTTGGCGTCTCAGAGCATTGCTCAGCCTCTGCAAAAACAGGCAACCATAGTTTTTGTAGTACTTTTGTAGTGACCCCTATTTAAGGATGAATCCAGCACTTGTTGAACATGCATTTCTCTTTTAAACACTGAGAAAAATGGGTCGTTCAATACATTGTTCAGAACAGCGTACTTTGATTAAAAAGTTGATTGGAGAGGGGAAAACTTATGAAGGTACAACCCATGTTTGGATGTACAGCTAAAATGATCTCCAATGTCTTAAAATAGCAAAACCGGAAAGACACGCGGCAGAAAATGGAAAACAACTATCAAAATGGATCGAAGACAGTCTGGAGTTACCTCAAAGTACTGTGACAGTTTAAATAAGTCTGTGTGAAGCTAATCTATTTGCAAGAATCCCCCGCAAAGTCCCTCTGTTTAAAAAAATGCATGTGCAGAAGAGGTTGCAATTTGCCGAATAACACATCAACTGGCCTAAAGAGAAATGGAGGAACATTTTCTGGATTGATGAGAGTAACGTTGTTCCTTTTGGGTCTAAGGGCCACAGACAGTTTGTACGACGACCTCCATCTCTTAATTCAAGCCACAGTACACAGTGAAGACAGTGAAGCATCATGATATGGGCATGTTTCTCCTGCTATGGTGTTGGGCCTATTTATCCCATAGCAGGGATCATGGATCAGTTTGCATATGTCAAAATATTTGAAGAGGTCATGCCCTTGAAATGGCTGTTTCAACAAGACAACGACCCCAAACACACTAGTAAACCAATAAAATCTTGGTTCCAAACCAACAATAAGAATGTTATGGAGTGGCCAGCCCAAATCCCAGACCTTAATCCAACGGAGAACTCATGGCGTGACATGAAAAATGCTGTTTCTGAAGCAAAACCAAGAAATGTTAATGAATTGAGGAATGTTGTTCAAGAATCTTGGGAGTGGAAAAACAGCTGAAAGGTTCCTCAAGTTGGTTGTCTCCATGCCACAGAGATGTGAAAGTTATTAAAAAAAACCCTCATGAACTGGGTTCCATTTGGGGAGGACAAGTCAGCTCCATTTATTCCACTCTTTATGTGCGAACCACACTCAGACCATAGCAGTGACTCTGATTTGGAGTCATTTGCATAGCTGGGACTGATATCGAAAGTAAAGGATATACATCATTAATACTTACTAATACACTGAACATGATTTGTGGAATTTCTCATTTAAGATGAGAAAAACAGTACATACCATTTATTGCTTGCTCTGATGGCAAAGTGTGGTGGGGCTGGAGACATACAGACAAAAATAGAACCATCAAAAGTTGGTATGAATGAGCGGCATACAGCAAGTGTACCGAGCTCCATATATACTTACCAACTATTAGTTAAAGGATAACTTGCTCCCCACCTAGGGTGCTGATGATCTCTGTGATTCAAACGTTAACCCATTTAGCTCTAGCGCCTGATATCCGGCCTGTAAGCCGGGATATCTTGGTTTTCCATGATCTGTTGCCTTTCATTTTTCTTTTTATTTGCTCTATTGCATCTGCGTAATTTTTGCTTTGCTTTGGTCTGTTTGAGAAAGGTGTACGTGTACTGATTCAGGCTTGGTGTCACCTGGCTTGATTAATCAGCGTCTACTCATCCTGTCTCGGGCTTTTGTGCAACCAATTAAGCCTAGACTCTCTAGTTTTGGGTCAGTTGAGCTCAGCTCAGTCATTTATCCTGGATGTCTCAATCCTACTTTTTTGAAACGAGCCCCTGAGGGTGATTCCTCAAAAGGGAGTTGTTTCTCTTTGAGCTGCAGGTAGACCAGACTCTTGATCTGAAGAATGTGCCCGTCTGTGAGCTTGGTTTCCCCAATGTCTTTGGAGTTGGTCTATGTGTTGAGTTTTACTTTTGACTTGGTCTGCCACCCCGGGCCTTAACCCGAGCTGTGCTTGTGGCTTTCATTACCTCACTATGTTTCTCTGACAGCTGGAATCTCTGAGCTAGCTTTTTATATCCTTCTCCCAAACCATGATTTTACACAATCATTGCTTTCAGGTCGTTTGACAGTTGTTTTGAGGCTCCCACGTTGCCACTCTTCAGAGAAGATGCAAAGAGGAGAACATTTTGCAATTGGCCACCTTAAATACCCTTTCTCATGATTTGCTTCACCTTTGTAAGTAGTTCAAGGGTCAATGAGCTTACCAAAAATAAAACAAAAGGTGCCCAAATTTATGCACCTGCCTAATTTAGTTTATAAAATTACACACATGTAAATCCTAAAATCTTCATTTCACTTTTGATATACAGTATTTAACTGAGATTACTGATCCAAACAACTAATGATTTATAAAGGAAAATCTTGAAAATTATCAGTTGTGCCCAACCTTTTGCATACCACCATAAATAGGTCTAGCCAAGTGTGTTTTTATATCCCTCCCCCTATGTTATGTTGAAAAGCCGCATGGCGTGGGGGAGGAATGATCATCTCTTTCAGGGGAGCAGGACAGTGATGTAGTCTACCCCTGAAACTCATCTTCTGTTGGAAGATGATGCTGTGCACTGGATGATGCTGGTTGTCCATAATGAACTGGTGCCTCCTTAGTGTCCTTTGCTCTGCTACCATTGTCAGGCTGTCCAGCCCAGTGCCAACGACAGAGCCTGCCTTCTCATCAGTTTGTCCAGGCGTGCTGGTGGGGGTGGGGGGTGTCCCCTTCTGGGCACCTCTCTTTGTGCTGCAGCCTGTGATGGTCTTCATGCCCGGCCACATGTCCATGTTTTGTTGTGCATTCTTTGTTCTATTTTCCTTCTGTATTGCACCAATGCAACCCTAGAAGATTTTTAACATGTATTTTCTGAAAACAAGTTCTTAAAATCTCACTGAAAATTATCCTTCTGTAATTTTGTCTTATACCAAGTGTGATGATATTTATTTGGATTAAAAATGCAGCATCATTAAAGAAAATGTACTGGTGATCCAGCTTCAGCAGCAAGACTATGCTGTTGGACCAACCTCATCTTGCTGGTCCAACAACACAGACCAGTATGGTAATGGTTTCTGGTAGTCAGTGCCGGACTATGCTGAACCAGCACTGACCAGCAGAAACCAGCATAGCATGATGAGGTTGGGCCAACAGCATAGTCTTGCTGGTGAAGGTGTGCTGTTTTTTTATCAGCAGGAAGGTGAAGACACGTTTCAACAATTTATATCAAACATATGAAAATGCCAGTTTCAGTTAACAAATCAAAATGATAAATTGTTTAAGATTATTTGTAGTGTTGACAATGAAGTTTCGCCACGGACATCTCAGCTGTGGCAGCCAAGAAATGTTTTTAGATTTTTTTAGATGTGAAGCATTCCACAACAAGTCCATAGTCCAGCGTTGACATTTAGTGGTTACCGTTAACGCTGTCATTGTCCCGCGTCATCATCTTTATATATTATACATGTTTCATACCTCCTTTGGTTTGCAGGGGGTTTTAAGTGGGATTGACTTGCTTGTTCTAATGAGCGGTAAACACAGCAGCAACCACTGTGTAGGCCTGAGCTGCCTTGGAGCTTGCAGGCCACTGGTCAGGTTGCGAAAAGTGCTGTAAGTCCATGCTGACAAATATCACACAGCGTGTTGACAAGATGAGACGTTCACTTGTACTTTATTTAACCGTCATTACGAGTCGCTGACTTGTAATTTTCTACAATAACGCACCCCCCCCACACAGATTGTTCCCACAGCATCCATTACCAAAACGCACAAGCACGCGATGTGTAGTGTAAACACGTTTGGCAAATTGTCATCATAAAAGTAAGAAAACATAAAAACAGACAGTTTTACATCAAACATTTTTTTAACCCACAAAGCATTAATGTTAGCATTAGCTAGAAAAAAAGAACCCACCATGTTAGAAGTATGTTTGCTATGAACCAGGTGGAATTCAGCATTAATGTTGTAAACATGAACCGAAAACATAACACATCACAAGATCATTTGCATGAAAGAAATCATCCATCACCACAGCTCAAATACTTTAGTGTCAACTAAATATATATACTGTATATATATTCATATGTGTGTGCAGGTGTGTGTGTGTGTGTGTATATATATATATATATACTGTATACTATACATTTAGATCTGTGTCCTCGTAGAACCAAATGTTTTCTGTTGTCATAGTTTGGGTCCCTAGCAACAGCAAGAAAAAACAGCAAAACAAACAAAAAAACAATTTGAAAATGTAGACGCTGTTCCCCAACTTCATCCAGCTAGTGGTGTGTGTGTGTGTGTTTTAGAATGCCTTCTAGTCTAATTTGTGGAACGTTACACCTTTCCTGTGTGTGTGTTTATGCGTTGGCGCTGATGCTCTGCTTGTAGACAGCATGGTAGGCGTTCCGCAGGAGCACGTACGGGAAGCAGGATTCCAGCAGATCCATGGTGAGGAAGGGAGACTCCTGCACAATCTGACAGCACAAACAACTTCACATTTACATGCTTTAAGTAAGACGCTATACTGTAACACCCTGTGTACAATCATTACAAAAATGCCACAATATAGGATTACCGCACCAAAGGCACTGCCTCTTTACAGCCAGGTGGGGGCACTGTTCTGCTAGAGTTGTAGGTAAAACTGCACATACAGAAATCCCTCCTTTATGTAATTAATTGGTTCTGATATGTGAATTCCCACATAAATCAAACATTTTCATTCAGCATAGAAAACCTATTTAACTATCTTCTAAATATCCTTTAACATTATTAGAGCCCTCTAGACATTAAATGACACCCCAATAGTCACCGTTACTCTCTTATTACCCAATATAGTCAACATACATTACATTAGTATGTTGTTGCTACAAAAATGGTAAGAAAAAAGACAAACAATGGAGAAGAGACCATTTTAACACTTCAAAATGTATCCAACTCTAAGATAAAATAATAATGTATATGTAGATAGTGTACATATTACAATGTCTTTCAATGCATCTTATGAATGCCTTGTATTATTATGTTTAAAAAAAAAAAAGGCATACAACTTGCTCCAATATGCATATTTTTTGCCTAATAGGCAGTAATCACCCCCAACATGATTTGTTCATGAATAGATTTTTGAAAAATCGTGATAAGAGTGAAGCTGCAAAATTAGTGTGACGTGGTGAGAGTGCTGTCTAATTTACACCCCAAACCAGGCTTTGATAGCATGTGAGAGTAAGACTGAAGAAAGCTGACCATGTCTAGCAGCAGGTACACAGATTCTCTGTTGCGTGTGGTCATCTTGTCTGTCTCCTGGCCGATCTTCAAGAGGCTGGAGGAGGCCAGCTGCAAACATGCACAGAGCAGTGTTGAAAAGCAAACACAAGACATAATAGACAAGTGATTATCAGGCCTTCTTACAGCCAGGAACTCTTTGAGGCGGTCCTCGATGCTTCCTTTGTGAATGGTGAAGAGAGCGGCGGCGATCTGGTTGATAGCTTTGGCCAGACAGTGGATGTTGTTACAGTGGCCTGCAGGGGGCAGCAAATGTTCTTCATTCAGTACGTGACGCAAGTAGAGGAAGGGAGATGAAAACATACTGTAGGTTTGTGTGCTTGAGATGGTGCTTGGCCAATATGTCACCAGCATTTTAACAATGACAAGTCATTATCTTCCTCCTGTGGCCCTTATTAACCATGGCACCTTTCATTTCAAGGTTGTTAGCAGGCAGCATTGCATCGTTCATTGAGTCCTACGACTCCATCAAGTCATTCAACAACGCTGCGGTTCGCTTTCACGAAGAAACAACTTGATTGTGTCAAACTGCTTTGTAATAATCACCTTTCATTAGCGTCACCGAGTGGCGCGACCTTTGCGTTTGCCACAGCGTGAGCAAAGCTCCACCATGCGCCGTAACCAATCAATGCGAGGGCACCGGGCTGCCCTGATTTGCATGCGGCGTGGCGTCGTGCCACTCAAGCAGTAAATTACATTTCCTATAACGTGTCACGCTTTTTTCCGCCATCACAACAAGGCAAGCAGCTTTCAAAGTTCACACTTCTTTCTCACTTCAGCGTAGTTTAATAGTAAAATACAGCAGTGAAATGCAGCACACCAGATTAATCATTGTTATTAGTACATTTGTATTGCTACCTGGCAACACAATTACCAGTAGGTGCAGTAGATTCTCAGAAAACAAGACCCAGCATTCATGATATGCACGCAATCAAAAAAACTGCAGTTTCTGCCAGTGACTTTATAAACACAAAACTATTTTGTACAAACTTTTTTGTTTCTAGAATTTTGGCAATCCAAACTCCAATCCAAATCCAAATTTGGCACCTTTCAGCTGTTATGCCAGTCACAAATTGTCTGCAGGCCTTGGAGGCCAAAAGAACAATTTTACTCTCACCAGTCCACAAAATGTTACTCCAGTTCTCTTTAGGCCAGTTGATGTGTTCTTTGGCAAATTGTAACCTCTGCACATACCTTTTTTTTACCCAAGGACTGTGCAGGGAATTTTTGTAAATAGATTAGTTTCACGCAGACGTTTAACTGTAACAGTACTTACAGGCAACTCCAGAATGTCTTTGATCATCCGAGCTGATCATTGGCTGAGCCTTTGCCATTCTGGTTATTCTTCGATTCATTTTGATAGTTGTCTTTTGTTTTCTGCCGCGTGTCTCTGGTTTTGCTCTCCATTTTAAGGCATTGGAGATCATTTTAGCTGAACAGCCAAAAAATGTTTGCACCTCTTTTAAAGTTTTCACTCCTTCAATCAACTTTTTAATCAAAGCACGCTGTTCTTCTGAACAATGTCTTGAACAAACCAATTTCCTCAGGCTTTCAAAGAGAAATGCATGCTCACCTAATGCTTGTTTCATCCTTAAATAGGGGTCACCTGATCACACCTGTTTTCACAAAATTCATCACTGATCATTGATTGAATGACACATTGCTATTTTTTTAATACACCCGTTCAACTAATAGCCGAATTGCACAGCCTTAAGAGCGTGCATATCATGAATGCTGGGTCTTGTTTGTTTTCAGAGTTTGCCATGTAGCAATAAAAATATAATAACAGTGATTAATCTGGTTGGTCACATTGCACTGCTGTTGTTTTGAACACTACTGAAATATCCACTGAAGATTAGCTGTTTTCTATTTTTTCATTGATCTTGAAGAAATTTTACTACCGCCTAGAGGGCACTGTGATATTTTGATATATTTTTTACTAGATGTGTAACATATCGCTTTAACATCGTTTGAAACAATCAATCGATGTAATTGATACTAGGAAAGAAAACTTTGGATTTAAGCAGCGCAGGTTTTATATGTATGTTTGTATTTTAGTTTTTTAATGAAGCACTGTAACAGGGTCGATTAGTCCATTAGTCATGCCTGGGGCGCACTGATGACATCATGTGAAGCCGAGTGTGCATGCTCTGGAAGGAGAGTCTGTGTGTTCGACCTTAAAAATGCTTTTTTTCCTTGGATGTTTGGTGTATTTTCATTGGTATACATGTTTGTTAGTAAGATTACTTCTTCCTCTTCAGTTTTGTATGCAATTTATGCTTGTTGGACCACATCGAAAGTTAAGTCCAAATTTAGCCTTTCAAACTCATGAATGGAAGCTTCAGGGTATGTTCAAGTATGTAGTGATACTAAATGTATGCTGATGTGCATGTTTATGTTTCGGGTTGCTGTAAATGGACCACGAATGGGAAGCGTGTTGTTTAGGAGTCAGTTTTGCTTATGTGCCATTGTTGTTTTACACTACGAGGAGGTGTTTGAACAACACCTCCTCGTAGCTTTAATAGTGCCTCTGCAGACGTTACAGTATGTAGGATATTCATTTGCGTTAATGAATGCGTTGATGGTGGTGTGATGTGAAATAATAGAGTAGTGAATGAGGTATCAAATTAAAGTTTGTCATGTTTTATCAGATACAATTAATCACAGAAAGAATTCATGCTTTGTTAATTCAACCTGAAGTGTTGGTTGGACTGTTCAAATAAATTGTGAATGCATTTGCTGTGAATTGTTGATTACAGTAATGAGCTAAGCATGCCTCAATGATGACTAAAACGTGTCGAGTCGCGAGTGAGTATTCCATTCTATTTCATTCCGTTCCATTCCATTCCATTCCATTTTCCTCCCCTTATCCGGGTCGCGGGGGCAGCAGTTTTAGTAGGGAAGTCCAGACTTCCCGGTCCCCGGCGACCTCTTCCAGCTCCACCGGGAGGACACCAAGGCGTTCCCAGGCCAGCTGTGAGACATAGTTCCTCCAGCGTGTCCTAGGTCTTCCCCGGGGCCTTCTCACTGCTGGACATGCCCAAAACCACTCACCAGGGAGGTGCCCGGGAGCCATGCCCAAGCCACCTCAACTGGCTCCTCTCGGTGTGAAGGAGCAGCGGGTCTACTCTGAGCTCCTCTCGGATGGCCGAACTCCTCACCCTATATTTTAGGGTGAGTCCAGCCACCCTACGGAGGAAACTCATTTCCGCCGCTTGTATCCGCGATCTCGTTCTTTCGGTCATGACCCATAACTCATGACCATAGGTGAGGGTGGGAACATAGATCGATCGGTAAACAGAGAGCTTTGCCTTCCGGCTCAGCTCTCTCTTCACCACGACGGTCCGGTACAGCGACCGCATTACTGCAAATGCTGCACCGATCCGTCTGTCGATCTCACGCTCCAACCTTCCCTCACTCGTGAACAAGAACCCTAGTAGAATTAGTTCTACTGGGAGACTTCAACACCCATGTAGGCAATGACAGTGTGACTTGGAGGGGCGAGCGAGTTTTTGTTGATGAAAACTCTATTGTGTGTGTGTCATCTTTCACAACCTGCAGGCAAATGTTCATCCAAGGTCTGAGGAGAAGGGGCTTGTGGTAGGTGTGTGGTATGCATTCAGCTAATCTGCTATCATGTTAACCATGTGTTTCTTCTGAAAAATATCTTGTGCAGAGAGTCTACCTTCAATAGCGGGGCTGTACTGTGACATGACGTTGCTGGCCAGCGTGGGCAAGGAAACGGCCACAAACACCATCAGCAGACAAGCGATTTTGTACTCCTCCTCTGGACTGATATTCTCTGCGCACACACGCACCGTAAGAAAAACATTTAGGAAAAATACACGACGCTACAGATGCTAGGGTGTGTTTGGGTCCTCACCGCTCTTCTGCGACGACAGCGCCACCACCAGGGCTGGATCAATCTCACAGGGTAAACCTGCCGCTGAGGACAGCTCATAGACGTTCATGGCCACCTGGATACACCAACATTTTCCCAAATGTTCAAGTACAATTTCACAAATATTTGATGTTGATGAGTATACCTTCATGTCCGTCTCTCTCGGAATGTGATCTTTGAAATCTTCTACTGAACTGACCAGGAAAGGAATGTGGCAGGATAAAACCTGCACAGGGGAAGATTGTTTCAACATTTTTCCATAACAATACTTTCATCTTCCAGGCTGTCCGACAGCTGGACATTACTACTTGGAATGTGTACTGTCCATTCATTCATTCATTTTCTATACCGCTTATCCTCATTAGGGTGGCGGGTATGCCGGAGCCAATGCCCGCTAACTTAGGGCGGGAGGCGGGGTACACCCTGGACTGGTCCCCAGTCAATCGCAGGGCACAAATAGACCAACAAAGACAAACAACCAGTCACACTCACATTCATACCTATGAACAATTTAGAGTCGCCAATTAACCTAACATGCATGTTTTTGGAATGTGGGAGGAAACCGGAGAACCCGGAGAAAACCCACGCACGCACGTGGAGAACATGCAAACTCCACACAGAGATGCCCAACGGAGATTCGAACCCTGAACCTCCTGACTGTGAGGCCAACATGCTACCCATTCAGCCACTGTGCAGCGGGTACTGTCCATTTAAACCATAAATAATAAAATCATGACTAACCCCAAAACCTCTCCTAGTACTTACAGTAGATGCAAACATTCATGTTCTGTCTTTTCTGATCCCCGCATGCTAATGCGGACATATTGTTGTATTGTACACTACCTGTTGTACACTACTACAAAAATAACACTTAATTTATCTAGTGGGATAGAGTGTGGCCATGTTGGATCATGCAAGTCAAGTTATATATTAGGGATGTCCCAATCCACCCATGTGGCCCAGAGTTACGGCAACTGGATCAGCCTGCGGCGGAAGCTAATCCAGTTTTCTATTTTCAAAATACAGCAGATCAGAAGCCGATACCGATCCTGAAGAGCGTATGTGGACATCCCTATTCCGACTGTGATCAAACCCATGTAGGTAAGATTCCTTATTTATAAATGGATTATTTTGGTAGTTAGACCATAGAAAACCTGTTTACCACTTTCTAAATACTACATGCTTTTCTAACATTATTAGAGCTCTATAGACATGAAAATAACACCCCCTATAGCCTGTATTGTCTATAGTCTTACACTGCTATTACCTAATATAGTAGACATAGGAGAAACAAAGATTTAAAAAAATAAGAGTCATGCTTGTGTGTATTGCTACAAATGTGTTGCGGTGCTAGAGGAGCGTACAATAACCGACGTCAGGGGTTCAGACTTGAGTTTTAGCTCGGCATGGGTTACGGCCACAACAGTAGCCCATGTTAAAGATTGTTGTGTCTGCGAGATCATTCAAAGCTGCAATAAAAGCCTGTTGTTCCACTTATCAAGTCTGGTGCTTGTGTGTCTCAGCCAACATTACTGACACCTAGTGACTAGTGTATAAAACTAAATATCATACAGGAATGACTTGTATTTTATTTTCATATTATATTTCATTCAGCCATTTATGCTTGTAAATTAAATTAGGTTAAAAAAGTATACTTTTGCTTTAATATGCATATTGTTTTAAATACCACAAAACAGCAATATTTATACATGTATATTTAGGAAAAACCGTGATAGAGTGAGGGATTTATTTAAGTTATGTTCAAACATGATGGGGACTGTGGACTTATGTACTTGTTTCATTTATTCCATAGCACATACTGTACTGTACTGTATTTGCCAATATGTTTTATTCCGGTACAATCAGAATTAGAATAAAAGTAAGACTTTATTCTTCTTGTGTGTGTGTGTGTGTAAATGTTCTAGGATGACAATGACACTACATGAGTGTGTCTGCGTGCGTGTGTGAATGTGCTAGACACTACATGCCAGACTACATATTTGATACATGCACACAAATTAATAGTTTGTGGTATAATTTTAATACGGTGTGTGGTATTAAAAAAGTTACGTTAGTTAGCAGTAGGGTAATATGATGCAGACTGTGAAATTGCACATTTGTATTTCCTTGTAAAATGCCATTGCCTGGAATAAAAAAAAAAAAAAAAGATTGTAACAGTTCACCTGGAATTATTTGTCTTATTTTATCTGTGCAAGTATTATACAATCTGCTCTATGTTCTTGTGTTCCTTTTTGTATGAGCTGACGACATCAAATAACAATAATTGTATTTTGATTTCTTTTTTTTTAACAAATAAGAGACCCGGAATATACATGAATAAAGGATATGTGACATACAGTATAAAGTATTGACCTGAACTGACTATCAAAGGGTATGCGAACACTCCTCCTTTTTTACTTCCCAGTCAGTTCAGTGCAGTGGGTAGGTTAAATTTGAATGTCACAAATGTTTTTTTGACAATGACACTACATGAGTGCGTGAGAAAGAGAATGAATGTGTGCTGCTTACATCTCTCAGCGCCTCCTGAGCCAGAGAGCGGAATGAGAGGATGACTCCAATGATGGTCATTCTCTTGAGTACGCTGTCCACAGCTACAAAGAGTCAAATAGATGATCACTGATGCGCTGCTGATCCTTCACACAGCAAATGTGCAAGCGATGCTTACAGGTGAGCTTCTTAAACAGCGCCACCATGTGGTCCGGTTTGTCAAAACTGGTTCTCATCTGAGTCAAGACTTCCATGTTCTCCACCACCAGTTTCTTCACACACAGACACATAACACTGTAAATTGCGTTGTGTGTGCTGTGAAGCTCTGGACTGAACCTTGTTGTACCTTTAGCTCTGCCACCTGCGAGGAGATGTGCCACATGAGACTCTCACTGAGGAACTTCATGCCGTACGGACCCAAGAGCTCAGACAATGAGCGCATCTCTGAAGGAGCAAAGGGGAAAGGAGTTATGAAAACGGGATTCAAGTTGTCTTTGTTTAGTTAAGAGGACATGTGGATGTACCAGAAATGTCAGAGAATTCTTCAGCATTGAAGGTCAGCTCGTTCTCCGTGGGAAGGTTAACAAAGGCCTTCATGGCAGGGAAGTAAGCAATATGGCCATTGCTGACCTGGCGAAGCAATGTCTCCAAATACCTACAGGTACATGGACACACACACACACACACCTCACAAACTAAGTATTACAGGATTGTTTTGTTTTTACTATGAGTCTGATAAAACCTGGAAGTAAGGTAAAGGTTGGTTTCCATGCCAACCACAGCTGTATGCCACACACACGCGCACACACACACACACACTATTAGCAAAGGAGTCTTTTTTCAGACTTTAAATGGCAGGAACTGGCTGGCCCACAGTGATGTTAAATAAACTGCATTCACGAATCAGTGACAAATGATGAAATGTTTCTTACTGCCACTCTCTGTGCCTTTACCAGAACTGTGCTTGTGGTCTTCAATTTCCACCCTATGGTCCTCATAGTGGAAACTGACCGCTGGAATCTCTGAGCTAGCTTTTTGTATCCTTCCCCCAAACCATGATGTCGAACAATCTTTGTTTTCAGGTCATTTGACAGTTGTTTTGAGGCTCCCATGTTGCCACACTTCAGAGAAGATGCAAATAGTAGGACAACTTGCAATTGACCATACTAAATATTCTCCCATGATTGGCATGGCCTGTGCATGTAAGTCAAGCATCAATGAGCTAACCAAAAACAAAACGAGGGTGTCCAAATTTATGCACCTGCCTAATTCTGTTTAATTATTGCACACTTTCTGTAAATCCTAAAATCTACATTTCACTTCTCTGTGTTAGTCTGCTATATGATATATTTATTTGCTGATCCAAACAACTTAATTTATAGGAAAATCTTTAAAATAATCAGGGGTGCCCAAACTTTTTCATACCACGCATTGCCATTTTGTACAGTATATTATAGATGGATTGTATAATTGTGATGTGTTAGTAAAGATATTACGAGGTGAATAGCGTCACTTACATTCCAGCTGAAGGCTCAGGTAGCAAATGTACCATCCCACCACTGATGTCCTCTGACACAGCCACAGCTGAATAAATCCACCAAAAAGAAGACATACTGCTGTTTTCTTTAACTTGAGTATTCACATCTATACTTTTTCTACTGTAAACCAGTTCTCTCCCCAAATTATGTAAATGCAGCTTCTCTAGCCTGGTAGCCTGACAACCAGGCTAAAGGCTACACCGAGACTCCCATTCCAGGGATCTTCAGGATCGGGATCGGCTGCTGATCAGCTGTTTTTTGAAAAATGGTTAATTAAGATCGGCTTCTGCTACAGGATCAGACCGACCCGGTTGCTGTCACTCCGGCCCACACTCCAACATTGTCGGTGCGGAAATGCACCTCAAAGCTAGTTGCCACTCAACTCCTGTCACCCCGATGAAGAACAAAACACCACCACGCAGACTGCAGTGTACCGTGGTGAAGTTGGAATTGCACACTGGATGGTGGCTAACGCGGAAGATTCCCCTCAATGTGCCTGGACTTCTCTGTCATGGTGGCAGGAGCTTGCACGGGAAGTGCCGCTCCAACTGCTGGATGTTACGAGGGACCATTAATAAATTGCTATTGTATGGAATTTCTCAATCCCACTGACATACTTTCCGTAGAGGAACCAGAGTCTGAAGATACGTACGTGGACAGTTCTATCCCCGTGGCTAAGGTAATTGGGGTAATTAAAACACTCCCCAATGGCAAGGCTCTGGGGGTAGACGAGTTCTGCCCTGAATTCCTCAAGGCTCTGGATGTTAGGGGACTGTGTTGGTTGACACGCCTCTACAACATTGCATGGAAGCCAGGAACAGTACCTCTGGCCTGGCAGACCGGGGTGGTGGTCCCCATTTTTAAAAAGGGTGACCGGAGGGTGTGTTCCAACTGTAAAGCGATCACACTCCTCAGCCTCCCTGGGAAAGTCTACTCCAGGGTGCTGGAGAGAAGGGTACGATCGTTAGTCGAACCTCAGTTACAGGAGCTGCAATGTGGTTTTCGTCCCGGCCGCGGAACACTGGACCAGCTCTACACCCTTGCAAGGGTACTGCAGGGTATGTGGGAGTTTGCCCAACCGGTCTACATGTGCCATGTAGACTTGGAAAAGGCATTCGACCGTGTCCCATGGTGTCCTGTGGGGGGTGCTCCGGGAGTACGGGATTGGTGGCCCACTACTATGTGCCATTCGGTCCTTGTACAATCAAAGCAGGAGCCTGGTTCGCATTGCCAGCAGTAAGTCGAGCTTGTTTCCGGTGAACGTTGGCCTCCGCCAAGGCTGCCCTTTGTCACCGATTCTGTTCATAATCTTCATGGACAGAATTTCTAGGCGCAGTCAAGGTGTTGAGGGAGTCCAGCTTGGTGACCTTAGGATCTCGTCTCTGCTATTTGCAGACGATGTGGTCCTTATGGCCTCATCAGGCTGTGACCTTCAGCGTTTACTGGAGCGGTTTGCAGCTGAGTGTGAAGCTTCTGGGATGAGACTCAGCACCTCCAAATCTGAGGCCATGGTTTTCAGTCGGAAACGGGTGGACTGTACCCCCCGGGTTGGGAGTGAGGTCTTGCCTCAGGTGGAGGAGTTCAAGTATCTCAGGGGTCTTGTTCACGAGTGAGAGGCGGTTGGATCGTGAGGTCGACAGACGGATCGGTGTAGCGTCAGCAGTATTGCGGTCCCTGTACCGGACCGTCCTGGTGAAGAGAGACCTGAGCCGGAAGGCAAAGCTCTTTGTTTACCGATCAATCTACGTTCCCACCCCCACCTATGGTAATGAGTTATGGATCATGACCGAAAGAACGAGATCGCGAATACAAGCGGCGAAAAAGAGTTTCCTCCGTAGGGTGGCTGGACTCACCCTAAGAGATAGGGTGAGGAGCTCGGCCATCCGGGAGGAGCTCAGAGTAGAGCCGCTGCTCCTTCACATCGAGAGGAGCCAGTTGAGGTGGCTCGGGCATCTCGTCCGGATGCCTCCCGGGCGCCTCCCTGGTGAGGTGTTTCGGGCATGCCCAGTCGGGAGAAGGCCCCGGGGAAGACCTAGGACACCCTGGAGGGACTATGTCTCACAGCTGGCCTGGGAACGCCTTGGTGTCCTCTCGGTGGAGCTGGAAGAGGTCGCCAAGAACCGGGAAGTCTGGACTTCCCTACTGAAACTTCTGCCCCCGCGACCCGGACCCGGAAAAGCGGAGGAAAATGGAATGGAAAAAGAGTTTTGTTTTTTTAAAAGTAATTTTTCTAAACTACACCACAAATGATCTATAACCATGTCAAATGATTAATACTACCCTAAAAGTATTGCGATGGGGGCTCAATAATTCGACATTAGCATGGCTCTAATTCCATCCATTCATTTTCTATGGCGCTTATCCTCACAGGGTTGCAGGTATGCTGGAGCCTATCCCAGCTGACTTCGGGCGGGGGGCGGGGTGCACCCGCCTTGTCGATTGACAAGGTTGCCAATCAATTGCAGGGCAGACAAACAACCATTCACACGCTCATTCATACCAATGGAATATTTAGAGTCACCAATTAACTAACATGCAAGCTTTTGGAATGTGTGCGGAAAGTATCCGGAAAACACCCACGCACGGAGAGAACATGCAAACTCCTCACAGAGATGCCCAACAGAAATTCGAACTAAGATCTTCCAAATCTTCTGACTGTGTGGCAAACATGCAAACCACTCGACCACCATGCAGCCTGCTCTAATTCAGTTGGCCATTTATGTGCATGTCAACACAGAGCACTCAGTCCATCAAGCAGACGTTTCTCCCCACATGCACAGTTCAACCACACTTCCTAGTTTTCTTATTCTATGCACTTGACTCCTGCTTGCTCTAACCAGCATGCTGAACACCACTTCCCTCTATGGCGCACACATTAAACAGCAGCCTGCAACAACTCAACCTACCTGTCCTACAGTATTTTGCATAATCCCATTTTTTCCCATTTGATCTGACTCAGAGGTTTGTCACAAAAGCCAAACGATATTGTTGCTCATGCTGAGTAATAAAAAGTAAATTCAGCAATCTGAATCTCTATTTTAACCATATTCGATTCCAGAAATTCATGTTTGTAAGATGTTTGTCAGAAAATGTATTATGAAAAAAAGGGATTGGTACCGGATCGGCAAGACTATTTAAAAAATCTAATCTGAAGCTAAAAAATGTTGATTGGGACATCCCTAATTGCAACATTCCCTTTTATTACGAATGATAATCCCAAATCTGAGGAAACCATCAAAGTCAAGATAGCCGGAAGGATTAGGGGGGTAGGAGCGAGCTGTGTGACAAAAACAGACATTTAATCAATGTACTTGTTTTTCGCCAACATTTGGTGGTCTTGGAAGAGATAACCCTTGAAAGTAACGGGAAAGTTATAGGTGCCAGACACCGTTGGTTTAAAGTTGTTTGCTACAGTGTGAACAACTTCCTGTTTACAGTTTTTCATATAATGGATAGTTATTCACTTCAAGAATTTTTATTAGACAATTTTCCGTATGTATATAGGACTAACAGAATCGCATATATCGAGAATGTAATCGAGAATATCTTTTCTCTCTCATTTCACATGCAGCCAATAATTTAAGAATAAAAAGGCTAAAATAATTTAACAACTAAAAACGAGGTAGTGCAGAAAGGCATTCTTCCAAAGGTCAGTGTTTTGTTATGAACCCATTTAATTTTTGGAGTATCATAACTATTTAATTAATTAATAATTAGAATGTCTCATCTCTCTGACAAATCTTATCCAGTTTGAGTTTTTTTTTTTTACCAATTTAACATGAAAAACCCCAATCAACATGGTCAGATGCTAACATCTCCTTGTAATGTCATTTAGTTCAAGAAAAGTTAATACAGTTTCTGCAGTAGGGATGCAATTATATGAAAATTTCATATCAAAATTATTGTGACCAAAATAATCACGGTCATCATCATTTTAATGGTATTGTTGTAAAAACAACGTTTTCAACAGACACTTTCCTTGTGCCTTCCCCTGAGTGCTTGCGCTTATAGGGCAATGTGATCATGCAATGCATTGTGGGCTGCGAGCGCCATTTTTGAGAGCAAGAGTTTTTGTTTACATCAGAGTTGGTGCTTTGAGAGAGAGATACATAACGTAACAAGTGGCTGCTTCTTCAGGAAATGAGCGGTGTCACCGACCTGTGACTTGATGAAACAGTAATACTAACCATTGGGAGTAGTACCACAGTTAATCATTAATACTAGTAATCGTTACATGCCTATTCTAGCAGCATCCTGAAGAAATGTGGATAAAAATCCTTTTACTCTTTTAAGATCATTGTTGGTCAGTCATTAATTGGACGTTTAAGCCCTGCCAATGATTCACTCGCTCGCCAAGCGTTCTCATCGGCGCTTTAATGTCTGTGCTATCCTATCTGGGATGTGAACAGTGTGAAAGCTAGCTAGCCACTGTAGGAGGATGCGCTTACCAGTTGGTGTACAGGCTGGTGATGGTGGGCTCGCCGTGGCTGTCCAGGTGCTGCGTCTGCTGCAGCAGGACGTTGTTGAAGACCCTTGTGATGTCAATGGTGACATAGTTCTCTATGGACTGCAGCACGGTCATGTAGGCCCGCACACTGGTCAGCAGCTCGCTGGGCTTGGCAATCTCCTGAGTGGCCTGGTTATACATGGTCATGCCCACGATGGACCTGGGGAAAGAGGCGGAGCTTTGTCAGCTGCGCAACCACTACAGCCACAGTCATTTAAATCTCCTACTACTCGATAAAGGCCACCACTCTGCTGGTTCATTTAACATTGTGTGTTTTTTATGCGTGTTTACTTGGTAAATCGGATCTCAAGGTGGGAAGTGAGGTACTCTCTCGGTGTGAATGTGTGCTCCCACACTGCCAGGTTGGGAACGTAGTTGATGGAGAAGCAGAGTTCCGATAGAGCAGTGTGGAGTTTGTCCAGACTGGAAAAAGAAGGAATTTAAAGCACAGATTTCGAGATTTGAATCCCAAACTGCTGATGATAATCCTAATCAGCATCTAGGATATATTATATAGTTTAAAAAGGTAGTGAATACTACTTACTTGGTGACCAGTAGTCTGTTCTTCCTCATGCTCTCCACTCCTGGTTTCTCTCTCTCAGGCTCACCCTTCTTCCCGGTCGCCTTCTTGCTCTTCTTGTTGACGGCCTGGCTGATAGTTTTGGCACAGTGTTTGGGAAGCAGCTGCACACGGAAAAGCAGAAAAGGAATTGTGAGGAAGGGTCAGCCAGATAGATGCAATACGACTGGTCAGGCAGGCAGTCAAAAATCTTTCGCATTCATTTGATTTACCAGCAAGGAGTGTAGCCAGCAGATTAGGCTTAGGCTTTGTTTGAATTTCAACAACTTTGGTTCAGATTCCTCCTTTCAAATCCAGTTCTAACGATTCTCGTTTACAATGCAGGTCATAAAAGTTTGTCAATTTGCGTGGACTGGCGCAATAAATTTTTTTGGTTTCATCTTTTATGTTAAATTGCCAAAATAAAACAATTTTTACTTGATATTCTAATTTTTCGGGTAGTAGCGTATATATTACTATCAAACAGCTTGTAAATGTATACTTGCTGCCTAAATGTGTATATAAGCTATTTTTTATGACACCCTTGTTACCACAATTATACAGGATGCAGTGCATGGTGCTTTTATTTTGAAGACCGGAAGTGTGATGTGTGAGTTGAGAACGTCTCGACTGTTGCTAAGAGAGACAAGATGTGCAGATGAATACACCTGTATCAACAAAATAGGCTTTTAGCATCACGCACTAACAAAATAAGGTTAACTTGTATTTACTACAGTTCTATATGAGATGTGTGATGGTGATGCGTGATCATGGATGATTCTGAAAGTAAGGGTGTTATTTCATGTCTAGAGGGCTCTAAAAATGTTAAAATGCATATTGAGAAGGTCATAAGAGGTAACGGAATCCTATTTTTGAGAAAATTCCTTTTTCATGGTCGGTTTACAGCAATAAACAAGTAATACTGTCCACATATTTTTGTCCAGCACTTCTATATGGTCAGCATTGCTGGACTGTGATTTGTTCATGTTTGGTGCAATATAGAAAGTTATTTCATCAATCTGTGTAAATGAGCTAAACATGAATGGGTGTGTCTTCCCACCTGGTCACTGAGGGTACATTGTTCAGTGCAGATATCGGTGATCAGGTTGCGGGCTTGTTTGGCCATCTCATCCAAAAACATGTTACACAATGACAAGCTGCGGTCTCCTATGTGATGACGCTGCAAGGACAAAGCAAAATGCAGAAAATAATTACTTCCCTGATGTTGTAGTATGTCACTGTGTGTGTGTGTGTGTATTCGTTGACCTCCTCGGGACACAGCTCGTGTGTGCAGGACATGAAGTGTGTGCAAAGCAAAGGGAAGCAGATGGAGTGACGGCTCTGTGAGGGAAGCTCCAAGCACTGCTGGAACATCTTCTCAAATGCTCGACTGTAGAAGCTGCACAAAGAAGGAATAAAGAAACACACAAACAAGAGAGGTTTCATGGCCGTGATACAATCTCTGTGGATGTATGATGATGCTGTACGTCTCACCAGAATATGGATAGATCTGATGTCTCAACCAGCATCTCCACCAGCGAATCCACCATTTTGGTGTGGAAGATGATGGTGTTCATCATTTTGCCGAGCTCTTTGTGGTCGGCGATGCCGAGACTAGCTTTGGACACACTGGTGTAGGCCTTCACAGAAGAACCATCATTCCACACGTTTAACATTACAGCTCTTGGAAGTTTTGGTAAAAGTTACCACACACAAATGCATCATTTCCCTTTCGGACATTGAAAGATTGATCAGATAAAGGCTTCAAGGATTTGTACAAGCTTTGTAAATACTTGTTTACAGCAGGAGAGAGAACCCCTTATTATCCTCATGCCAATTTAAAAAAAAATTGAATAAATTCTGTATCAGATGCCATGAAAATTATTTCTATTTTAAACATTTCTACATAAATTCTTCTTATGGTGGAATTTGAATTGCAGTTCTCAAGTTAGAAATGTTGCATCTTACAGAAAAAACAGCAACATAAATAGATTCATGTGAGCGTTATATTCTTATTCATAGTTTAACCATATGCCATACCATACTGTATAATGCAGACATAAATGCTTGTGAATCCCCAATTACAGTATTTATTTGGAAATTATTTTTAGAAAATGCCTTTGCTCACCTGCAGTCGGAACCAGTCAAGCCTCATGCCCCTGAAGTCAAACACCTCGCCATCCTCCACTGCACCATAAACACAGACAATCTTTAGCTCATTGCAGGTTTCTAGGGTGACAAGACATATCTAGCTCATCTCATACATATTCTCTACTCATTCTTTACTTGGCTTACCTTGTTTGACGCTGAGGGAGGTCATGGTGTTGACAAAAGAAGACATGATGATGGACTCATCCTCTGGACACACAGACAGGTTCTAGCAGACAACAATGAGCAGTCTGTCTGGTAGTTGTTGCCATGAGAAGCTTTGTGCTGTGTACATGTGTGCATTCTCTTTTTACCTGCACCAGCTCGTTGAGCACAACAGCGTCAAAACCTGACAGGTACTGCACGTAGTACCGCTGCATGACCGGGCCGTACTTTCTGACATGGGCTCGCAGCTCCTCCATGTAGAAGATCAACTCTGCCAAATGTCTAGCAAACAAACACACACAAGGAGCATAAAACCACAGCATCCAAACATGCTAAGGCTGTCGTGTTTGCTCGAGTAAAACATTTGAAGTGCATACTTGTCAATGAAGTCGTCTGTGCTTTTCTTCTGGATGTTGTCCGCGTGTCGAAGCAACCAGATGATCTCGTCACGGGCAAACGACAGCGCCATAAACACAAATAATGCCTACAAGGACGGAGAGAGGGTAGCATGTTTGCAGAGAATTTGAAGATATTTGTAAATCTTTAATTGAAATTTAAAAAAATTGTATTTGTGCTTCTTAATGTGGTTTATCGTTGCATGGTGCACCAAACATGAATTTCCTGCACAAAGCGGCATAGAAAATGAATGAATGAATGAAAGTGGCAACTATGCTGTGTTACCTTTGGGCCCAGCAGCCCCGGCTGGTCCGCCAAGACCGTGGCCAGCTCCTTGAGGGCCGACCTGAGGAATTTGCGCCTTTCTCTGTGCATGGAGCCACTGTAAAGTGGCAGAAGGGAAGAAGAAGTCAGAGCAGCGGATTGGAATCTACCAGCCACAAGATGACACACTGTTTTGACACTTTGAGGACAATCCCCGCCAGACAGCAGAGTGAATAAATGACAGCCATGGCGGAAGGAAAAGAACAAAGATGAAAGCGGGAGACAGATAAGTACAGAGGATGAAATTGGGAGAAGACAAAGACAAAAAAGAAAGGCGAGACAAGTCCCTGAGAGGCAGATGAGCAGGTCGCTGCCATGATGGAGGAAATGCAAAAGTAGGTGACTAGATAAATTAGTTTTGCAAGTTGGAAGAACAGTCGGGATAGAGAAAATGCCTTCATACGCATGAGACAGGGCCTGCTCCTTGCACTCTCTGATGTCATTGATGCGCTTGTTGTACCTGGAAAAGACACAAAATAGACTTTTGTTAACACAAATAGCAAACTCCTTGCATAGACAGATACAGCTCACTTTCATCTTTAAAATGACACAAACATGATGACCATGAAAACGTCTCACTTCAGATGATTTCGACACCAAAAATGTGATAACATATTTTCTATTATGGCTCCTGGACCATAATTACGTTCTTTTCAACCCCAAAAATATAAGAATTAACAACACAGACAAGCATGTGTTACCAACAGTGCAACAAAAGAACAAACCATGCAAATAATGTCTTATGTTTTTCACATTTGCAGTAATTACTCGTTTATGGCGGTTAAATGTTTGCAGACCCAACCCTGATACGTGAATTTGCAAAGTAGCATTCCTTATTCATAAATGGAATAGTTTGGTAGTTAGAAAACCTTTTTACCATCTTCTAAATAAGTTATTTGAGGAACATTATTAGAGCCCTCTAGACATGAAATAACACCCCTACAGTCACCTCGACACTCCTTTTACCCAGTATAGTAGACATATTGAGAGAAACGATGAGATACACGACACAAATGGGACACAACCTAAACTCACATGTTAGCATTGGGAGAGTTCCTTGTTATCATCTCCGCCAAGCACAAGTGCAGTGCGGAGGTTCTTCTACTTTTAAACATTGTACGAGTGGCAAGTACGTGTAAACAGTGAGCTTGGTGTTCTACCAGATTAATAGGGTTCTAGGAGCTCTTTAAGATATACTGGTGCCTGATGGTGTAGTGCTTCATATGTAAGAAGGATAATTTAAGTCAATTCTAAATTGTGAAGTAAACAAATGCAGTGACGCTGATACGGGTGAAATATTATCTCCTCTTTTGGTTCTGGTTAGGACTTGCAGCGGTGTCTGGACTAACTGAAGGGTCTTTAAAGATTTCTTAGGGCGGCCAATTAACAGAGAGCTACAATAACCCAACCTGGAGGTCACAAAAGCATCAAGAGGTTTTTCTGCATCTGGTAGTGGCAGGAATTTTCTGATTTTCTTTATGTATGGCAAATGGATAAATGCTGTTCTTGACACTTGTCCTATTTGGAAAGTAAATAAAAGGTCCCGATGGAAGATGACACCAAGATTTCTGACTGTATTGTGGGGGGTGAATTCCAGACCACCTATGGCGGTAATATAATTTGCAATCTTGTCTCTGAGGTGCTGGGAACCATGGGAACCAGGGAATAGGGTTTCATTTTAATCAGATTTTGTTGATGTTGTTTTCTAATATTATTGCCTAAAAGGAACATTAAAGGCTGCAATCTTTTAAGCTGCACCCCAGGTAACACACACATGGAAAAAAAGACATTCATTCATTCATTTTCTATGGCGCTTATCCTCATTAGGGTCACGGGTATGCTGGAGCCTATCCCAGCTGACTTTGGGCGAGAGGCGGGGAACACCCTGGATTGGTCGCCAGTCAATCACAGGGCAGACAAACAAACATTCACACTCACAAAAAAAAAGACACGGAAACCAAATTACTGCCAAAAAAAAGCATTACTACCAAAACAACACCGCATAGCAGCACAAAACACATTTCCGCATCAGCTCAGCAACAATACAATATCATCCACAAAATCAAAAATGATTTGAAAAAAGTGTGTGTCAAGGTTTTGAGTACATGTTCAACAATCAATAGGTAAGTTCAATAATAACAAAAAGACAATTTCTTCTATAGACCACATCTCTACCTGGGCCAACAGATGGAACCGTACCTGGTAGTTTTCATTGTGGAAAGGATTTCCCCATGCAACACAATGTGAGCTTTGGCTTTATGCCATGCTTATCTCCAGCAGATACTGTATGCAGCTAGCTAGCTGTTTGTTGGACGGTTGGTTACCTTAAGTCCACACTCCATGTTCTTCCCCTTCTGCTTAAGCTTGAACGAGATTCCCATTAACATGGCACGGACGTCATGGTGGTGTATGAAACGAATAACACCGACACAAGATGCGTTCACTGACATCTAATGTTCCATTCTAATCAGCGAATTAACTCAAAACACTTGCAAAGGCCTTTAAATGCTCTCTCAGTCTAGTTCTGTAGGCTACATAATCATGGGGAAGACTGCTAACTTGACAGTTGCCCAGAAAACCATCATTGGCACCTTGCACAAGAAAGGCAAGACTCACAAGGTCGGTGCTAAAGAACCTGGCTGTTCACACCGTACTGTGTCCAAGCATATTAACAGTAAGTTGCAGGGAAGGAACAGATGTGGTTTAAAAAAAGTGTAGAAGCAATAAGAATAACCACGCCCTGAAGAGGATTGTGAAACAAAAGCCATTGAAAAATGTGAGGGAGATTGACAAAGAGTGAACTGCAGCTGGAGTCAGTGGTTCACACACACCATACACAGACATATGCAAGACATGGCTTTCATCTGTCCTATTCTTTGTGTCAAGCCACTCTTCAACAAAAGACAGGGTCAGAACTTTCCCACCTGGGCTAAGCACAAACAGAACTGGGCTGTAGCGGAGTGGTCCAAAGTTATCTACTTTAATGAAAATTTTTTTTTTTTTTAGAAATCAAGGTTCCAGAGTCTGGAGGAAGAAAGGAGAGGCACACAATCCATGTTGCTTGAGGTCCAGTGAAACGTTTCCACAGTCAGTGATAGTTTGGGATGCCATGTCATCTGCTGGTGTTTACCAACTTACCACCTTTATGGAGATCCATATAAGAACTATGGGGTATTGTCAAGAGGAAAATGCCATAGGCTAGACCCAACAATGCAAAAGAGCTGTAGGCCACTGTCAGAGCAAACTGGGCTCTCATAACACCTGAGGAGTACCACAGACTGATCCATGCCATGCCACCCCACATATTGCTGCACTAATTCAGGCAAAGGGAGTCCCGACCAAGTACTGAGTGCTCTACATGTTCATACTTTTCATCTTTGTACCTTACAGTTGGTCAACATTTCTAAAATCCTTTTTTATCAATCATAAGTAATGTTTCTGAGATACTGAATTTGGAATTTTCATTAGATTTCATTTATAATCATCAAAATTAAACCAACTAACCATAATAATAATAATAATTTGAAATAGATGTGTCTGTGCGTAATGGATGTACAGTATATAATAAACAAGTTTCACTTGAAATTACTGAAATCAATCCATCCAAGTCATATTCTAATTTATTGAGCAGCACCTGTATATTGTGTTACACCATATAGAACTAGACTACATACATGCAGGCATGCAAAGAGAAACGTCAAAGTGAAGGGGTGTTTGGTGAGGGGGGACCCTGAGCCACGAGGTTTGGTGCCTGACCGTTGTCAAACAATGTGGGGCCTAAAATGCACTAAAAGCAGTGACAGTGGTAGCCGAGCATGTAGACTATTGTGCGCCCCCGTGTGTTCGCGCTTACCCTCGAATGTTGACAAAGAGGTCCTCGGCAGCCTTGTGGATGTGGAAGACTTCATCCCTGAACAGACAGAGACAGGTAGAGCTTTGCAGCGCCAGCTTCCACAATGACAAGGCCGCTGCGTCGCTGTTCAGCACCGTGTGGCAAAGGATGAACCCGACTGTGCAGAAGAGGAGGAAACTCAAATACAACGCTGCATGACAACTCAAATGGCTGGTGGCATGCCTTCAGTACTTACACACTATCCATTTTTCCATTGTGTCCAGAGATAAATATTCACAAGGCATCTGGAAAGAGAGAAACTAGCTCATCAAATGATATTTTCATCAATGAATTGATATAATCTGATGTGACGGTGTGACACTAACAGTGTCTGACTGTGCAGGGTTGAGCATGGTGGAGGGAGCTGAGATAAGAGAGAGCAGCTGAGCATTCCTCCACTGGTCAGCGGACAGATTTCTTCTGGGATAGACCATCTGAAGACTGATGAGGGCGTCTGACAGAGACTGCGGCAACAGAGATCCGTCATGGGGATTCATTTTTACAAAACTGTTAAGTATTAAATATAGTGTCACAGCTCACCAGCAACAGAGGAGAACTTGTCCTGAACACAACCCAAACTAAATCCCTGTCCATTTCTTTTTTGGACCAAAACAGCACCTTTATCTCAAATTACACACTGAAAATTATTTTTTAAATCACTTTTGTGATGTGATTGCTTCAGAAAGCTATTAAATGATTTAATTGTACATCCTGGTTGGTAAATACTGTTACAAAAGAATTGACATAACGAGCCCAGTTTTCATCATTTCATCCTGACTGACTGCAGTCCATTTTAACACACCTGAAATCTAAAACTACTGTAAGTGGACTACCTTCCCGTGTGGGACAAACTCCTCCATCATCTTCTTTAGAGGATTTTCATAATCCACAATCATCTGGCCCAGCCTGGGATACTCACGGTCACTGAGACACAAACAGCAACACGAAACGTTAGCTCACCAAACACTAGAAACCATTTCAGAAGTGAGTTGACACCAAGAGACACAAGAATGGGAGTATGCATTAGGGGTGCGACGCTACATAGATCCCCATTCAAATTTTTTGGGATGGAGCATGTGATTTAATACAGCGCCGTACCCATAATGCACCATGGTGGCAAGAGGGGAGGGACGACTGTTATATTCCATCACATTATTATTATTTTTTAATTCAGGAATTGTATCTATTGGTTAAATAGTTTCACAATGTGTATTTTGTACCCGTATTGTGCTGAAAACAAAGCCCACCATTACCTTAAAACGAGGTACATAGCGAGCCGTGAGGATGCTGTAGCGTCACACCCTAGTATGCATGTTTTCTAGTCACCTGGCTCCGTGCGTCATCTCGTGAGCGTAGTTGTACAATCCAATGATGGCTTTTCTCTCCTCGATGCGTGACAGTATTATCATGAGTGTAGTGTAAGTCACTACCAGATCCAGGTAGTTCTTGGTGAGGTCAAAGTTCACCGTCTGGTCGAAGGTAAAGTATAGTCAGAAAGCATCTATGACATCTGTGATGTGCTTGTTGGACTTACAATGTCAAAGAAGACTTGGCACACATCAATGGTGTTGAGCAGCTCACAAACGTGGTCCTGTTGGTCCACATAAATACTTTCATGAAAACCCATCATCATATGATAAACACTGTGTCCTCCTACCTTAAATTCCATGACATCTACAAAGGTGAAGTAGTAGAGAGCCAAGTTCTTCAGAATTTCTGACTTTTCTTTCTGCAGCTGAGCCAGCTGTTGCTTTAAGACCATAAGACCATGTATTAATATCATGTACACGGAAGACCAAACTATTGGCTATCAAGGAATGTTTAGAACAACATAGTATTGTTGTTAGTATTGAATTCATATCCTTGCAAGACAGAATACTTGAATATGTGTATGGCTTTCCCAAATCATCTTTAAAATACATATAATATCATTAAATATCATTTGGCCATCTCAGTCCCACAAACCTAAATATTAAACAAAATCGGTGGTGTGATACAGTGTGGGAAAAAACTATTTGAACCCCAGCTGATTTTGTAAGTTTGCCCACTAACAAAGAAACGAACAGTCTATAATTTCAATGGTAGGCTTATTTGAACACTGAAAAACAACAATGACAAAAAAAATCCAGAAAAATGCGTTTCAAAAAGAGTTATAAATTAATTTGCATTTCCATGAAGGAAATAAGTATTTGCTCCCCTATCCGTCAACAAGATCTCTAGCTCCCAGGTGGATTTTATACAGGTAACGAGCTGACATTGGCAGCCCTCTCAGCTCGTTACCTGTATAAAAGAGACCTGTCCACAGAAGCAATCAATCAATCCAGATGCCATACTCTGCACCATGGCCATGACCAAAGAGCTTTCCAAGGATATCGGGGACAAGATTGTGGACCTACACAATGGGCCACAAGACTATCGCCATTTGGTCACAACAGTTGGTGCAATTATTCACAAATGGAAGAAACATAAATTAACTGCCAATCTCCCTTGGTCTGGAGCTCCATGCAAGATCTCACCTTGTGGAGTTCCAATGATAATGAGAACGGTGACGAATCAGCCCAGAACCACTCGGGAGGAACTTCTCAATGATCTCAAGGCAGCTGGGACCATAGTCACCACAAAAACACTACGCCGTGAAGGACTGAAATCCTGCTGTGCCCGCAAGGTCCCCCTGCTCAAGAAAGTCCATCTACAGGCCCGTTTGAAGTTTGGGACTGAACATCTGACTGATTCAGAGGAAGACAGGGTGAAAGTGTTGTGGTCAGATGAGACCAATATTGAGCTCTTTGGCATCAACTCAACTCGCCGTGTTTGGAAGAGGAGGAATGCTGCTTACGACGTGTTTTTCTGCCAAGGAGACAGGACAATTGCACCGCATCAAAGGGAGGATGGATGGGGCCACGTACCGTCAAGTGTTGGGTGAGATGGGTGGTGGTTGGGTATTCCAGCATGACAATGATCCAAAACACACGGCCAAGCCAACAAAAGATTGGCTCAAGAAGAAGCATATTAAGGTCATGGAGTGGCCTAGTCAGTCTCCAGACCTTAATCCCATAGAAAATCTGTGGAGGGAGCTGAAGGTTGGAGTTGCCAAACATCAGCCACAAAACAATACTGACTTGGAGAGGATCTGCAAAGAGGAGTGGACCAAAATCCCCCCTGAGATGTGTGCAAACCTTCTGGCCAACTACAAGAAACGGCTGACCTCTGTGAATGCCAACAAAGGTTTTGCCACCAAGTACTGAAGCACGTTTTTCAAAGGGATCAAATACTTATTTTCTTTATGGAAATGCAAATTAATTTATAACTCTTTTTGAAACGCATTTTTCTGGATTTTTTTTTGTCATTGTTGTCTCTCAGTGTTCAAATAAACCTACCATTGAAATTATAGACTGAGCATTTCTTTGTTAGTGGGCAAACTTACAAAATCAGCTGGGGTTCAAATAGTTTTTTCCCCTCACTGTAGAAAGTGGGCTGTCCATTCTCTGAAACCATCAAACCTGACTGAACTGGAGATGTTTTGTAAAGAAGAATGGTCAAAGATTCCAGACCCTCATTGGAAGCTATAGGAAGCGTTTAGAGGCTGTTATTTCTGTAAAAAGAAGAATCTACTAAATATTGATGTAATTTTCTGTTGGGTTGCCCAAATTTATAGACATGCCTAATTTTGTTTAAATAATTATTGCACACTTTTTGTAAATCCTAAAAACTTCATTTCACATCTCAAATACCACTGTGTTTGTCTGCAATTTTGTCTGAAATTTTCTGAGCCAATTTTCTGATTTTCTTTCTGAGCCAAACAACTAATGATTTATAATTGAAAATTATCAGGGATGCCCAAACTTTTGCATACCACTGTTTGTGTGTGTCTGTATTTTACATCCAGGGCAAAATAGAATATTTTAATGAATAAAAACTGCTATGTTTGTAAACTAGACAGTTATCACATGCAGAGCAAAGCGGCCACACACACACTCAGTGGACAGATAATACAACAGAAAATCACAGCCAGACGAGCAAAGCAAACAGCCTAAGTCTTGAAAGCCTCAAAAACATTTATAAATAATTACAGTCTTGCAAAAAACTCAACTGAAAAGTACAAAAACTTACCAAAAAGCACAAGTCCGGAATAAGCCAGGATTAGCATGCAAAACAAACAAACACAGAAACAAGGCAGAAAACAACGTAAGAGAAAAATCCTGCACATTTACACTGAATAAAGCACACGCACGCGCGCACGCATGCGCACACACACTAGTTAACTGCTTCACATAAGCAAAATGCAAGCTAAAGAAACATTTGGCACTGTAAGCAAAGACTACATTTGGCTCTCACCACACACACCAGAGATGCAAGATATCTTTTTTTGCAAATCATAGTCTCAGCGAACTCCTCCCACACCTAAGTTTTTGCCTCGACCACCGCTGAAGCCGTGTGCCACTTGGCCTGCCGGCACCTGTCAGTTGCTTCGGGAGTCCCGCAAGCCATCCATGCTTGATAGGGCTCCTTCTTCAGCTTGACGGCAGCCCTGACCTCTGGTGTCCACCATCGGGTTTGGGTCACCATCTTGTGGCCGCAACTAGATACAGCCCATACAGACTCAATATCTCGGCCCTCCCCCGGCATGCAGGCAAAGATTTGTCAGAGGTGAGCGTTAAAGACTCGATGAACGGGAGACGTTCCCAGCACACCCTCACTACACGTTAGGGTCTACCAGGTCTGTCCAGCATCCTCCCCCCGCCATCAAATCCAACTCATCACCAGGTGGTGATCAGTTGACAGCTCAGCCCCTCTCTTCACCTGTGTGTCCAGAACATGCGGACCCCTCCGATAGACTCCAGGAAGGCTGGGTACTCCGGCCCCAAGGCGTAAGGAAATAACGCTCTCGTTCACCAGGGATGACTCCAACACAGAGGCACCAAGCCAGGGGACTATTAAGAAGCCCACACAGGCTGGCTGCCTGTCCCCTGCAGCAACTCCAGAGTAGAATAAGGTCCAGCCCCTCTGAAGGAATTTGGTTCCAGAGCCCAAACTGTGGGTTGAGGTGAGTCTGACTATATCTAGTCGGAATGTCTCAACCTCTTCCACAAGCTCCTTCCCCACCAGAGAAGTAACATTCCATGTCCTTGACCTACAGTTTTGGAAGAGTACCTCCAGAATGGCAGACCAGGGTGGTTGTCCCCATTTTTAAGAAGGGTGACCGGAGTGACTATAGGGGGATCACGTTCCTCAGCCTCCCTGGAAAGACTATTCCAGTGTGCTGGAGAGAAGGGTTAGTCAAAAGGGTGACCGGAGGGTGTGTTCCAACTATAGGGGGATCACACTCCTCAGCCTTCCTGGGAAAGTCTACTCCAGGGTGCTGGAGAGAAGGGTACGACCGTTAGTCGAACCTCGGTTAGAGGAGCTGCAATGTGGTTTTTGTCCCGGTACGACCGTTAGTCGAACCTCGGTTAGAGGAGCTGCAATGTGGTTTTTGTCCCGGTCGTGGAACAGTGGACCAGCTCTACACTCTTGCAAGGGTACTGGATGGTATGCGGGAGTCTGCCCAACTAGTCTACAGGTGCTTCGTGAAAAGGCATTTGACCGCGTAACTCGCAGTGTTCTGTGGGGGTGTGCGCTGGGTGTGTGGGATGGTGGAGTGCTACTACGTGCCATTCGGTCCTTGTACAACCAGAGCAGAAGCCTGGTCCGCATTGCCAGCAGTAGGTTGAGCCTGTTTCCACTGAATGTTGGCCAAGGCTACCCGTTGTCATAACTTCCATGGACAGAATTTCTAGGCGCAGCCAAGGCGTCAAAAGAGGTCCAGTTTGGTGGCCTTAGGATATCGTCTCTGCTATTTGCATGCGATGTGGTCCTGATGACCTCGTCAGACTGTAAGTGTTTACCGTAGCAGTTTGCAGCTGAGTGTGAAGCTTCAGAGACTCAGCACCTCCAAATCCGAGGCCATGGTTCTCAGGGCATTCCCAGAAACGGGTGGATTGTACTCTCCGGATTGTGAGTGAGGTCGTGCCCCAGGTGGAGGAGTTCTAGTATCTCCTGGTCTTGTTCACGAGTGAGGGAAAGTTAGAGCTTGAGGTCAACAGACGGATTGGTGCAGCGTCTGCATTTATCCAATCTCTGTACCGGATCGTCATGGTGAAGAGAGAGCTGAGCCGGAAGACAAAGCTCTCGATTTAGCTGTCGATCTATATTCCCACCCTCTCCTATGGTCACAAGCTATGGGTCATGACCTAAAGAATGAGATTGCGTATACAAGCGGCGGAGATGAGTTTCCTCCGTAGGGTGGCTGGACTCATCCTAAAGAAGGGGAAGACGTCTGAGCACAGCTGCTGTTCCTTCACATTGAGATGAGCCAGTTGAGGTGGCTCGGGTATCTACTCCAGATGACTTGTTTTTTCACAGTCACAGACAGGAGAAAAAAAAAAAGAGCGCTTGATTTCCTCCCCCGCACAGTACAGGTAATCCTGCCTCACTGAAGTGTTTATTTTATTATTATTATCGATACAATGTCATAATTTCCTTCTATCACACATACAAATATTAAAGAGTAAGAGGATTTTATTGATGCTTCAGGCGGTATATAAAATGCACAGAAAGTGTTTTGTCAACTATTTTTACACCAAATAAAAATAAAAATAATACTGTAGTTAGGAAATGCCATCAAACAGGATTAAAAAAATCAGTCGCACTCACATTGTTATTCCGCGTCTCCACAGCTGGGAACTTCCTAACAATGAACTTGACAGCAGACTCCAGGTTTTTGTCCACCAGATAGGAGGGCTTAGCCTTGGGGTCGCCGCATGCCTGGAGGAAGAGGAAGATGAGGAGGTGAGCATGAGGAGCGGAAAGCTGACACATTATTTCCTCAATGTCAGGCATGTTGCATGTGTGATGTCATCACACAAAAGAGCTTCATCCTGAACCATGTGGAAAGCATAGGGGAGTCTGCACTCACCTGTTTGATCAACACAAATGTGATGCAGCGTCTTGCACAGCAACATTAAGATGCACATGACGACAGATGTTACATAGAATGTGCAGAGGTTAGATTTCCATTTTGCTGAATTGAGTTTATTAGCAGAAATGGAAAAGTTGCAGGTCTGTGGTTTTCATGTTTGGATAAAGCAGGCTGTAAGTGAGCAAGACCTTCATCTCATCAATCAGTGCTTGTCAACTGCCAACTTGGAGAAAGATTGAGATTACATGGAGGCATGGTCCAGCTGGGATAATGAAATGTCTACAGTGTTCAAGTATACATCAATACAGTGCATTTTAATGCAAAAAGCCTAACAGAAAGTGAGGGGCTACCACACTGCACAGTAGGATTCCCAGTTTGGATTTTTTATGTGGTTGTTGACATTACCAAACAAATGCGATTTGTTATTATGATTTATTACTGGGTATAAGTCAGTCTGGTATTGGCATACCAAATCAATACTCTGTGCAAATTTATTTAATGAGTCTGGTAAATTTTAAAACATAATGTAGTATTCCAAATGATGGCATAAACAATACAAGACATCATCGTCATTTATTGATTAATATTAAACCGTTAGGTATGTTTAGGTAGTGGGGTGATTTACAATATAGACCAGTTAATATAAAACATCAGAAAAAACTAAGTACTAAATTAGGTATCTGAAGTTTCAAAAGTATCAGTATTTTGATTTCTGAATCGACTTTAGCACATGAAGAGCTGGTATCGGAGATAGACATTTCAGTATCGATACGTGCATGCTCTCCATAAAACGTTTGTGGCAATTTCCATGATTTTGGTTAACGGGAGACAACATTTTCTCAACCAAATGATTCTGTGTTGAAGATTAAAAAGAAAGATGGCACAAATTTTGATACAGACGTTTGTAGACAACTTGTATGTTCGAAGGTGCATGTGGGTGGAGTGATGAGACAGTGCAGAGAGCTGCTTCACTAACACTGCATAAAAATCATTTTCTGATAAGAACTTTTGCTTACATCAGGGAGTACCTTTATCCAAGTTTTGCACAAAAAAACTATGCATTATTATGACTGCCAGTGTGAGTCAGTGAGAACCTTTAAAGTCTCCGTGAGCACGGCAATACATACCTTTCAATGACGTATTTGTCGGCTATACGACCTGAGCGTTCCTCTGCAGTCGCATCGCATGCACATCCAATTTATATCTACATACGAATGGGACCTGAGTCGCATTTGAAAAAATCATAATTGTGCTGTTCACACTGACTTGAAAAAATGAGATACCGGTCGCATATGAGCAAAGAAATCGAAATTGACCTGCACAGTGAACATAGCCAGGTTGATTTTTTTCAGGTCTTTCTTGTGTGATGACAACAAAGAAACTTGACCCTGATGTCCTCAGCCATTTACACTCTATGTCAGCAGGTGGCGCTCTGTGACTCATTTAACCACATGGCTTCCGAAACATGTAAATGATCGTGGCAGGTGATCTTCATTTCACTAATTGTGAGACTAACTGGATGAACTTCTATTGAAGTGGTTCCCATACTTTTTTTTGCAGTGCCCACCTCTTGGAGATAAAATGATTTTTTGAAGACCACTGCTCTATTAAATTAGACCATTACATTTAAAACTGAGTAAATAACTATGCAAACATTTATATTTAATTTGATATTTTTTTATATTCATTGACATTATTTTGTATAAATCTGTTTACACATTGACAGTAATGTTTTTTTCTATTAAATTTGTATGTGAAGAAAGGCAAAATTTATTGACCAGGAGTGATTTATGAAAGTTAAAAAATGGCCAAACATCCATGGGGGTGAATACTTTTGCCAGCCACTGTATAGAACACCTATTGGACACACTCAGAAGGTGTGATGCTATGTAGTATTGTACACCGGTCACTAGGTGTCAGTAATGTTACTGTAATGTTTGCTGAGATGCAAGCACCAGACCTGATTGCCACAACAACAGGGTTTTTTTTGCAGGTTTGAATTATCTCATCACAGACACACTAATTCCTAATGCGGCCTACTGTTCTACTTCTACTTACTTCCACATTCTATAATAAAGTTCTATCAGGGCTAAACTGCTCATTTCAGTCAAGACACACTGAGTGAGCAACTCCTGCATCTCAGTGGACAAATGTGAAAGCAGAAGCACTTCATCAAGGGCTGCAAAGGCCAATGTGGCTAAGTTTAAAAAAATAGGATGACAATAAGATGGAGTTTGCCTTTATAGAGAACAATGACATGCCAAGCTGCTGTCCAAAAGTGGGTCCTTGATAATGTTCTGTGGTGCCAATGAGTTCAAGAAGCACTGCTATCAACATAGTGATTGCAAGAAGTTCCCTTTAATATGAGCAAATAGCTTAACAACTCAACACGTTCAAGTGGCATCGCAACACCGGTCACAACAACAAACCACAATATATGAATATAAATACACGAGGCAGCCATGACAATTACTGCATGTGAAGCATCCTGATACAACCCACTAATGACTGTTACACTGTGCTCATAGTAAAGAAAAGACTATCCAAATGTTTCCTGGTGGGCGTTTGTTCACCTGCGTGTGTATGCATGTATGTTTGTATGTGTGCATCGGGGTGGAATGCCGCTGTGTGCAATACAGGAAGCAGAGGAAAACTGTAAAAGCACAACCATAGACTCAGACTGACTAAATAAAATCAGGCTATTATCTTTGTTTAATACAAGAACTATGTATAGACCTGTTCCATATGAACGCAATATGGCACTATATTGAAAATAAAATTACATTAAACTAATTCACCTTTAAGGGTGGCGAAAAGTGCCTAATGTAACATTATGCAATGTAATATAATAAGGGCTGTAATTTAAACTATATAATCGTGGGTAATTGCAATTGGTCTATTGTTACTTCATAAATATTCACACCTAATTGCAGATGGAAATAAGTTTTTATCTATAATAAGGAGGGATGTAAATCTCTGTGGTAAACGATTTCATATGCAACTACAATAACTACATCAACTTTTATGTAAAGGGTTATCAATTTGGAAATATGGGCCATTATTTTATTCAGAAAAGTAATGTACATTTAGAAATCCCACAGTTTTGCATGTTTAATCCGAGCAACGTTTTGTCCCCCTTTGTTTTACGGTAACTTTGTCCCACACTGTACAGATAGCCTACTTTACTCTTTCACCTCATACTTGCTCCCAAATGGTAATACTATGTGGGAATGCATAAAGTAAGAAATGATGACCTGAGCTAATGTGTACATTTGTTTGGTATACAACCTCCCTGAAAAACAATAACTGGTGGATGGCAGGGCTGTATTCATTTAGTGCTTTTCATTTGATTTTGTTCCTACTTTACAAAATACTTAATTAAGAAGATTCATTTAGACGTTATAATGTACGTATGTTTTACTGAAAAACTTTCCCGTTGAATGGCTAGTCGGTGCTAACACTAGCATCGATAGCTCTTCAGCCAAGGTTGACTGAGCCCCTAAATAGCTGTCCTTGGCTATGCCTACCGTTAACTAGCAGCTTGTACCCAAATTTTAGCTTGCAGCAAAAAATAAAAAAATATAAATAAAAAATAGTCGACAGACGTCTCACATTTAAAAATAATTAAACAAACAAACATCAAATGGGATACTCTTATGCCAAGATACCACTACATAAGATCCATCCATCCATCCATTTTCAATACTCCTTATCCTCATTAGGGTCGCGGGTATGCTAGAGCCTATCCCAGCTGACCTTGGGCGGGGTACACCCTGGACTGGTCGCCAGTCAATTGCAGCACGACATAACATAACAATAAAAAAATACCGGCAGTTTCAGTACCTCCTCGCTTTTCAAATCACTGCGACAGTAGATATAAATAACTGGTGTTGTTGCGAGAGCTATCTGCACTGGCTACTTCCTCAAACTATGGAGTCAAAGAAGACCTACGCACATTAATTGTGCATTAAATAATAATAATTAAAATTTAAAAAACAGTGCCGTTCAAGCAATTAGTTTGTGAATGTGGCTGTAAACAACATTGTACAAGCGGGGTAAGCAAAAATCTGAGAAATACTTGCCATTGGGCATGGCAAAGGCTGACTCCAGGAACTACTTTGGTGAATCGTGCATCTTGCGTGATAAAAAAGGGCTGGTTATCCAATGCAATACACGTCATGAGAAATGAATGCTTTCTCCCTGGGAGTTGAAAGTATTGAAGGAAGAAGTCTTGGTTCCGCCTTGCATAACCAACGCTTTTCAGTCATTGCAAATTGAAAGTATAATATCTAAAGGTGTGTTATTACAGTTATTAAAATATGACAGTTGAGCCCTACATAAAGACAACACTTTCTGATTATCTGCAAAGCTGCCAACATTTTTTTGCAACCTGGGAGCTACACAGCCAGCCCCCCCAACCCCTGCTTTACACACCTCATAATAAACATTCATGATGTATCCTGGGCACTGATCTGAATTGTACATTTAATATACAGTATGACAATATTGATGATCAGTCAATTAGTCAGTTAATGCCACCAAGTCACCTGTAGATTTTCAGGCTTAACATTGGACGAAATGCAAATGACAGCTAGTAATAGTGTTTTTGTGTGGACAGATATTATTTCCACTACTATGGATGGACATTTTTTGATTTTCACACCGGAGTGGGGTGAAAGGCACGTGTTTGAAAATATCCGCGTTTGTTGTTATTTCTACCTTTGAGTTCTCTCTTCCGACTGTCTGTGATGCTGTACATTGGTTACAACTGGCTGTGTCTGTTCATTTTGGCGTGGTTGCAACTTGCAGCCGACAGTAACCCGCTAGTTTCAATAAAGAGATTGTTGATCGACCACCATCTCGTTGTCGTCGTCCTTTCAACATCCAGGAAAATGCTACACACAAAAACATCACAAGCCGGGAGATTAACAATTTTAGTTGGAATGTCAATAGACAAGGACGATTCGTCTAACGGCTACGTGTGTGCTTGTTTCATACTGTAGCGATAAAAACATTACCACCAGACCTTAGTAGCTCGCTGCTATCATGCGCAGTGATCTTACAGCCAGTCAAGTGGTGATGTTTCAACGCTGGTGTTTGAGTTTTCTTTTAACCAGTTGCTGCTCTCTTTTCTCAGTTCCAATGATTCAAAACACTCAGACATCTGACGCAGGTCACTTTTAGAGATGCTACACGTACTGATGTAATGCTCTGGCACAAGACCTTCCCGCATGCACTTGGCCAATGACATGACTTTGACATTCCACATTCAACGCAAACACCCATGCTTGGGATAATGATGGGTGGTCACTTACTGAATAAAGGTTATGTGCTGAAACATGCAAAACCTAAACATGTTCAATCGGCAATATTTGAAACATCTCCTGTAGACGCAGAAGGTGAAGTAGTTGAGTTCTACCAAGATAAAAAAGGAGCCATACTATTTACATAAGTGTCGTGCTCCGTGCATAAAGCTCTCAGGCCGAATGAAGGATGGATGGAAGGACGAGCACAGCCAGTGAAGGGATGGCATGGGAATAAGCTGAGATGGACGAGTGAGGGAGCTGTTGCCTGGATACCAGAACAGATCTTCCTCTTGTGTGTGCTAGCAAACAGTCATTTGATTCCTTACTTTTCATTCCTGATTTAGTGCCTTTAAAGTTTTGTAGCTCTTGGCATGTGCAACAAACATTGCAAAATAGACCACATGAAATTATTTTTCAATGTTCAGATCATTCGGAATTTCATCGATCAATCAAGCCAACAGGCTTATTTGGGACTGGGATATATATAATGAGATTTTACAATTTGACAACCGAGAGCTGTATATACAGCAGAGCTGCATTAATTATTCAGTGAATACATAATTAATCAATAAATATCCCCTGATTTCAGCCTCTTCCGTGTCACTATTTGTTTCTTCCTTGGTCATCCATGAAAGCAGAGCTATTATCTTTGACTTTGACAGTGATCAATATTTTTGCCTCGTTTCTGAAATGTTGTGGACCAAAGCACTAACTGTTTGTGTTTGGGCCTAACCCAGGGGAGCCCAACTTTTTCCACTCAGGACTGCATAATGAACAATCAAAGAATGTAGGGGTCACTTTGATGTTTTCTATTTTGTTAACCAATCCATGTAGATAGCTAATGTATATATTTCAAGAAAAAGCAGCCTCCGTCTGAAGCTTTGTGTTAAAGGTGATGCGTATTAATATCAACTTTCCCACTTACAATACACTTGTTTGCTCATTTTTAAAAACGTTGACCAAAAATTGACCAATATTTCAACTTCATTATTGTAATTTTATGAATATATTAAACAATATATTTAGACTTGTCCTCCGTGAATCACCACCTTATTGTGGCTGAGGGGTTTGAGTGCCCGAGTGATCCCCCGGGTACCACTGTGTTGCAATCATCCCCGGTGAACGAGAGGGTCAGTTCCCTATGCCTTTGGACTGGGGAAAGATGTAAGACTGTTGTTTGTGTGTACACGTTGAACTGCAGCTCAGAATACCCAACCTTCATGGAGTCTGTTCGCCCTTGTGGGCAATGAAATTGTGACCTGGGGGGGTTTGACTGGGAGGAACGACCTCCTCGACCTGAACCTATGTGGTGTGTTGTTGTTGGACTTCTGTACGCACCAGTTTGTCCATAACAAACACCATGTTCGAACATAAGTGCACTTGGCACCAGAACATCCTAGGACGCAGGTCCACAATGTTTACAGTGGGAACAGAGGACTGCTGACCTTAACTGAGGGTATAGTTAGACGGTGGAAAAAATACTTTGAGGCCCTTCTACATCCCACTTATGTAGAGGAAGCAGAGTCTGAGGACATGAACACGAACAGTTCCATCAACGTGGCGGAGATATCTGGGGTAGTTAAAACACTCCCCAGTGGCAAGGCTCTGGGGGTGCAGTTTTGCCCTGAATTCCTCAAGGCTCTAGATGTTGATGGACAGTATAGGCCAGTGGTTCTGAGTTATTTTCTGTTATGCCCCTCTTAGCCCCTTCCAATTTAAAATACTATAGAGTAACTGATAATATCTGTTTATTTATCTGTTCTGCACAAACTGAACTTGAAACTAAAACCAGGAAAACCAAGAGCTCTGAAGTATAGTGTATTCAAGGATCAAATTGCATGTTGAGTATGATCAATTTGGCCATGCTGGCAGGTTTACACTAACAGTGAAAGTACTCCATGCTTCCCAAACACCCCTGATAGTTCATCGCCCTCACCCATGCTTTCAAAACACGTCCCTTGTGGTGTTCTGTGGAGGTTGCTCCAGGAGTACAGGATTGGTGGTGCGCTAGTATGCGCAATTTGGTCCTTGTACAACCGGAGCAGGACCCTGGTTCAAATTGCCAACAACCTTAGGATGTCTTCTCTGCTACTCCCAGACGATTTGGTCCTTATGGCCTTATCAGGCAGTGACCTTCTGCGCTTAACTTCTGGGATGAGACTAAGCACCTCCAAATCCGAGACAATGGTTCTCGGTCGGAAATGGGTGGTTTGCGCCCTCCGGGTTGGGAGTGAGGTCTTGCCGCTGGTGGAGTTCAAGTATCTTGGTATCTTGCTCACGAGTGAGGGAAGGTTGGAGTGAGAGCTTGACAGATGGGTAGGCACAGAGTCTGTACCGGACCGCTGTGGTGAGGAAAAAGCTGAGCCGGAAAGCAAAGCTCTCAATTTACTGATTGATCTACGTTCCCACCCTCACCTATGGCCATGAGTTATGGGTCATGACCAAAAGAACGAGATCGCAGATACAAGCGGCAGAAGTTCCTCTGTAGGGTGGTTGCACTCACCCTAGAGATAAGGTGAGGAGCTCGGTCATCTGGGAGGAGCTCATAGTCGAGCCTCTGCTTCTTCACATGGAGAAAAGCCAGTTGAGGTGGCACGGGCATCTAGTCCGGATGCCTCTCGGGCGCCTCCCTGGTGAGGTGTTTAGGGCATGCTCAGCCAGGAGATGGCCCCGGCACAGACCGGAAAGATTATGTCTCACAGCTGGCCTGGGAACGCCTTGGTGTCCCAGTGGAACTGGAAGTGGTGGACGGGGACCAGGAAGTCTGGACTTCCCTACTGAGACTGCTGCCCCCGCGACCTGGACCCGGATAAGCAGAAATTGAGTATTTAGACTTTATTCTCGCAATATTGCAACACTTTTGCCAGCGTAGTTTTGTTTTGTTTTTTATTATTATAAATTTATTCCCAATAGTTTGACATTAAGTTTTTGCTGTTTATTTCATATTTGCAGTGTATTTTTATTTTTTCTGTTGAATTGTATTTTTAGAATGTGCCGAGGACCAATAAAGAAAAGCTACGGGCCAGAGATGGCTCACAGGGCATACTTTGGACACCCCTGGCCAAACTGACCGTTCAATTAATCAAAACAACAAGCTTCATCTTCGACTAAGAAAACAATTGTTAGTTATGATCTAACTACCAAACGCTTCCATTTATAAATAAGGAATTTTATTTCACGGAAATGATTATGGTCGGTTCTGCAACTGATTAACGACCATAAACAAGAGATCACTGTATAGTGTATTTCATTACTCTCTACATAGAGAGAATAGAGTGGGGTTTGGTGGCATGTGTTTTTTGCATCATTGTGGAACAAGACTTGTTTTTCTTTGTCAATAGAACAGTGCCACAGATTATGGATGAAACATGATTTCGACAGGGTGGTAGTTACTATTGACTTGCAACATGTCCCAATAAAGTCATTATGACTTCTACGTTTATTTTTGTACTTTTTAAAGTGAAGCACAGCAGTGTCTTGGTACTGTGATGTACGTGAATTTGAAGGTCATAAGGATGGAGCCCATCATCAATCAAACATGAGGAGGCACAGAGGACCAACAGATCAGTACAGGTAGCCAGGAGGGTGGGGGGAGAGTGGGCGGAACGAGGAGGAAGGGTGAAGGCGGGGAGGGACGGGTCTTATCAGTGGAAGGTGATAAACTTTGCAAACCTTCCAAACTTGTCCTTGCTGCATAGAAGAAGGGGAAGCATTGGAACGGAGAGAAGAAGAGAAGAAATCAAAACCACCCAGACAAACTTGCTGCATCACACAAGCTTGCATGCATGACACGTGTTAGACCCAACAAAACACAAGAAGAGAACACACACTGCATTATTTAACACTTGTGTAACGCACACTGACTTGATGCTAACACGCACGGTAGCATCCCTTCCTACACATTCCTTGCATGTAACGCATAACACATCCATCGTGGCTGTCGACTGGCGTGCTGAAATATATGGCTGACTTTTACCGCTAAACACGCTTGAAATGAAAAGTTTGAGACCGATAGTTTTGTTTGTGTTTACTATTATTCAGTAGTTCTTAGACATGTTGGGGGTGTGGTGGTGGGTGGGGTGGCGCGGTAACTGGTTTCCTTGCATAAAATACAACAACCACTAGACTTCATAGGCTGACTCTTCATAGAGTCGTCAGATGTCTCAATTTCAGGCACTGTTGGCTAAGCAATGCTAATCCAGCTGGAAATGGACAGTATTTTTCAGCTTGATCAGATCAGTGTTCATCCACATGCATTGGGAGTGGGACTCAACAAAATAATTTGTCAATACAGTCAAACCCTGCTTTTCCTCAAAGATGTGGGTACACTGCTTCTGTTTTCATAAAATGTTGCATGTAACAAACTAGTCGTGCACCGCACTGTATCATTCCACCAAACACAGCACCCAATACATTATTTCACCTTGTTTTCTGTACGTAAAGCTAGGAGTGTACTGAGTCAATACTGATATCAGGCTGATATCAACAAAAAAATGAGTATTGGATTATATTGGCCTGCATTTAAAATCACCAATACCGTCACTCCGATACGAGCAGTTGATTCCAGACTCCGCCCCAGCACGTTTAAATCGTGTTTAAAGCCCATGTGATCACAACATGCCAACATGTTAAGTAAAGAGTTGCCGTGATGTCGACCATGTGTATTTTTTTGCTAATGTCCAAAAAAGACGTTGCAGCGGAGTGAAACAGAAAATTTCCATGGTGGCACGAAATCGAGGAAGTTTAATACGATTTGAAGCAGCAGTGTTACACGGGAAACACCCACAGGATGACAACAAGTAGCAAGAACAGAAAAGATGAGCAGCCCCTGCTGGTGGTGAGTAAAGTCAAGCTCACTGTATGATGCCAAGCCACCACTACATTGTCAATAAAAGTCTACATACACCGCATGCAAAAGGAAATAAAGCTATGCACTACATGTATGAAAAAGTACATGGCTCCGTTTTCTCATACTGGAGGATCTTCAAGGCTGCAATATCGATATCGGATTGGAAGTGAAAAAGTTTTAATCGGGACACGCCTATGTTAAACATTTTTTTTTAAATGAATGTTTCAGGGTGTCTGGAATGGATGAATTGGATTTACATTATTTCCTATGGGGAAAATTTGATAAAATGGATACATAAATACTTTAGTAACCTCTAAGAGTAAATGGTGTTCCCAGCACCTCTTCAAAAACTGTCATAATAAACGCTTAATCACAACGTAAAACACCCAAGGCAAGGCAGGAGAGATAGGAAAATAAAAACTTGTAGTAAAAATAAATAAATACAAAACATACCACTTCAAATATGTAGCTAAATAATAATTAGGTTCAAAAAATATCTCGGTTTTCAGCCGTGTGGTTTTCATCTGACCTTTTGGAACAAATGAAAAATGAGGTTTCAGTGTACAGCAGTCTCTGAAGGGTTTGTTTTCATACAGTGTCTCAATAGTACGTTGACCTGTGTACCGTAAGGATAAAAGTCCTCAGAAAGTCCCCCAAAAGAAAGAATCAGTCTTGTTGTGTTAATAATACTGTGCTGCAACATGTTTTAATAAGCATTCTCTCAACTCCCACCCAGATGTCATTGTCTCCCAGCTCAGTCAGTCCCTCATCAATGTCAGGGATGGTGTGTGTGACTCTTCAATGTCTTTGTCAACATGTCTTCAAAAAAGGTAAAAGTGACATGCATCCATCTTCTATGCCGGTTAACTCCTTAGGGTTGTGGGGGTATGCTGGATTCAATGTTCATTTATCCACTTAATTTGTCATTTATAAGCATTCCGCATTGTTTTCTGCATGTAAAACTAATTATTTTCTACAAAATGTTTTTGTGCAATTTTTGTGTGTCTTGAACAGATGAATTGGATTTACATTATTTAATATTTTGGTTGCCATATGATTCTGTTTTGGACGGCCTGTTTTGGAGTATTAATTAATTTCTGGCACCACGGTATTTTTATCAAGCAGGCAGTTGACTTGCTTTTTAGCATGAATATTTAACAACATATCAATATTTTTCTATGGGAAATTGTAGATTCTTTGCTTTGTCCATATTTTGTCAGACACGTAATAAAATGCTGTCTACCAACTAGAAAAAAAGCAAAACCAATCAAATTTACCCCAAGTCCTGATATTTAACATTCAACAATAATATGACCTTCTTTTAAAAAAACAATTACTTTTTTCCAGGGCATAATTCATATGTTGTTGCTGCAAGTGCACAAACATTACCAAAGCCTACCTCAGACTACCATATCAACCAATGAATGGCCAGGCTTCATATTCCAGAACACTCTGCAACAAGGAAGCACATTTAGTTGATAGCACAAAAGCTAGTGCAACAAAGCACAAACATAGTGCTACTATGTGGCATTGTGTTCAACGCAATCCTTTAACAACGTCAATTACCAAACTCCAAAATGACAAAAAAAATCCTATAAATCACTGCAGTGTTACACTGCTTTACGATTACAAACGCCAAACGACTTTTTTAATAAAGTTAAATACAAGTGGCAGTGCTTGTATTTGCTACAGTCATGTTCTCAGTCAGCAAATCCACATCTGAATGACCGTCCTCACTTCACTGAATGCATCCATGCAGAATACTACACTCTCACATGCGCACTAATCACATTCCATACGATTGCTGATTACATTCAAGTCTGCCTGCATAAAATACAGAAGAACTTTAGAAACGACCTCACAAATACTCTGTTGCAGAAACCATGCACTGCATTGCATCACATTTTACATGCATGAACTGCATGACATGACATGAACATTAGTAATTATTAATAGTATGGCTTGGCTGATACGGCATAAAAATGAGATATGGGGTTTCCTAAAGTGATGACATGCTATGTCAGTTCTAATACTTAGGAAATTACTTCCTACATTAAATTTATATTATTATTTGCAAAATGATCAAAGCCCTTCACTTTCCCCACTAATGATAAACATCAATCACATCCATCCCCAGTTACCACAAAGTCAGGTGCACTTGCACAAAGACATTTGGACACAGCCTCGAGGGGAATCATTGACGTCATGTGTTTGTTATGGTGACGTAAGCTGCACTGCACTGATCGGTGTTTCTTACCGTTCTCTTCAAATGTTGTATTTTATAGCATAATATTGTACATTTTTGCAACAATTAAGATAACCATGTCGCCATTGTGAGGAGTAGTTCACAAACCAATGAACACGTATGTTTTTTTAAACGTGAGTAAATAGTCCTAGTTAAGGTATGTGACAGCTATTAAGACTACTACGGCAGTGTAGACCTGGAGTAAGGCGGAGCCCGGCTCGTTAGCTTCCCAACGGTTAGCCTAGCCGCCGCCGCCATTAAGCAACGGCAGGCCCGAGCTTGGTCGCTAACGGCCCGGGCTCAATACGTCTCCGTCTTGGTCGTTGTTTTGACCACCGGACAGAGACGACGCACATCTTCACACACGCCCGCGTTGGACAAGCCCTGGGTCCGTTATGAATGCCTTTGGCGGCGTGAGGCAGCCATTGCCGCAAGCTAATGCTAGCCACTGTAGCCACCCGGGCCATCGCGAGCCTCTGCGGATGCTGAAATCACACAACTAGGTCAACTTTGACCGCGTATTCGTAGAGTTACGACAGAATCTACGGCGGCGATAGTACCTTACAACAAGAAGAGGGCGACTAGTTATGCCGATACTTAACCTTCAACACAATTCATACACGGCAGGCGTTTATTTTGCCTGGAATCCCCGGTGTTTGGTACATATGTGCACGTGCATATGAATATCGTTGGGCGTGTGTGCGCGAACCTTTTTGATATTGTACACACGGGTCAACATCCCGATGCCTCTGTCGTTGAGGATGGTGAGCTTTTCTGCCAGTTTCTGCTGGCTAGGCTGGATCACTCCCCGGGACATCTTGGAGGTCCTCGATTAAATCCGCCAAATCAGGCACGAGAAAAGATATGAAATCACAAACGTCCACAGCCTCGTCTTCTCGAAGGTATTGTTTTTAGGAGGAATTAGATTTGGTCCATGATCGGCTTCCTGTACTCCACCCACCGTCTCTCCAGCCTCTTGCTGTGTTTTTTTTCCCCCCCCTGGGATGAGAGGAGTCCTAAATTTTCACCGTGGTGCGTTCAAAGCCCCTCATATATAATAACATGTTTAGGATGTGGCTCGGCTTTCCCGTGTACGTTATTGTAAAACGTAGCTAACTAGTATTAACCGGTACAGAACATTATATAATGCACGACAATGATACATAAAGCAAGGGATTCTACCATGTTCAATTTATTCAGAATCGAAAAGGCTGTTATATATATATATTAATATATTAGTTAGTAAAATGGAATATTTTATTAGTATTAACATTAGTATTCAACTATGCAATAACAACTTAAACATCTGTTGAAATGCGGGACGTGACGCTCCTCCAGTGAGGTTTCTAATATTTCTTTTTTTTTTTAAGACCGTGAACGCATTGAGTTGTGACGTAGTTTCCTGTTGTCCAAACGGCAGCTAGTATATTTTGACGCGAGGGTTGAACGTCGTTTCAGTAATCGTGTACGTTTTGCAGGTGAGTGTAAGAATAAGTTCGTTTCCGACGTCATTCGGCTGGTTTTTCGGGCATCTGGGAAGAGACCCGCATACATTGCATAGGCGCAATATTGCCAACATTCAGAGTGCAGCCTGGACCTTGCAGTAAAACCACAAATGACTGCCTTGTAAACACTTGGCCTAAATGCATACGCATGCATTTGAACATATACTGTACAGTACAGTGGCACTTCATATTTGGACATGAATTTGCTTCAAAGGGTCTGAAAGGAAAAACCAAATTTCACAGGAGTGGCGAAATGAAAAGGAACTGCATGTGAAAATATAAGTAGTGTTATGATGATGGACAAGACAAAAAAAGAAAAATTAAATAAAATGGCTTTTGGACACCAAAAAAATGTAGAATCAATCATTTAAAAAAATATTCAAATGCAGTCATGTTCTTTTCCAGGTTTGTCTTGGCTTTTTCCATTTTGTCATTTCATTGCTTTTGCTGTATTTTCTTTGTTCTTTCCACTTTGTCCTTTTTTCTCTTGTCTTTTCCATTTGCTGGCAACAAAAATCAAAGGCAATAGAAGGTCCCGCCCACAGCCTTTGCTGTGCCTCCCTGGGGGGGACTAGTCCCATCCAGGATGTTAGCCGCTTCTCTCAGCAGCTTCAATATGGACTCCATTGTGTGAGAAGTATTTGCATGGTGGCGTGATGGTGATGTTACTTCCTGTCCGTTACATTGTTTTTTCCAGTCACCCGCGCTAAGAGCTACTGTACGTTTTTTCATAGCTATTATGTAGTTACTGCAAGTAGGACTCGTGTGATCAGGTATGGACTAGTCACCCTGGCAGAAAGACGGAGGGTGGGTACTTAATTTGCCTTTGCATTTTGTCCTCAGCTCGAGTTGACCGGCAAATTCAATAAAAAACAGCAAATGGAAAAGACAAAACAGGGAAATAAACGCCAAAATGGGGAGAAAGGGCAATACAGGAAAAGCAAAAACAAAATGTAAATAGAATATGACTACATTTGCATATTTTTTTTATTTATTGCTGTATTTCCTTTTAATTTTGGCACTTTTGGGAGTCCATAGTCGCCAGCTCTAGGCACCCATAATCACTAACAAGAAGAGGCCAAGCTGTGAAGCTCATTTCATTGACACAACTTTCTAAGTCACCAAAATTGCTAATTTATGTTGCTTTATGTGTATTATTTATCCAGCATATTTGGTCACATTTTCAGTTGACCCATAATAAAGTTGTAAAAGAACCAAACATCATGAATGTTTTGTGACAAAGACGTATCTGATCTGAGCCATGTAATTTTGATCTTTACACGTGTATGTCAACTTTTAAACACAACTGTACATTAACCCCACATTGTTGCCATTTTGCCTCTCTTTCAGTCCTGGGTGACCTCGCTGCGATGCATTCACTTTCTCAGGAGATCCAGGGTTTCTGTAAAAGCCGCCTAAGGAAACAGTGCACGCATGTTACCATCATCACTGGCAGAAAACTGCTGGAGAGCAGGACTTATGAAGGACAGGTGGAGGAGCTGGAAGGGGGAAGCGGATGTGGATTTGTGGAAGATAAAAGTCTGGATCTTCAAGTTGGAGTCGTGCGACCATTCTTATTGCTGGGTAAGAAATAAAACTACTTACTTTCTTTCCCGAGCACTGATAACTATAAGCCATCCATTATAAATGACACTTTTTGTTATACCTTCTTATATTTGATTTATTAGTATTATTTGCAGGGGAATTGCTGACATGATATGGATTACATTTGACTGGCCGCTTGAAATCACAATTCTCACATTTGACCCCACTGTAGTGACGCAGACGAAGTCTCAGCAGGGATCAATATTAATATTGCATCTGTTCAGCTCTATAAAGTCAATATTTCCTGCATGGCACATTACTGCTAATAGCATTGACGTGCTGTTCCTTTCTCCCCAATATCAGCCAATCAGCGCCCGTCCGCCCTGTTTCGACCACTCACTTACGACCCCTGCTGGGATTATGTCTGTCACCCTTTGACGGGCTTTCTCTGCGATGGACTTTTTATGTCCAAACTCATTTCAAGCTGACATACATCCCCTATGAACACTGTCCTTGTCTATTTGAAAAAAATGCTCACAGTTGATTTTAAGAAAACCATCCCATAATTGTCCCCTTTGGGAGATATGTACTTTTACTTTAGTTTTTATGACACACAAGCACATGGGGATGTGTACCCAGACTCTGTATCATAAAGGCACTGGTGCCGACATAAATGGCAGTAACAGCACCAAAAATAAAGGTAGCTATTGGTACTTCACTTTGGTGCTAAATGAATGAAAGTGCTTGAAGGTGATAAAGTAATCCCTCACCTATTTGTGCTTCCAATTTCTCGGCTTCACTTGATGAGTTTTATCCTCACTGTCTTAATTAATAACTCATAGGTTTTGTGGTTGAATACAGCCTATTGTTATTGAAATATCTGCTTATTTATACAAATTGTATGTATTTTTTTAAGCATGAAAATGCGACCAGTCCAGGGTGTGCCCCGCCTCCCGCCCGAAGCCAGCTGGGATAGGCTCCAGCATACCCACGGCCCTAATGAGGATAAGCGGTATAGAAAATGAAATGAATGAATATAAGGCATTGAGAATACTTGTTCAAAGACGTTGTGATGAAATATAGTATTATACACTGGTCACTAGGTGTCAGTAATGTTACATGATGAGATAAGAGCCACCAATAAGTACTGTGCTGAACAGGAAGCAATTCAGAAAAAAAACTGGTTTGTGATAATAAATGATTTATATGAAAGAAAATGAACGGTATCATTTTGTTGGCCTCCATATATTGCTAAGTCCATGATTTCATAGTTTCTTGCCTCCAAACAGACAGGAGAAGGGTTTACTCTGTGCATTGGTTCACTAATTAAGCGCTTTATTGAACAACAGCGTTCCACAGAACAATAGCTTGAGTGGAGTGAGACCTCTTTTCAGTCATACTGTCCCCTCTTTTTTGTTGGGGGTGAGACAGGATTGCGAGCACACACACACACACGCATACACACACACAGTGCACAAGTAGGGAGGATCAATATAAGGTAACAGTAGAAATTAGAGCTGTCTGTGAGTCTATGTGTTGTGAGTAAATGTAATTAAAATTGGGGCGTTTGCGGCCCCAAGGGTAGTCATGTTTGTGACCTCCCTCCCCCGCCACATCCCCATGGAATGTGTGTATTCCCCAAGATCCTATATGCTTGTTTGCAGGGAGTGGGGGAGTGCGGGCCTGAGGGATAGCACGACTGGGAGGAAAATATTCCCCCCAGAAGACAAGCCAATAGGCAATAGGCACCCCTGTTCCCCAGGACCCACCACTAGGCAGGGGCCGGCACGAGGTGAGGCCGTCTAGAGGCCCCTTATGCCCAGCAACCGCAGCCAGGAAGCAGCCTCTCCCAGATGCCACCATAAATACACAATCATCCCCCGCTGCCGAGGGACAAGAACCCAGGACCAACCACCATAGAGCCCCCCTGATAGGTACGCCCGCTGTAGGAGATCCGGCGGCCCGCACCCCCACCCCCGACCACCACCATGACCATCCCCTCAACGTATCTGAGAAGAACCCGGGCGACACACTCTGCCACCCGGAGAGGCAGCAACCCCTGTGCCACAGTCACACACCTCACCCCCCACCACTGCCCCCAGTGCAACCCTCCTCCACACCGCAACCCTCCCTTTATCGCACAACATACCCACATCATACCCATCACCCACTCACCTGCTCCGTTCCAACCCCCTGCACCAAACGTGCACAGCAACACACACTGACATACACACACCAGCACTCGCACACACAAACCCGCACCCGCCCAACCCCATGCACAGTCCCCCAACCCAGGAACCCCAGGCACCAATCTGGCACCGGGACGTGCACCCGACCACCCCCGCAGCAGAAAATCCGGGCCAACCTAGATGCCCCGGGGGGTAAAACATGCCCTTCCACCCCAATCCCGGTAGAGGCAACACCCGGAACCCAGGGCCCAGGAGCATCGACCCAGCCAGCCCAGCCACCCGACCCGGGGCCTTATGGCCACCGACCCAGACCCCAACCCGCGGCCCCGGCACCAGACCTTCCCCAGCCTCAACAGAGACAAACACCAGTCACATACTCAGATTGGCTTTTGATTTTGAATTCATGAGAACCATATGCGAGGTGTTAGTATCCATGTTGATGCCACCTAGGTCCCCAAATAAGCACAATGTGGGGTGTGCTGGAATATTACATCTGAACCACGTGGACAGCTCCTCACATACCTGAAGCCAAACCTCTAGACAGGTGCACACTACCACACAGCATGTATATAGTTATCAACAGTTATTTGTGCACTGTGAGTGAACTGAATTAGCTGTAGATTTAAGTTTTTCGTCATTTTAAATGTATTTGAACATATTTGTATTTATGTGTTTTGATCCAAATTACTGAGTAGGTCTGTTTCCCATTTTGCAGTCGGTAGGTGTATTAAATCTTCTGTTTTAGTGTTAGCCTATATAATTTTGATAATGGTGGGGTGCAGAGGTTACAGAATTCTGACACTTTGGTTGGCATTTGCAGGTTTAATTGATTGAGTGTGTTTTTTTTTTCCTATTATAGATTTGATTTGGTGGTATTCTAAAAATTTGGTGCTGCTGATCCCGTATTGGGAGGTGAGCGTATCAAATCACACAAAGTTTCCTTCCACTGTGATATTATATAAGTGTGTTTCTTATTTTGTAGGATGACAGGGTTGTTCCAGACGGGTGTCAGCTTACATGGATAGAGGGAACATTTGTTTATTTTGAAAAAATTCCCGCCAAGCTGTCAGAGTGGAGCTGATGTTCATACTTTTGTAACATTTATGATGTTTAATAGTTGATCTGATGAATGGTAGATCACAGATTGCTAGATCATCACACTGTGCTTGCTCTATATCTCGCCATGGATCATCTGAATAACTCGGTTTGAGCCGTTTAGAGACATACTGCAGTTGATTGGCTAAGAAATACTGAGAAAAGTCTGAAAGATCTAAACCACCCCTGCCTTTGGTTTGTTTTACGTATTTAAGCTAATTTTAACGTGATGGTTTGTCTTTCCAAAGGAATTTGGAAACCATCGTTTTCATGGCAGCCACTCTCCCCATAAGTGATATGGGCAGATGCCCATATCAGGCAGGGTTGGATATAGATAATATGGAAAACAGTGAAGGGGACAATGGACAGCCCTGCCTTGTGCCTCTGCGAAGACTTAAGTTTGAAAAAGGTTGATCATTGGTCCTCACACATGTATTTGGGTTGGTGTCAAATATTCTGTTCCACATCAGTAAAATATGGTCCAAACCCGAATTTATTTCATGTCCTAAATAGGAATTTCCAGTTTAGCCAACAGATAGAGGTGACTCGAGAGATGTTCTCTGGTTCTGTTGTAATATCGGTTGATTTGAATTATTAAAAAACGGATCTATATCATCATCTGATGGGTCTAATTCTGGTGTGTGTAACACTTAATAAATATCCCTGAAATTGTGCTTATTTTATCAGGATCATGGCTGATATTTCCTGCTGAGTCTTTAACAGCATAGATAGTTTTTTTGTCTTTACTTATTTTTAATTGATTAGCCAAAAATTTCCCAGATTTGTTACTATGTTCAAAGTTCTCCAAGTGAAGTCTTTGTACTAAGAATTGTGTTTTCTTATTTATTATTTCAATAAGTTCAAGTTTAGTTTTCCTTATATTGTTCAGCGTGTGTTTGTCTTGAGACAGAGTAGGCCTCCTCTAACGATTTCATTTTACCTTCCAAAACTGATATTTTGGAGGTCTCTTTCTTTTTCTTGTGAGAGGAAAATGAAATTATTTTCCCGCGCATTACTGCCTTCCCTGCCTCCCAGAGAACACACGCCGATGTTCCTGGTAAATCCTTGTTTTCTTTGTATAGAGACCATTGTCTCTTGAAGTAACTGATACATTCCGAGTCTTTAAGCAATGATGTATTCAATCTCCAGTTTCGTGTTGGTGGTTTACTGTTCTTATTACTTACCAGAGTAAGTGACACTGGTGCATGGTCGCTGATAATGATGGGATGAATTTTGGTTTCAGATATATCACTCATCAGTGTGCTGCTGGTTAGAAAATAATCAAATCCAGAATGTGAGTGGTGAACTGGCGAGAAGAACCCTTGACAGTGGTATAGTGGGAGCGCCAAGCATCGCAAAGTCCAAAATCCTTCATGTATTGTTTAACAACCTCCGAGGTTTGGTCCTGGCTATTACTTCCATTGCGACTCAGCCTGTCAACTCTTGGTTCAAGAACCATGTTAAGTTTCCTCCAATAATGAGTGTTCAGTCTGAGTGATCATAGAGTGATGTGAAAAAGGAGTGTAAAAACAGAAGGGTCATCAACATTTGCTCCACATATGGTGCAATGGAAAACTTCATATTTTGTATGTAAACTTTAATTATGATAAATCTGCCTTGCGGGTCTGTGAGAAAGCTGTCAGTTAAATTTTCTGTTGATGAGAATTGCTACCCCTTTCTGGCTTGAGTTGAAACAGGCTGAGTACACATGTGGAAAGTGTGGTGTGTAAAGTGCATCTATAGATGTGTTTGTTAGATGTGTTCCTTGTAGTAAGAAAATGTCTGCCGTTAAATCCTGTAGGTGATTAAAAATGTTTAGTCTCTTGACCCTGGAACCAGCTTGGTGTACCCATGACCTGACTGATGTTAGGACTATGGACTCAGCTTAATAAAGCTATTACAATTGCATCTGCAATCAATGTTAAATACATTAAAGAAAATAAAGCTTTTGATATGATACATTCACATTATGATGCCATTATTAATGGAAAAAATTGTCTCAAAAAATGTCAATAATATCAACAATAATTTGTAGGACGATTGACAATTTGTATGTCTGTTGAAAGGATGAGTGACCACCATGTGTGTATTGTAAACAAACTTTTCATTCTTATAGGTTTATTTTAATTATTTGACTTATTTTGTTGTTTTTTTATTGTTTAAAATACAATTTTAAATTTTTTAGCTTAGCTATACTATCACTGTATCACTGCGATTGACTGGCGACCAGTCCGGGGTGTACCCCGCCTCCTGCGCAAAGTCAGCTGGGATAGGCTCCAGTATACCCGCGACCCTAATGATGATAAGCGGTACAGAAAATGGATGGATGGATGGATATCCTGTATCACCCTGCTACCTCAATATACTTCAAGGGTTAAACTAGTTACTGTAAATAAACTAGAAAAGCACCAGTTTCCCCGTATTGTGATTCACAACAAAATAATTTGACATAATCTTGATGTAAGATGTACACACTGTTAATGTTACATGCAGTGGAACCTTACCTTGCTTTTTTCCACATTGATTTGTTCCAAAAGATCAGATGGAAACCAAAGTAATTTTCCCATAGGAAATAATGGGAATCCAATGAATCTACCCAATCTGCTATTGAATTCAATCGTGTTTCTCTCCTTCTGTATCAAATTGCTGAAAATTGCAACTTTCCTTGGTCCCGTGGTAGGTTATTTAGCAGCTGCACAGGATGTCAGCAACAGCTGGGGTGTTTTGGTCGGGCGCTGATTTCACATAACGATACAGTACGGGGCAAACAGACTAGTTCTTGAAAACTTTTTGACAAAAACCTAATCATATGAAAAGTAGGGCAAACATGAAATTATGTTGTTTGAATTAAAAACAGTAACAGAGGAGACTTGGTCAAAATATGAGGAGAAAGTCTGCTGCTGTGGTCATGTGATCTTGTGCTGTCACACATGAATGCAGCAGCGGCGTAGCAAGCGATGCAAAGTGCCTTGCTCAAGGCACTCAGAAATGCTCATTCAGCTCAGCCTGTACGGCTATGCTGATCAGGGCCATAGAATTCAACACCACATTCTTAAGCACTCATCCATGGCTGCCCCTGCATTTAGTATTCATGTTGTATCTTCATGAAAGATGTGATTTGCAGTTCATGGGAGCCTACAGCAACATTTTTCTTTGTTCCCTTCCTCTTTCAGCCTCTCAGGATGCAGCCCACGACATGGACGTGTTGCAGAAATATAAGGTCAGTGTGTGCGCGGGGGATCAATAGCGCAGGCATGGCCTTGCCACTTGGCCATCACATGCACAGACACACCAGATCAGATGCGTTCATGTAACGTCTCGCAGCACTAAGCCCGGAGACTCTCAGAGTGTCAGTTCCGCTCAAGAGATGGAGTAAATGATCCCAGCACGTCTTCCAGGAATGAGACCGCCGTTGCCCTCTCTGGGTGATAACTTGTGAACAGGTGCTTGGTGTGACTTGAAGGACATGACCTATGAACTGGCCTTTTCTTGCTCATCTTTACATCCCGTCAGCCACAACCGCACCCTTACTCCAAAAACTTTAGTCTTACACACGCCCACAAGGTCTACTGAAGCACACCACGCAGCAGTTTACCAGGGGACCGCTCGAAGTAAGGTCTGGGGGAGGCTCGGTAAAAAGAAAAAGGCTTTAAATAAAGAGTGTTTAGCATTAATGTAGTTGTTGATTATTTCCCCTAGTAGTAGTTGTGTGTTCACTTACCTGATAAATGTCCTTTGTGTGTTGCCACTGTGATTGTAGTTAGTGTTTTGTCTGTCGACCCTCCCCAGTTCATTCCACGGCCAGTTGAGTGTTGGTTATTGTTGGCCCAATCAGAGTTGCTCTCACCATCTCTCACGTGACTCAAATTCACAATACTGCACATACTATCAACTGATTTCTGTGAAAAAGTACGTTATCGGCATATGCCCATACTTTCCCTATAACGCCGATCCGCTCATTATTATCATCCACCATTATTGCAGCATCCAGCCTGTAGCGACCGTCTCCCGCCCACTTTCCCTTCACACTGCACAAGCGTGCCAAAACAAACATGTGTGCCGTGTGGGACTTAGCAGTCCTTGTGATATAAGTTCTTCACACTGCAAAGGATGACACGTAAAATATCATGCCGGGTGGCACATTAAAAAGCATTAGTTTTCGAAGCTTGTGATATGATTATCGGTCGGAGGGCGGCTAACACGGGACACTCGCCCGTGCGTGCATGGCAATCAGAGGTAAAAGGCGGACAGCATGAGAATTGGTTGGATTTGTCGGACTGGCCATCGTCGGTGGTGGAGGAAACCAGGTTTGCTGTCTGATCCTCCTGAGTTTCATCAGCAATTTTGAAAAAGTTGTCTAATTTTTATCCTTCCCCTTTCATGTTTCAGCAGCATCAAACCCTGATTGTAGCATCCCTAATATATACATAGAATATATACAGTACATACACATACTATGTATATATATATATATTTGTGTGTGTATATGTAAATATGTATATGTATGTATATGTATATGTGTGTATGTATATGTATATGTGTGTATGTATATGTATGTATATATATATGTGTGTGTGTGTATATGTGTGTATGTATGTATATGTGTATATGTATGTGTGTGTGTATATGTATATATATATATATATGTGTGTGTGTGTATATGTATGTGTGTGTGTATATGTATGTGTATATATATATATATATATATGTGTGTGTGTATATATATGTATGTGTGTATGTATGTATATATATGTGTCTATTGTCTATAACGAACACCATGTTCAAGCATGAGGGTGTCCACATGTGGACTTGGCACCAGGACACGCTGGGCCGCAGTTCGATGATTGACTGTGGTTGTGTCGTCGAAATTGCGGCCACCTGTTTTGGACACTCGGGTGAAGAGAGTGGCGGAGCTGTCAACCAATCACCACCTGGTGGTTAGTTGGTTCCGATGGTGGGGGAGGATGCTGGTCAGACCTGGCAGACTCAAACGCATTGTGAGGGTCTGCTGGGAACGTCTGGCAGAGTCTCCTGTCAGAAAGAGTTTTAACTACCATCTGCGGGAGAGCTTTGACCAAGTTTCGATGGAGGCAGCGGACATTGAGTCCGAGTGGACGATGTTTCGTGCCTCCATTGTCGATATGGCTGATCTGAGCTGTGGCCGTAAGGTGGTCGGTGCCTGTCGTGGCGGTAATCCCAGAACCCGTTGGTGGACACCAGCGGTGAGGGATGGCGTCAAGCTGAAGAAAGAGTCTTATCAGGACGTTTTGGCCCATGGGACTCTGCAGGCAGCTGACCGGTACCGGCAGGCCAAGCGGTCCGCGGCTATGGCAGTATATATATATATGTGTGTGTGTATAAGTGTATATACTGTAGGTGTATATATATAATCCAGAAAAATGCGTTTCAAAAAGAGTTATAAATGAATTTGCATTTCCTTGGAGGAAATAAGTATTTGATCCCTTTGAAAAACATGCTCCAGTACTTGTTGGCAAAACCTTTGTTGGCAATCACAGAGGTCAGCCCCCACAGATTTTCTATGGGATTAAGGTCTGGAGACTGACTAGGCCACTCCATGACCTTAATATGCTTCTTCTTGAGCCAATCTTTTGTTGCCTTGGCGGTGTGTTTTTGATCATTGTCATGCTGGAATACCCAACCACCACCCATCTCACCCAACACTTGACGGTACATGGCCCCATCCATCCTCCCTTTGATGCGGTGCAATTGTCCTGTCCCCTTGGCAGAAAAACACCCCTAAAGCATAATGTTTCCACCTCCATATTTGACGGTGGGGACGGTGTTTTTGAAGTCGTAGGCAACATTCCTCCTCCTCCAAACACGGCGAGTTGAGTTGACGCCAAAGAGTTAAATTTTTGGTCTCATCTGACCACAACACTTTCACCCAGTCTGCCTCTGAATCAGTCAGATGTTCAGTGGCAAACTTCAAACGGGCCTGTAGATGGACTTTCTTGAGCAGGGGGACCTTGCGGGCACAGCAGGATTTCAGTCCTTCTTTTCAGTTACGTGTTGGTAACTGTTTTTGTGGTGACGGTGGTCCCAGCTGCCTTGAGATCATTGACAAGTTCCTCCCGAGTGGTTCTGGGCTGATTCCTCACCGTTCTCATTATCATTGAAACTCTGAGGTGAGATCTTGCATGGAGCTCCAGACCGAGGGAGATTAGCAGTTAATTTATGTTTCTTCGGTTTGCGAATAATTGCACCAACTGTTGTCACCTTCTCACCCAGCTGTTTGGCGATGGTCTTGTAGCCCATTCCAGCCTTGTGTAGGTCCACAATCTTGTCCCTGACATCCTTGGAAAGCTCTTTGGTCTTGGCCATGGAGCAGAGTATGGCATCTGGATTGATTGATGCTTCTGTGGACAGGTCTCTTTTATACAGGTAACGAGCTGAGAGGGCTGCCAATGTCAGCTCGTTACCTGTATAAGATCTACCTGGGAGCTAGAGATCTTGTTGACGGATATGGGATCAAATACTTATTTCCTTCATGGAAATGCAAATTAATTTATAACTTTTTGAAAGGCATTTTTCTGGATTTTTTTTGGTCATTGTTGTCTCTCAGTGTTCAAATAAACCTACCATTGAAATTATAGACTGATCATTTCTTAGTTGTTTTTTTTTCTTGACTTTTTTGCAGCAACAAATGACTTTCTCCAGTTCAGTGCTGTTCTACTGATGCTATGATGATGAGGGTATAGTACCACAGTGTGTTCCCAACACTGTTTTATGCAGACAGAGGAGGTAGTAAGTACTCCAGAACTTAGCGCCAAGGCTTTGAATAGACCATTGTGTGGTCCCAGAAACAGGCTTTTTGTATACAAAAATGCCCGCCTAATGCAGAACCACCCTTGTAGGGTCATTCTGTCATTCTTTTTCTTTTTTACTCATCACCGTGCTGGCGTGCTCAAATTGTTTGCTCACGCTATAGTTACTGCACCGACACCATCGCCGTTTGTTATTAACTTACTACTCAGCGGTAAGTCTATGAATGTAAATGGAGTTATACTGGTGTGAAAAAAGTTTCCCCTTTAGGATTTACAGAAAGTGTGCAAAAGTTATTTGAACAAAATCAGGTAGGTGCATTATTTTGGGGACCCTAGCAGCAAATTACATCTATATTTAACAACAGCCTGTAAACGCTTTCTATGGGTCTGGATTCTGGTTGACGGTAATCTTTGACCATTCTTCTTTAAAAAACATCTCCAGTTCAGTCAGATTTGATGGTTTCCTAACATGAACAGCCCGCTTTAATTCAGGCTACAGGTCTGGGGACTGAGATGGCCATTCCAGAATGTTGACTGTTCTCACCATCCTTCGCCTCTGCTTGTCTGAGATTTTTCGCCGGCCTGCCACTGCGGGCCTTAACCAGAACTGTGCTTGTGGTCTTCCATTTCCTTACTATATTCCTCACAGTGGAAACCGATAGCTGGAATCTCTGAGCTAGCTGTTTGCATCCTTCCCCCAAACCATGATGTTGAACAATCTTTGTTTTCAGGTCATTTGACAGTTGTTTTGAGGCTCCCATGCTCCAACACTTGAATTAGAAGATGCAAAGAGGAGAACAACCTTAAACAAATTGTGTGCTAAAAGTATTCAAACAAAAAACAACAAGGTTCCCCAAATGTATGCACCTGCCTAATTGTGTTTAAATAATTATTGCACACTTTCTGTAAACCCTATAAACCTAATTTCCCGTTCACAAATCTCACGGTGTTGGTCTGGTATATGATATATTTAACTGAAATCTCTGATCTAAACAACTAATGATTTACAAAGGAAATTTTTGAAAATTACCAGGGTTGCCCAAACTTTTTCATACCACTGTACTAATTGGGTCAGTACCAAAAACGTAACTGTTGACATTTGTTTTCTTGTCCTTGTTTAGGTCAGATTTGTTCCCCCCTGAACACTTAGTATGACATGCCATACCATCTGACAGCATACATGATGGCGAGCTACCAACACACTTTTTCCCTTACTGATGAATTGTACTGTGGACATTAAGGACATTGTGCACCTTAACCTGGACAGATTTTTAACTGAAATTTCATTTGTTGTCATTTTCGTATTTAATTATAGTGAATACAAATCTCTATATACCCTATATAGAATTCATACTCAATTTATTTAGTGTCTAGAATGTATACATATTCAAACTGCATTTCTTGTTTTGTCCTTTGTTTACACACTCAGGCACCAGTTTGTTTTTGTGTTTATTTATTTATATCATAAACTGCAGAAAAAAGGAGACAGCACAATTTATAAACGGTAACATTATTGTGGAGGATTTACCCCAAAAGAGGCAATGACCGTTTGCGTTATACATATAATTTGACAGCTTCATTATTATATACAGTGTATTATTATATATTCAATACAAAATAAAATCAAATTCGATTTTTGTGAGAGAGTTCATTCATCTGAAACCATCTAGAAACGCGATATTTCTTCATATGCCTCCCTAATGAATGTTTTAAAGTGTTCATGTGATATAACCAGACACGTGTCATCAGCAAATAGGAGAGGCAGTACATTTGTACAGACCATAGGAAAATCGTTCATATAAATTTAAAAAAGGAAGGGCCCAAGAATTGAGCCCTGAGAAACCCCACACGTTCTCCTAAATTTATTTGAATTATGCTTTTTGAAAAATAACATACATACTGTTCTCTATCATTTAGAGAATCTTGTAACCATGTCAAGGCAACATCATGAAATCCATATTTTTGTAGTTTTGCAATGAGAATATGAGAATCAACTGTATCAAATGCTTTGGATACATCAAAAAATATACCAGTATATTTATACCCTTAGCGAGTTAAATATCATTTTGAAATCAGTTTTCAGTTTTGGGTAAACTTTATTAATCTCTGACACTTCACTATTAAATTTCAATAAATAATTGTTTTTTCACCCGATTATGCTGTTTGACATATATATTCATTCATAAATCATGTTGTTTCGTGGTTGAATATGGCCTATTATTAGTTTTTTTTAAAAAAGTATATTTAAGCAAATGTGTATTTTTTCCTAAATGAAGCATTTTCAATCACGGAATGTCTATGTGTATGTGTGTATATACATATTTATATATAAGATTTAATATATAACGTATAAAATGTGGAGCTGTTTTCAGATAGTTGCGGGTCTTTGCCTGGGACAAAAGAACCTAAAGACCCAACGTGTGTCAATGAACCACACGTTCTTGTCTGCACTATTCACTTGCTACGCCACCGTGGTGTGCAAGCCATGTTTTTGGGTAACTTTGTCAAGCTTACGTGGCAGAGAAAGGACATCCGTTGGAAACTTATTGTGCCATTTGTCTGCCTCTAAGCTTCAGATACCTGCTGGATAAAAGCGTGCCTTAAAGAGACAGCGTCTTGGCGCTGCAGCTCACCTCGTGTTGAAAACAAATACACAAAATCAAAGAAGTTGCCTCAATTTGGATCACCGCTTGTCATTGAGGAGGGATGGTGGGTCGTGCAGCCAGACCAGTTGAGAACAGGAAGTAAAACAAGGAATTCTCCCATTGCTAACAAGCGTGTCTGTATTATGTCTTACTTATGTCTTATTTTCTCTTACTGTTGACTGAGTTTGAAGGTGCACCTGTGGCACAGCGTGGCGTAATTACATGCTAACATACAAATGTATAAGGCTTGCTACACTGTGGTTCAATGTAGTTCTGTGTGGCACCATTAAAAGAGAACAGTGCTAGGGTGTTATTTCTTGACTCCCTTAGTCCTCCATTACTGCTGAAATGCTCCCTTGTTCATAAGCCACAAAGCTCAGAGAGCTGGACCACCATCTTTTTACTCATTCCCCACTCCTTATTTTAACTTCTAGGCGGAGTAAAAATAGAAAGGAGTGTGTCTTTTATTAATTTGCACGTGTGACGCTGTCATAGAGCATAAATGCAAGATGGCAGCACAGTAATCAGTGTACATTGTGACGATGTATTGCGCCGCTGCAAAAGTCAAAGCACAAAAAGAGTAGTCAAGACAGTTGGGATGACTGGAGGATGTGTTTGCTTCTGTGAGGAACACTTCTTCTTTCCTTTCGACTTACCCCTGCTTATCCCATCAGGGGTCGCCACAGCAAATCATTTTCTTCTGTTTGATTCACATGTTTTGATTTGGCAAAAGTTTTACGTCAGATGCCCTTCCTCACACAACCCTCTATATGAGGGACGTGATACGTATATATATTTGGGTGTGACCAGGATGGACAGGATCAGGAATGAGAGCACATCAGAGGGACAGCACATGTTTATGCAATTCATGTTTGTTACTCATTGAAAGCTGCACTTTGTCCCACCGCCATGAAGAAAAAAGCAAGAAAATAAATAGATAAATATACAGTAAATCCCTGGGTTTTGTGGGGGTTTCCTTAAAGGACTACTAGCAAATGGTGGAAAAAAAATGCAGATAGATACACAGACCTGAAGGAGGTCATCAGACCAACTGCCTGCCTTCTTCACTCGCAGACTAAGTCAAAGCAGACGCTAACATACACGTGAAACAATGCTGTTTTACACAAATGGATAACCCGCAGGGTATGCTAGGTAACTTGCTGTTGGGGAAGTGTGTGTGTGGGCTTAGCAGCATGCCTTGGAGTTTATACATTAGCCGGACAGGCTGTGCAATGTCAAATACAGAAAAAATTCCTTACTTATTTTAAACATTTTGTCTCAACAAAATAGTCAAAAATCATGAGAAGTCGTCAACTGTTAAATGATATGTCTTCCCACTATCAACGGGAATGATTTGTGTGTGGCACAAACATCCGTGTAAGTGCATCGTATGAAACTGTGGACTTTGTGAACCCTTTTTTGTGAACATTCATTGCAAATCGCATGTTTACAAATCAGTCCAAACTGGGACACACTGAGCTTGCAAACTTAGTGTTGGTGATGTTTGATGAGGCAGAAAAAACGATATGCCCGTATATCTAATTTTTATGCCAATATTGTCCGATAATATCTGTTGGATTATATTATGGGACATCCCTCCTCCTCAGTCGCGCTGCGGGCATGGTGAAATGTCCTGAGAAGATACCGAAGCCCCAGTTGATGCTGCTGCTGCATCATTAGTAGTACTATAGACCTTGACGGTGGAAACAATAGAATGCACATTAACCGTGTTAACTGCTGTCATTGTCCTATAACACACATCCGCAGAGGAGAGGACAGAAGCTCTGAAGTCAAATAACGTTAAGTGAGAGTAGACGGCAAAATGAATCAACACCATCTGTCTCATAACCAACAGGCCCGCCTCCTTTTTCCTCTCTGTGACATCCACCGTGGTCACCGTCACAACCAAAGGTCATTTGCTCCAGGTGCTACATGTCATCTTTTTCTGCAGGTGTCTCATGTGCTGAATGTGGCCTTCGGAGTGGCCGACTTATTCTCTGATCAGCTGGTCTACAAGACGCTCCGCATCCTGGACCTACCAGACACCAACATCACTTCATATCTGAGCGAGTGTAGCTCTTTTATAGATCAAGCCCGGGAACAGGTACATGGCGTCCCACCTGATATCGCCACACCTCTCTGGTGTGATTTCATCTTACATTCTCCTTTTGTCAGACTATTGTTTTACATGATTTGGGTGGCAATGTACCTCATCACGCTATGCCATGCTACACATTAAATGAAGCTCCAAACACCCCCCAACTACAGGTGCACCATATTGGCTTTGGTTTCAGACACACCTATAGTCACATTGACACTCCACAAAATTACCCAGCATAGTAGACAGAAAAAGACATACATTATTAGACATAGAAAACCCGTTTGCCACCTTCTAAATACTCCTCTAAACATGAAATAACACCCCTAAAGTCACTTTTAGACTTCCATAATATATAGAGTTGACACAATAAAAGAGAATAAGACAAATAAGACAGAAAACGTGTTTACCACCGTCTAAATACGTTTTTTTAGAGCCCTCAAGACATGGAATAACACCCCTACACTTTTTTTACCCCTAGAGTAGACGTAATAAGAGTATAAGACATACAGTATTACATATACATATAATATTACATATTCATATTACAAATATAGGTTACTAAATACAACAGTCTTGATTAGTGGGGAAAAAATGCTTACCTTACCGGTGGCCACCGTGTGCCTCCGGTGCTGCGATAGTTTTTGTTTTGCCTTCTTCTGACATCATTGAGCCGTTTTTTTCACGGGGCGACAGTTCTCAGTACATCAGGGCAAACATAATTTCTATACTTATAGTCTCCTCCCAGGCCACTTTTTCATCATCAGCCTGTGGAGGTCTGCTCGCGTGACCATATATTCGGCGACTGCGAGCTTGGATCTCCCGGACCAAAACATTACTTCCCGTCTGGGAGAAGTTTAGCCGTCTTCATCCATATTCAACAAAACTTGCAATTCGTTTCGCCAGTGGCGCATTTAAAGGTGAGGAGAGGAGCTCATTTGATTGGTGAAGATTTGACCCGGCTGTGTTAAACCCAGTCCCGCCTTCTCTCCTCCCTCTTTGCCACTTGCGTCGTTAGGAGGAACGGAGGCGTACTCACGCATATTTGTGCGTGGCACAAAATTGCAAAATGCGCCTAAAACACCGCCACAGGCGAGGCGCAAGCAAAGGTGCGCTTCACTCTCATTCATTCATTCATTTTCTGTACCGCTTATCCTCATTAGGGTCACGGGGATGCTGGAGCCTATCCCAGCTGGCTTTGGGCGAGAGGTGGGGTACACCTTGGACTGGTCGCCAGTCAATTGCAGGGCACATATAGACAAACAAACATTCACACTCACATTCATACCTATGGACAATTTAGAGTCGCCAATTAACCTAACATGCATGTTTTTGGATTGTGGGAGGAAACCGGAGTCATTCATTTTCTGTACCGCTTATCCTCATTAGGGTCACGGGGATGCTGGAGCCTATCCCAGCTGGCTTTGGGCGAGAGGCGGGGTACACCTTGGACTGGTCGCCAGTCAATTGCAGGGCACATATAGACAAACAAACATTCACACTCACATTCATACCTATGGACAATTTAGAGTCGCCAATTAACCTAACATGCATGTTTTTGGATTGTGGGAGGAAACCGGAGTACCCGGAAAAAACCCACACACGCACGGGGAGAACATGCAAACTCCACACAGAGATGCCCAACGGAGATTTGAACCCAGGTCTTCCAGATCTCCTGACTGTGTGGCCATTGTGCTAACCACTCAGCCACCGTGCACGCTTCACTCTATGAAATTAAAGCCCATTATGTCTAATTTCCTTCTTTTTGTAGTTTTTTTTGGTTAAATTTTATTTCTACAATGTGCCACAGGCCAACAAAAAACAAGACACGGGCCACAAATGTCCCCTCGACTAAACATGTGACACAACGTCAACTCTCATAGACTATTTAGCTTGTTAGCTTAGTTTGTAGCGAGCAAATCATGGTAATTAAGGAGTTGCTGCTGCAACTAATGGATGTTACAAAAGTCATTTTTATTGCAAATGTTGGCCGAAATAAGAACGCGTTGGGTCACAGACACGCAAGAAATAATGTAATTCAAGCCGACCAATCATATTTGATTATATTTTTGGGGGTGCACGCTGCTCACGCGAGCAAGGAAACTGAAACTGGTAAAATGCAAGAAAATGCGTACCTGAGAGGAGGAGGGGTGAAAATGTGTGCAAGATCAGCACAAACAGCATGTTGGCGTCTTTCACCTGTGATGTTTTATGGGATGGCGTTCCTGGCAGAGACTGCTTTGCGCTCTTCCCGCTGCTGGGAGTGTTACGAGGCGGACCATGTGTGCACTGATAATACCGTTTCTATGTTGGCTGTGATGGATCATCTCTCATTGACAAATTTCAAGTTTTCTGGCTAAAAGTGGAAAAAGAAGACGTGCTGTAAGTAATCACTGTGATGAGGCCTGCACAGATAATGCAATGTAGCGACCTCTGACTGATAGTCTTTTTGTGTGTTTGATAGAGCCCGTGTGAGCCCGGAGGGCCTGAGTGATTGACATATTTTTTGATAGCAGTGGTAGAAACGAATGATGGTCTGGCTTCATGCACATTGATTGACATCTGTGCTTCCAGACACGGCTCCAAGTTGAACACAACACCACAAATACGTCAGGACTGAGCTCTGCGCTTTGCACCACGAGGCTTTAGTTTGAAACATTTTCATTAGAGATGGTTGATAATATCCTCCCGCCGATGTTATCCGCTAATATCCGTGTTGTTTCTCTCTCTCTAGGACGGCGTGGTGCTGGTCCACTGTAATGCCGGCGTGTCGCGATCCTGCTCCATTGCGATTGGTTACTTGATGTTGAGTGAGGGGCTGCTGTTTGAGGAGGCGTACCGTCAGGTGAAGCTGGCCCGGCCTTCCTGTCAGCCCAATCCAGGCTTCTACCAGCAACTGCAGAGCTACACGCCACCACGGGCAGAGATTGTGTATTGCACCAGATGATGCTTCCCAGCAGGGAATTGTATTTGGAGGCTCCCAATTTTACGTGACTGTATCACAAATAGGGTGCCACCAGGAACTGTGTTGTTTGCTAGTTGGAGTAATGAACACATGACAAATGAATGAATTATGTCCAGTGCAATATAACAAACAGAATAAAAAAGGCAGCAGCTGTACCATTACACTACCAGGGACTGACTGGGGAGCAGGTGAACTTTGCCATTTTGTTCTCTTTTTCTGCTTTTTTCCCCCTCTCTTGCCTCATGTTGACTTGGTGACCCATGCCTCACGGCACGCTTCCTCTGCACATTTTCCGAGAATGCACCCACTTGCACAGTGTAGGGAGTGAGGGAGGGCGTGTACTTCCTACAAGTTGCATTTTGAGTGTTTGTCCCTGCCAGAAGCGCAGCATCTCCCAGTGAGTGATGATAGGATGATGATATAAAATGGCTCTGCTATCTTTTTCAAGGTGCAGCTTTTGAAGTCTGTGTTGGCGGAGGTGGAGGAGAGGGGCTGGTCCTGTGCCAAGGACTTAGAGGAGGAGATAAGTTGTTCCAAACTGGTTGCAATTCATGCTGGTCCTGTAAAGGTCATTGATTATTTAACAGCCGTGTAAAGCGGAGGACTGATGGCGGAGAGCACTGGAAGTAATGCTTGTATGTTGCATTTTCCCCCAAAACACTTCTGCTCTTATGTCCTCACAAATTGAATAGTCAAGCTGAGTGTGAGAAACAGCTAAAATGCAGTGACGGAGTTTGACATTTTCTCTTTGTTGCTCTTCAACTGCATCCATGAGGAGTCGCTGCTATCAAGCCAATTGCTTCCCCCCCCTGACATTTTTCTGACATTTTACCGTCTGGCCGGCCCACAGGATGGCACAAGCTGTCCCATCACAGTCTGTCCCATCAAGTCTCAAGGGGGACCCACCACCATTTCAGCCCACTCAGCCCTCACACAAAAGGAGAAGTACAGGATGGTTGATCTTTGTTCTATTTGCTTATTACCTTTTTGCGCTTTTTATGATTGATTGCATGAATGAGCATCTGCTGTTTTTTATGTTCGAGAGCCATTTGGGCCTGTTTACACCAACCTGGGGCTGCAAAACCTTGTTTTGATTGATTGATTGATTGTTTATTTGGAGCCACACAACATAAACACAGTGTACAATGTCATACATACTGCACACACTGGGTAGAGTAAATGGACATTCACCACAGATTCACAGATCAAAATACAACAGAAAATCATTTGGCTGGAAAAGGAGTGGGAAGAAGACGACCTTTTTTACACACATCCCTTTTTTGCTTTACCACACATCTGCAACATACAGTATATCATTACTGTTATACCTCTCAGCAATACTAAAATGACATGACTCATTATTTACCATCCTCAAATATCAACATATTAATCATATTGTGACTAATTCTTGAGGTAATATATCATTTGTATGTATACATGAGAATTGTGATTAATAAATACATTGGTTAATTGTGTAATTAGTCTGTTATAACAACATTGACCACTGCAGAGCTGTCTCCCTGTTGAACTCTGCCCCACGCTGATTTATTCCTCCCCCCACCCCCATACACTCTCCCTATTATTACTGCACTATTTAACATTGCCAATAATAATTACACTATATTGCACATACCCACTTGTAAATGTAAATAACCAACCATATACATTTGTAAAACTCAGTATATACATCTGTACTTATCTATTTGTACATTTCAAATTACATTAATAATATGTCTTCATGGGCCGCACGGTGGCTGAGTGGTTAGCACATTGGCCACACAGTCAGGAGATCTGGAAGACCTGGGTTCAAATCTCCGTTGGGCATCTCTGTGTGGAGTTTGCATGTTCTCCCCGTGCGTGTGTGGTTTTTCTCCGGGTACTCCGGTTTCCTCCCACATTCCAAAAACATGCATGTTAGGTTAATTGGTGACTCTAAATTGTCCATAGTTATGAGTGTGAGTGTTTGTATGTCTATATGTGCCCTGCGATTGACTGGCGACCAGTGCAGGGTGTACCCCGCCTCTCGCCCAAAGTCTGCTGGGATAGGCTCCAGCGTCCCCGTGGCCCTAATGAGGATAAGCGGTATAGAAAATGAATGAATTATTCTAATCTTGTATTTATTAACAATATCCATCATTTCTGCTGCACTTTGAATTTACTTTTTACTATTTAATTCATATTGTAGATGTTTGTGTCCTCATCAATAAAATAACCTGGATATGCGTTATTTTCAGTTTAACCTTCAATTACATTATTAAGTGTTCCCGAAACGCTTAATGGAATTTATTTTTGTACAGTTTATATCTACATTCAGATTCTTCAGTTCTTAGTTTAATAAATTGTCAAAATGAAGTATATTTCTTTTTGCAAGCATTTTGTAACCCCTTTTGTTATCCGTGGAGATTTTATAGCAGTCTTATTTTTACTGACTACATGGATCGAACCATTTTTGTCACATAACAAACCAAAAATGTCTAAAAAGCGCATTGAAGGCACAATCTACATCCTTCTCTCAGTATATAGTATTCTCATCTTGTAATAAATCGGATTTAAGTGAGACAATTGCTTTTAAATACAGATTTCTGGATCAACATGCACTAAAGTTTTCTAGCACATCCTTTAGTTTCGGTTCTTCATGTCGTTACCATTGTTCATTAGAGGCATGTTTGACTAACCGTTTGTTTACAATGATCCACATCCGTATCAGATCCACTGGCCACCGATGTAAGTAAAATGTATGTGCTGATTCAGATAGTTACTTTAAACAGTGGTTGTGGTGATGATTGACTGCACTCAAATGTGCCTGACATTGTGTAGACCGGCCTGTGGGGTTTTGGTGACGTGTGCGCCAGTCAGCCGAATTACTGCTAGACCGGCTGCGCTTCGCCTTATGCCGAGAGTAGACCAGGTTGGAGCCAGCGAGCTTTCCCCGCACTTCCGCCGATGCCTTTTGGCATGAAATTGTCACTACGCCAGGCTAAATCAGTCGGCACCTCCCCTTGCTGCGCCGCCAAACCCATTGCGGCGCGCCTCAGTCGACCAAATTACCAAATTGGCTGCGCACGGTGTTACACCGGACGAAATTACCACTGCGCGGCCTGCGCCTCGCTACGCAAACCACGAGATTAAAGCCCTACGTGTTCTTGTTGTCATAGTCTGCCAAGAACATCACGATCTCACCAGGGTTGGTGTTTTTTAGCAACATCTGACACGGATGCCCTTGCAATGTTTGCATTTTTGTGCTGAAAAAAGAAAGCCAAATGAAGATGCCTGAATTCTTTCGGATCTCAGAGCTGTGAAAACACTTAAATCCATCAGTTTGGACCCACTGGCAGTCCAGCGGGGCATGTCAAGGTTTATCTTGACATGGTTTATCTCATCATAAACCCCAAAACATCTTCTCCTCGGAGAAACCCTCACAGCTATGAAACATGTCCTTTTCTTTTTCCTTCAGCTTCCCACTCTCTTATTGCTCCCAGTGTGCGCCTGTGATGTATTATTAAATAAAGCAGGCGTGCGTTTAATACACAACGCTATCAAAGTGCATTTTTAACATTTGCTTCTTTATCTCTAATACCCCCAACACCTTCCACTGGTCTGCGTTGGATGGAGCGTAGCTGCAATCATTTGCGTATTCCTTACGTAACACAAAGTCACACCTGAACAAGGACTTAAACAAGCAGGATTTGCATCTGCGTTCAATGAATCTTTGGCGCTCCGGGGAAGCTTTTAAGCTTATTACAGCAGTGGATCATGGGAGGAAAATTCATCAGATAAGCCTCTTAGGGTATGCTTTGTTTTCTCCAAGCTGTGCAGCAATATTTGTTCAGCAAAGCAGAGAGGGACAGTTTCCCCGCGTTGTGGAAATCCTTCTGTGACCCAATGGCAAACGCAAACGTTACAAATCAACAGCAATCACAGAAACACTAAACAAAATCCCATCCTTCCCTATTCCAAACTATTGATAATATAATTAGGATTGACATGATTGAAATGGTAATCCGACTCATTTTCCAATTCTTTATGATTAATAACCATGCAAGTTGGTGTGAAATAAAAGCATTTTTACTCATTTTATGAACAAAAAGGCAAACGACAGAGGAGGATTATATCAATTTGCAATTTGCAATTTGTATGCACCAACAGCACCAAATCAACTGAAAAAAAAAGCTCCAATTTTGATGGCATTAACAGGGCGGCATGGCACCGGTGGTAATGGTGGTCGTCTCTAATATGAACGTTGCTGGTTCGATCCTCCGTGATCATGTGGAAGTGTCCTTGGGCAAGATACTAAACCCCCCACTGCTCCTTATGCTGCGTCATCAGTAGGTAAACGGTGTCAAGGCGCTTTGAGTTCCTTGGCGTGGAAGAGTGCTATACAAGTGAGAGACCATTTAATTAACTAAATAAAATAGTTACTGCGCCAATAACACATTATTTTTGACAGCCCTAATTATGATATCAGAAATAGTGATCCGTGTGCAGACTTATTGTAATATCCAAAGCATTGAACGACATTGAATTGGTGTTCTTACAAACACGATGTCTATATACATGTAGTAGTGTTCAAAATAATAGCAGTGCAATGTGACTAACCTGGTTAGTCACTGTTATTAATATATTTTTATTGATACATGGCAAGAAAGTTACCAGTAGGTGCAGTAGATTCTCAGAAAACAAACAAGCAAACAAAGCAAATGCAAACACCCTGCATTCATGATATGAACGCTCTTACGGCTGTGCTGTTGGGCAATTAGTTCAAAGGGGTCTGTTCAAAACAATAGCAGTGTGGCATTCAACCAGTGATCAGTAATCAATTTTGTGGAAAAACAGGTGTGAATCAGGTGGCCCCTATTTAAGGATGAAACCAGCACTTGTTGAACATGCATTTCTCTTTGAAACCCTGAGGAAATGGGTCGTTCAAGACATTGTTCAGACGAACAGCGTACTTTGATTAAAAAGTGGCTTGGAGAGGGGAAAACTTGAAGAAGTGCAAAAAAAAAATGTTGGCTGTTCAGCTGAGATAATCTCCAACGCCTTAAAATGGAGAGCAAAGCCACAGTCAGGTGGCAAAAAACAGAGGACAACTGTCAAAATGGATCGAAGGATAACAAGACTGACAAAGGCTCCGCCAACGATCAGCTCAGGAGTTACCTGTAAGTACTGTGACAGTTAGAAGACGTCCGTCCGTGTGAAGCTAAACTACTTACCAGAATCCCCTGCAGTCTCTCTGTTTAAAAAAAAGGCAGAAAAGGTTACAGTTTGTGTGTATATATATATATATATATATACTGTATATGTGTGTGTATATACGTCACACACATATATACGTCTATCAGAATATTGATGGATTCAAAGGTTTGTGTTAAAAGTTCCAGCAAGAGTATAAGACGAAGTGACATTTGCTTCATCTCTTTAGAAAAGGAAGTATTTAAAAATCTCAAACCACTAACAAAAGTTCTTTGTTAATCACTACTTTCTTGTGATGACCATCAGGCCATGAAACGATGACTTCCAGGACCTTCTCAAAGCCGCAATACACCTCGTGCGCAGGAAGCAGAATTTGAAGACACAAACGCAGACATCCTGTGGTGAGGTAGTAAAAGAAGAAAACGCTCGGTGGATGAGTTGGTTGGTTGACACGTCTCTTCAACATTGCGTGGAAGAAGGGTCACTTTAGATTGGTGTTCCAACTACAGGAGGATCACACTCCTCAGCCTCACTGCTGGAGAGAAAGGTATGTGTGAAGCTTCTGGGTTGAGATTCAGCACCTCCAAGTCTGAGGACATAGTTCTTGGTTGGAAAAGAATGGACTGCAAGCTTTTGGGTTTGTAGCGAGGTCTTTCTCCAGGTGGAGGAGTTCAAGTATCTCGGGAACTTGTTTATGACTGAGGGGAGGTTGGAGCGTGAGATGGACAGAAGGAGAACGGCGTCGGCAGTAATGTGGTCGCTGTACTAGATCATCATGGTGAGAAGAAAGCAAAGCTCTCAGTTTACTAGTTGATCAACGTCCCTGCCCTCCCCTTAGTCAAGAGTTTTTGGATGTGATTGAAAGAGCATCAGCGGGAACCAGATGGGGTGGCTCTGGCACCTAGTCCATATTCCTCCAAGACGTCTCCCTGGTGAAGTGTTTCAAACATGACCCCAAGGAGGCAGTCCTGGGGTAGATCTAGGAGACATTGGAGGGGTTATGTCTCACAGCTGGCCTGGAAACTCCTCAACGTCCTTTCAGTGGAGCTGCAGGATGTGGCCGGAGACCATGAAATCTGGACTTCCCAACTGAGACTTCAGACAGTGTGGCCCAGACCTGGATGAAAGTGGATGGATGGATGGATGTCCAATGGAAGTTCCATTTTTGATGGACCATGAGCAGATGTGTTTTTGCCTTTGCCATGGCTTTTTGAGGTCTTTGCATGTCATTTTTCCTGTAGTGCAATCCACATCACCAAAGGTGTGTTCCCAGAATGAAATATGAGAAGAGACGCAGATGATAGAGCGGACGTCACGTGACGTAAGCAGCCTCGCTCATGATTTATTTGTCCATCATTTCCTGTCAGAAATACCAACAAAATTCTACAGTATTTTCATTTGCGATGATGATTAACGTTTCAGAGGTAAAACTTTGCAGTACATTCCGGATGACTATTCATATTTAGAAAAAGACATTTCTTCGGAACTTAGCTGGAAGCTAAAGTGGATGACTTGTTCTCTCTCTTCAGGATTTGGAGTGTTTACACGCTTTTACCCGCCCCCTGCTGCTACTTTGCCATCTCAGTGTGAGTCCACAGGATGGCATCAAGCAGACGCAGCATGCATCTCACCCCCCCAAAGGGAGCGAGCGCTCCTTTCGTACGCCCTCTATGGATGATCTCTGCTGACCTTCACGTCCTGTCTGACGGCGAGTAAAGTACAGTATCCACAGCCTGTCAGCAGTCTGGAAACACACACAGTCACTTATTGATTTTGTATTGGCACATCTCAATCAAAGAAGGAAATGTCCGTTTAATAGCTGACTTTGGCTGAAACAAGAGAGAAGTACATGATGGAAAACCTCCCAGGACCAATAACCAGTTACTGCAAAGTGCTCACCAACTACAGGGTGTATTTTGCCGATGTTGCTCGAGTGTTGCCAAGCTGCTCTAGCAGCTGTGTGCCAGGCGAAAATACGGGAATCTATTCAAATGGAATTCAATAGAATGTGCAACATGCATTGTTCCTGCAGGTGTATGCATTGTCACCACCACTCCCTGCATCTGCTAAGCAGCCATGACATTATTTGGGCCCAATGTGTCCCACGTGACACCACGCAACAGCAGGCCTCGCCCCTATACTGTAGCTTCATGACCTCCTCTCTGTTTGCCTGATGTTGAGCTACAGAGAAGAAGCCCATTCAATAAAGAAAGGTAATTCTATATGGGGGGCCGCACGGTGGATGAGTGGTTAGCACATTGGCCACACAGTCAGGAGATCTGGAAGACCTGGGTTCAAATCTCCGTTGGGCATTTCTGTGTGGAGTTTGTATGTTCTCCCCTTGCGTGTGTGGGTTTTCTCCGGGTACTCCGTTTTCCTCCCACATTCCAAAAACATGCATGTTAGGTTAATTGGCGACTCTAAATTGTCCATAGGTATGAATGTGAGTGTGATTGTTTGTTTGTCTATATGTGCCCTGCGATTGACTGGCAACCAGTCCAGGGTGTACCCCGCCTCTCGCCCAAAGTCTGCTGGGATAGGCTCCAGCATCCCCGTGACCCTAATGAGGATAAGCGGTACAGAAAATGAATGAATGAATTCTATATGGCCACGCAGCTGCAGGTAGAGAATGTGCAAAGAGCAGGAAGGAGGCAATAAACAAGAAAAAGCAGTGTGGGAGTGGGAATTGCTCACTAAAGACGTATCTCTGGGCACGATGATTTGTTATGAACAGAAAACCACAAGGAAGATCCAAGAGGCTACAGAAATGACTTGAGAATTTCCTCTGGCTTGGTGGAAAAGTGAACGAGACCTGCTTTGGCAGCGCCCACATTGTTTGCGCACACTGTAGCTTGCGAGGTAGTTCAAGAAAATTATGTGTGCCCCAATTTCATAATGTTCTTTGCGCACTGACATGCCCCCCCCACACACACACTTTACACAAACGACACACCTTTTTACCACCAGTTTACTCACTGGCGTGCTAAATTGCGTACCACTGTGGGACAAATTGTGTGCAAGTCCAAAAGAGGCCTGAACATACTAACTATTGGAGGATGCCCAGTGAGATTCATGGTGGTGGTCTGCAAGCATACGGTTATTGAATGTATTTTGATGATAATTATTTGAATATCTGAGGATGTGCCCTTCAGCAACTTTGAGCATGAATGAAGGTATCAGATGCAAACTGCGGCTTCATTTGCGGGGAATCTTTCACGCTGCTCTCCTCGGCCCACCAGTAGGTGGAGCTTTTGCCTTCTTCGGTGGAGGGAAGGAGGATGGAGAGCTGGAAATGATTAAAGAGGGAAGCGAGGCAGCGAGAGGGAGAGGAGAGGCGGAGCAAGCATCAGCACTCCGTGCGTGAAAAGGGCAGATGGTAACCGCGGGGAGCTGAGGAGCAAAGCACTCTGCTGGCCATGCAGGGAGGAGAGAACACATGCAGCTCTGCACAGGAGAGGAGCATCCGAAAGGGAAGCTCACGCCGCCTCTGACTGGATCAGCAGAACACTGAAGCCACGCTGATAGGTGATGGGGCAAGTGTAGAGAAGAAGAAGAAGAGCAGCGGAGGAACAGCAGAGTTTGGTTGAGATTGCAGAAGGGCACGGAGAGAGCAGAGAGGCAAGATTTGGGTGATGGTGGACACAAACCCTCCGCTGAGGGAAAGAAAGAGGCATATTTTGGACGAATGGGGAGGAACTCAAATATTTCAAGACGACACAGAAGCTGAAGAGAAGTTGAAGAACTTGTAGAAGGAAGAGACTGAACCACTTTTTTAGAACAACAGGCAGCAAGCAGACACTCTGACAAGTCCACAAAGATATGTGCAAGTGTGTCAGGAGCATCCAATGGCGTGCTACTACATCGTCATCAGTTCCACTCACCTGCGGGACGGACAGCTGAGAAGCATCAAAGGTGTCTTTAGAGGACCGATCGGAGCCAGAGGCCCCAAAAACACTGTAAGGCCTCATCCGAACCTTTGATTTCAGTGATCTGTGTCATGTGTTTCTATGCTCTCTGGCCAGCTGCCACCCGTGTGTGTGTGTGTGTGCGTGTGTGTGTGTGTGTGAAAGTTTTTAGGTCCAAATCAGCCTCACTTAGGCCCATCCCCCTGGCTTGATTGTCAGCTCTTTAATCAGAGTGTTTGCAGAGTTAATTAATTGCCACTTCCATTTGCTTAATTGACTTGAGGCTCACACAGGCAGATGGGATGGGGGCAGGGGAGGCGGCTCGGGGCTGCGCTAAGAGCTCCGCTGGCTCGGCACTGCACCAGAGCACGGCTCAGCGTCCTGGTTCTGGTCCCAGCCTGATGCTTCAGGTCAGAGAACGTTTGGTTAGTTTGATAAGTACTGTCTTTTAAAACGCATACTTAGTTTATACTTAGGTTACGGTGTGTGTGTGCGATCAGTTCACTTCTTTTTACACTTGTTAAAAAGGAGCTGTGGTGTGTTGGTTTCCGTGGTTACCTCCTGATTTCCAATCAATGAGCATTAGTCAAAGATATTTATGGCCAGTTAGTCACAGTTGCTTTCATGACGCCAGCCTTTTTTTAAATATGCAAGTGGAAGGAAGAAGAGGCAGCAGGCGTATATTGTGTTGTATACGGTATTAGCAATAGTGCGTCAAAAGACCTGCACCGAAACATGTCCATTTAGTGTGCGGTATATTATCAATAGTGCTTTCAAACAACACATCACGCCAAACCATCTCTTTGTTTTTCACTGTTTTCACTTTATATATGCTGTTTCATGGTTGTATAAAAATAGCTTTTAATGGACCAGTTAGGTTCTAACAATGTGTTTTTTTTATGGCGCCAAAATTTCCATGTGCTGCCTGGATTTTGTCAAACCCCCGTTTTGTGATGGCTTTGCTCAGGGCCCTAATTTGCCCATAAATACATGAAAATGTAATTCCATAAACCATCCATAAACACCATAGTTGCTGCACAAACAGTTACAATGCATGCTGTGTGTGCCTGTTCAGGCATGCTGAGGAAGAATGCATTTTACTATGTCTCCTGAGGGACGGTGCACCAAAGAAAAGGAAAGCCAGGTGCCTCACCTGCCCCCCGGAAGCAGTGCCTATGTGGTAAAAGCAACAACGGGCGTGTTTAGCAGGAAATGTCAGTAATAAAAGCATACATTTCTCTTGGAGATGAATAAAGTACCAATCTATACATGCATGACAAAAAAAGGCCCCTTCAAAGTGTTCCCATTAAAGTGGAAATAGACGATTGTCCAAAATGTCTTAAGGTTCAGTATAGTCAAACCTCTCATTGATTGATTGTAAGTTATTGTGTGTGATTGTAAGCACCGATGTTGTGTTTTAATGACAACCATTTGGTTTAGATTGTAAAAGTACCAGGAGCAGAGAACATGAATGTATATAACAACCATCATAATAAGACAGGAGACTTTTCATGTCCTCCAGGAATAAAATTGTGAGTGGCAAACGAGTACACGTGACGCTTGCCAGTCATAACTTATTTTATCTCCATCAGCGCGGGCGGCTCTGATGAAACGCCATGAAAGCGTCACGTCTTAAAGACGTCAAATGAGGCAGCTGCATGGAGACTGAAGAACCAAAACCTCATTGCGGATGCCGTACATCATACTGTACTCATTCTCAAATATACACTATAATCACGTTCTTCAATATATAATGTATATTGTAATATACATTAAATACAATATACAATATTTAATATATATATTAATATTATATTATTATTAAATGAATTTAATTAAATACTTTTAAATAATTATTTATATTATATATAAATATAAATATATATAAAATAAATAAAAAAATAAATAAACTTAAATACAATTATATTAATATTAATATTTAATATAATATATATAAAATACAACAAAATAAAGCCTGAAGCTAGAAATCGAAGGTGTGATGTTCAATGTTGTTAGTGGGTATGGTATGCTCCACGGGTAGGGTGTGAGATGGAGAAGAAAGAGAAATTCTGGTCAGACCTGGATGAAGTGATACAGAACATCCCTAGAAGTGAGAGAGTTGTCATTGGTGCGGACTTCAATGGGCATGTTGGTGCAGGAAACAGAGATGATGAGGAGGTGATGGGCAAGTTTGGTATCCAGGAGAGGAATGCAGAAGGACAGATGGTGGTCGACTTTGCAAAAAGGATGGAAA
>QODF01000309.1:55396-115596 GCA_024372805.1 Oostethus manadensis | reverse complement strand
AAATATAGACTCATTCTTAAATATACGCTGTACTCACTTTGTAAAACATATAATACACTCACTCCTAAATCTGGATTAGTTCAATAGTACAGAATATTTAAGTTGCATGATTTCCTTGCAGGACTTTCCTGTCCTGACCTTCAGTAAATGACAAACTCGGCGGTCCATCAGAGCCGCTAGGCTAATCATAAAGGATCTTTATCTACAAATGGAGTTTGCAAAAGTGTCCAATTGTGGGTGAGTATCTCCTTCCTGACTTGCTGACCTTTTTCAAGGCAAAATTGGAAAGTTCACGGTGGAGAGAATGCTGAGGAAACATCTGACCTTGACACTTGTGCAAACATCCTCGTGAGCATGAAGAATATTGAAGGAATGATCGTCGTACTTTCCTGCAACGTGCTAACCAGAGACGTGTCCACACCTGCTAATTGTTGAAACATGAAAAGTGCTTTTCTCTACTTTCAAAGCTTCAATGCGTCACCGACGCTTGAGTGTGTGTGTTGTGCTTTATTTCCCGGTGGCTTGTCAAGGAATGTCTCACACCTTTCCCAACATCAGCAAAGCCTGTTGACGGGTTGCCACGGAAACGCATCCTACTCGGCAGCTCAAGTTCAGCCTTTTTGTGGAAACGTTTTAATTTGGGAGGTTGCATGTTTGAACTCCTTCACACTCCCCGGCGTAAAAACATACCTTCATGTTGCTTTCCTCCTGGAAGACCATCACGCACCATCCAGGTGCTCCAGATTGGCTTTCTTACCGATACTGTCGAGCACTTAACACTGTAGGCAGCACCTCTTCCCTCAAACCATTTCTGATCCGATATTGTTTAGCTCTTCATTATTGATACTGATATCAGCTGCAGCTCTTGTCTCAGACTAATATGTTTGAGATGCTTAATTTTGACTTTCTAATTAATACTGTATCTGTGATACAATAATATTCAGCACCCAATTACTGACACTGGTATCAACTCATACCGATATCAGCTGCGGCTCTTGTCTCATAGTAATGTCACTAGAGATGCTCGTTTGGCGTTCTCATAAATATCTGATACTGTCCAGAACTTCTTTATCGATACAGATATCAACTAATATCGGCTGATAATATTGGCGGGGCGATCCATACACTGTATCGCGTGTGCATCAAGAACCATGTTAAAATAGATACTTCCTAGTCCCATTATTTGTTTATTGAAGTATTTATTTATTTACTTATTCATTGATTTACCTTTTATCAGTATATGAAGTACACGTATCCTTCTCCAGGAAAAGTTGTGATACTTTGTAGTAAACGTCTCATCACGTCCTGGTGAGCTTGGGTAAGTAATCCTCCACTATGGCAGTCAAATTCATTTTGGAAGTATTTTGCATTTGTAAATGCAGCTCTTGCCAGCACTGCTGTTTGTTTTTCAACTTCAATAAAGTTTAAAGAAACGCTGGCCGAAAGGACGGCAGTGACAAGCACCTTCCAGCTCACACACGCCTGGCCCCTTTGGTACTGCAAGTACTTCCATTATGACACTTCTGTGTATTTTATTGGCTGATTATCTATTAAAACAATTAGAATCTCTGCTGTTAGTGAACGTGAAATCTTTACTATTGTACAGCAATTTTAAAATAAATTCTCAACAGATTGTCACTCCATCGATATGGTGCTAATAAAAAAGGTCATAAATGATATAATTACTCCCTTGACATGTATCTGTCACCTGTCTCTGCAAAATGGCTATTTTCCAAGAAAAAAAAATTGCTAAAGGTATCCCTGTGCTAAAAATGGAAACAATTACTAATTATAGACCCATATCACTTCTTCCTCAAAAATCCTTGAAAAAGTTTTTGATAGGAAGTTCAATAAATTTATAGAAAAGCAAATTCAATGAAGGTCAATATGGCCTCAGAAGTAATAGATCCACTTCAATGGCCATAATCGATGCTACTGAGGAAATACCCAAGGCACTGGACAATAACAAATATGCAAAAAGTATTTTTATAGATCTTATAAAAGCATTTGACACAATAAATCACAAAATATTACCAAAAACTTATGGTACACATATGGAATACGTGGGGTAGCTGGGAAATGGGCCGGAAGTTATTAGTCGAGAGAGTGCAGTATGTTCATATGGGTGAGTTTTCTTCCAGATATCTTGGCATTGCTTCCGGGGTTCCCCAGAGGTCAGTATTGGACCCCAAATTATTTAATTTGTATATCAACGACATGTTTAATGTTTCTCTGTTGGTAAAATGTATGTTGTTTGCAGATGACACAAATATATTTTACAGCAATAACAGTTTTGATGATCTCATCCACACTGTAAATAACCAATTAAGTCAAATCAAAAAATGGATGGAAAGTAATAAATTATCCTGAAACTTAAATAAAACCAAAGTGATGATATTTGGAAATCATTTATTGAGGTTGCAAAAATGGGTTGAGGTTAGTGGTGTTTAAATTGAGTATGTTGCAGAAATAATTAATGATTGACCATAAGTTAAACTGGAAAACACATATTAAGTATATATCAAATAAAATCTCCAAAAGCCTTGGGATTATCAACAGAGTTAAACATGTCCTTGATTACAGTACACTTCATACTTTATATTGTTCCCTAATTCTCCCATACCTGACTTACTGTGTGGAAGCGGGGGGCATAAATTACAAGACCACAATAGAGTCGTTATTTTACTTACAAAAGAAGGCATTACGAATAATTTATAAGGCGGTGTATCTTGATCACACCAATCCGCTATTTTCCAAATCAAAAATGGTAAAATGACATGATCTTGTAAAACTGTATACAGCAATGTTTATGTTGAAAGCATTTCATAGCCTATTGCCGATGGATATTCAGAACATTGCTTCTCAGCCGTATGATTTGAGAGGTCTAGGGAACTTTGATACCCCACGGGCAAATACTACTAGGAGATGTTTTTCTTTGTCTGTTTGTGGGGTTAAGCTGTGGAAGAGTCTGGGACCCGAACAAAAGCTATCTCAGAACATTCGATGTTTTAAATGTTTATTTAAACAAAACATCTTGCTACAATAGAGAGACATGGCGGCTTAATTATGTTCATGTTTATGGATGAGTACTTTTCTATAGTACTTGGTTTTCTGTTTCTGGTATTTTTATTTATTTTATGTTTTTTCAATGCTAATAATAATAGTTTATAATTAATTGCTTTGACTGAAAAGAATAAGTTAACATTGAACTGCTAAGCAATGAGCTTGTTGAGTACAGGAAGGGAATATGTGTATTAGCAATTGATGTGTGATGTAGAGGGGGTAGGACTGAATGCGCTCTGCTTCTTCCTGCTCCTTTTCAGACATGTGGAATTGTGAATTGTGATGTGAGGCACTTCAAGTAAACCCTATGTATGTTTCAAATGAATTCAATCACTCAATCAATTAGCAAAAATAATGATGACATTACACAGACTGTACAAAGTCATGGTCATAATAAACTTTCTGCAGCATGACAACGTCTTATTGGCCGCATGCTGACAGGTGACATGACCCATCAGCACAGTAGGCGGGGATCAGGAGGTTCAGCCATTTTAGAAACAACACAAAAATATATTTATGATACACTTCAATGGACACATAATTATATTTATTTGATGCTATTGTTTTTAAAAAACATATTTTTCATCGGGAAAGTGAGGCTCAGAGATCACGTCAGTGGCGCGCATGCACGTGGCGGGAACTGCTTGTGCCTGATGGATGTGTGAAACATCAGCCATGACTGAAGAGCCATCTGCTGCTGAGAGCAAAGTGTGGGTGTGCTTCACATGCACGCACACGCACGCGTGCACATGTCCTTTTGTGACACAGTGCGAGTGCTTGGCCGAACCCTCAGCTATTTATTTGTTTGGCCTGACTTTTCCCATTTCTACGGAAAAAACGAATCGCAGCTTCTTGATTTTAAACGTTTCCATGGTAACAGCAAGCCATCACTCAGTGGAAGACTGCAGGACCGACGTCTTGAAATTCACGCTTTCGGGCGTTAAGAGTCCTCAAAGTGGTATCGGCTACTTCGGAAGGGTTCACGTGTTTGTGTGTGCGTGGGTGGGATGGCGACAGTGTGGCATCAACACTGGAGCCTCCTTCCTCTTTACTACAAGTAAGACACGCTTTGCTTCCTTGTTCCTGGTCTACCAATCAATGCACTTTACAAACAGAAGGGTAGCAAACAGAAGTAGCAAACCATCTACTTTGGAACCCTTCAAAGCTTCTGACAATAAAAAGCCATGCACACTGAATAGACGACAACCTCACTTTTGGAGTTCTGTCCCAGACAGATGCAGCCCAAGCCAAAGTGGCGTCCAGTGTGAGCTATTCAATGGCGGGTCTAAGGGTCAAATCAAGTTCCATGCACGCAATTTTGTATGATAAACGAGACCACCCCCAAATTTTGGTGACAATTGATGTGAAAAAAGTGAGCCGTATGAAAAGTGGAGGTTTGACTGGAAGAATGTTAGAATGCAAACGTTTTATCCCTACACTATTAACAATAAACATATTTCTGGATGAGCACTCTTTTCATACAGATCTGGCAGTGGATTGTTCAGGTGTACCTAATGAAGTGGCCACTGTATAAAGCTACCAAAGTGTTGTTTGCAAATAATTCGGCTGTTTATTTTCATTGGGACTTGCATTAAATATGCATGGCCAGTTAAGTGAAAGCTTTAATGTAAAAATACTCTTCTCACTAAAATACACTTAGAGCTGCAGACACTTTTGCTGAAAGCTGCATTTCGAATCCCCATAGATTTCATAGATTCAATATTCCATAATATTTATATGTCATTATAATGATATTTCGGTCCAGGATGTACCCTACCTCTTACGCTAAGTCAGCTGGGGTAGGTTCCAGCATACTCCTGCAACCCTAAAGAGGATAAGCAACAATGAAAATGGATGGATGGATATATTTATATTACATCATATTTATATGTTATAATATTTCTATTTCAGTCAAAGCCTTGCTCTCACATATTCATCACAGGCAACACACACAAAATCATCACAACTTTTCATGAAATACTCAGAAGCATCGATACTTTCGGCTCAACTCTTTCTTCAACACAACGGACCGATGCAGAGTCTGCATGACTGCAGACGCTGCACCAATCCGCTTGTCCATCTCACGTTCCATCCTTCCCTCACTCTTGAACAAAACCCAGAGGAACTCCTCCACTTGGGACAGGATCTCCGACCGGGAACTGCACTTCTTCCTTTTCTGAGTGAGAACCATGGACTCGGACTTGGAGGTGCTGATTCTCATCCGAGCCGCTTCACACTCAGCTGCAAACCGATCCAGTTCAGAGCTAAAGACAACGGCACGAGAAAGCCAAGAGGACTACATCACATGCAAAAAGCAGAGACCCAATCCTGCGGCCACCAAGCCGGAACCCCTCAACGCCCTGGGTGCGCCAAGAAATTCTGTCCATAAAAGCAATGAACAAGATCAGCGACAAAGGGCAGCCCTGGCAGAGTCCAACCCTCACTGGAAACGGGTCCGACTTATTGCCGGAAATGCAAACCAAACTCCGACACCGGTCATACAAAGAAGAAACCACCTGAGTTAGATGGTCCAATAACCCATATTCCTGGAGCACTGCCCACAGTATTCCCAAAGGAACACGGTCAAATGCCGTCTCCAAGTTCACAAAACACATTTAGACTGGTTGGGCAAACTCCCATGCACCTTCAGGGACCTGCCTAAAGCAGAGAGTTGGTCCACAGTTCCACGACATGGACGAAAACCACACTGCTCCTCCTGAATTCAAAATTTGACAATCCTTCTCTCCAAAACCCCTGACTAGACCTTACCAGGAAGACTGAGGAGTGTGATCCCACGATATTTGGAACACACCCTCTGGTCCCCTTTCTTAAAAAGCGGGACCACCACCCTGGTCTGCCAATGCAGGGGAACCGCCCCCGATGTCCACACAACGCTGCAGAGTCATGTCAACCAAGACTCGCCGACACATCCAGGGCCTTAAGGAACTTCGGCGGGTCTCATGTCCTCATGTCTGAGACTGAAGAGGTCTTCAAAGTATGATTTCCACTGGTGCACAACATCTCAATTAGAGGTCAGCAGCACACCATACACAGTGTTGACTGTGCACTGCTTCCCCTCCTGAGATGGCGGATGGTGGTCCAGAATCTCCTTGAAGCCGTCCGTTGTTTTTATGTTTTCTCCAAACTCTTCCCAAATCCAGTTTGTTGCCTCAGCAACTGCAAGAGCCGCAGACCGCTAGGCTGCACCTGGAGTCCCACTGGCCAAAAAGGCCCGATATGACTCCCTCTGCACTGGTGTGCAATGGGTTCTGGGATTACCGCCACGCCAGGCACCTTACCAAACACTCCTCTCCAAGTCTCACTCTTGCTGCCAACATGAGCGTCCCCCAGTAGAACAAGTGTATCCCCATAAGGAGCACTCTCCAGTACTCCCTCTAAGTACTCCAAAAAGGGCAGGTAACTGCTGAACGCAAACAACAGCCAGGACCTGTCCCCCCACCCGAAAGTGCAGGAAAATTACCCTCTCGTTTACTGGGTTAAACTCTAACGTACAAGCCCGGGGCCGCGGGGCAACAAGAACTGCCACCCCTGCCTGTTGCCTTTCCAAGTCCAGCCCCTCGGAGATGACTGGTTCCGGAGCCCTTGCTGTGCGTTGAGGTTAGTCCCGAATGTCTCTACCTCGCGCACCAGCTCAGGCTCCTTCCCCCGTACCAAGAGCTGGCTTCTGCAACCACAAAGGCCTCCTCCTTCGGCCGCCATCCATCTTCCATACACAACTTCTTCTACATTATGCACCTGATAGACGACACGACATGCTACATTTATACTACATGACTCACCTGACCATACTTCATAAATCTAAACATATACAGTATTACTAATATACTGCACACCGTATATTTTTGTGTACTTAGTGTAAATGTTTTCCGTGAAGCGGTTAGCGTGTCACAAGAGGCACCCTTGGCTCAAAGATAAATGTCAACACACTTTACAGCTTTCCTCCTCAAATCTACTTTGTTCCGAGTCCCTCGGGAGGTACTCGCTCACTCCTCCTACAGTTCACACACACACACACACACACACACACACACACACACACACACACACTGTCCCCGAGAAGAGACATGGTGGCCCTTTAAGAGGAGCAAACACGCACACAGAGTAGATGATGTTGTTAATGACTTGTGCTAAAGTATATATTTATGTAGCTACTCCATCGCCATGGAAACTGAGGTAGCACGCTGGAGGTGAGTGGGCGTCGACGCGACTCGGGTGAACCCTGCCAATGAAGTGGGTGGGACGGAGCGGGAGAGATGAAGAGGAAATGGAAGCAGATGGAGAAGAGCGAGGAAGTTTTCACACACGTGTGCCTGTTAGTTGGATGTCTCGCTGTAACCTTTTTCTCACGAGCCCCTGACACTTGCTTTTCTTTTCCCGAGTGCTTTTCACGTCACCGCTGCGTGCAGACAGGAAGTGAGAAGGTTCTCCTTGACATATGACCATTTGTTTTTGTGGTCACTATATAGGCAGGATTCCTTATTTATGAATGGAATATTAAATAATAAAAACACCTGTTTTCCACCTTCTAAATGTGCTCTTAGTCCCTCATTAGTTCCTTAGTAACTACTTTAAATTGATGTACTTATCATCTTAGACATTAGTTCTTCATTAGTTTCTCAGTAACTATTGTATTTGTGTGTACTTTACTGTAAAGTGCCAGCAAAGACATAATATATACTCCCATGTTAGTATTGAGAGTTCCTTGTTCCTTTTTTTAACTTCCCGTGGTGGCTATTGTCTAATCCAGTGGTTTTCAAACTGGGGGGGGGGGGGGGGGCGCAAGGCTACCACAAATACTTTTCATTATCACCATATTTTTCGGGTGCGGGGGAGTGCTGAAAATCATCTCCTAAAGGGGGGCGATGAAAAAAAATGTTGGGACCCACTGGTCTAATCAGTCATTACTGACACCTAGTGGCCATTGTGCCACATATCATCAGAACATTTTTTAATACGTCTTCTGAATGCCTTATATTTGTTTTTTTTGTTGTTTTTTTACTTCATTTGGCCATTATTGTGCTTGAAAATGCCTAATGTAGACAAAAAATGCATCAAATGTACTTAAAAATGCACGTTTTCACTAATGCTATGCTCGTTATCCCCTCGACCCTACCGAGGATAAGCGGCCTAGAAAATGGATGGATGTTCTTTATCCGACCATGAAACAGCAGGATTTAGTAATTAATATATTTTGGAAAAAATAATGGAGCGAGCCATGAAATTTGAAGCAGCATGTGACAAGATGACTGTATTTCGCATTGTTTTCAGCATGTAAAAGTATAATAATTCTCTATCACGTGTATTGTTTGTCGATATCGGTGGGTGTCTGGAATGCTACGGGAAAAATGGTTTTCGCACGAGTCGTTTTTGTCTGAGCTCACGGAAGAAACACAGCAAAGCAGTCACAACAGCAGCAGTTTATGAGCTTTTTCACCACAGCGCCATCTGCTGGATGTGAGACGATAATGTCTTATAAGGCTAAAGAAGTCGTCATCAGGGAACGGCTGGCTGCGTTTTGCTGGCGGCATAAACAGCAATGATTGTAAACATCTCCTGTGTTTATTTCCGTCTCCCTTCAGGACTTTTGCAACTTTGCTTTTTATTGTTATTTTTATTATTCCTCTTTATTACCACTATTTCTTTTCTTTCTCCCTTTTCTACGAGGACCTCATCACTTTTATTTATTTCGTCAGCTCCTCCTCCTCTTCTTTTTTTTTCAGTTGCCCCCCTGGTCACCTGCACCCCCCCCCCCCCCCCCCCCCCCCCCCACACAGTCCCATTTAGTGAGCAGTAAAAACAAGCATAAAAAAATAATAAAGACAACAACTGCCCAGCCATTATAAACTCATCTCCATCTGGATCTCACTTCCACACATGCTGACACACACACACACACGCACACGCGCAATGATGCATGCAACCACACACACACACACGCACACGCACACACGTGAAGAGGAAGTCAAACAGCAGAGAAAGTGTGTGATTGAGACTATTGGCTCTTGTCATTGTGTGAAGAAGGTGTCCCCTTGAAAACGATATGTCTTGAAATGTTTTCAGTGGGGGCGACACACACCCATGAGATCAAGGAAGGTTCTGTATTGCTGCATTTTAGCAATATGACCATCTTGGTGGTAAACGTTCTGCTGTTTGCATTTTATCTACGTAAAACAAAGCAGAAACCACTACATGTAGGACACGCCAATAGCACGTTAGACATTTCAGATGTTCAGTCCTTGGCTTTTTGTGTCCTGTAGGAAGAAGAGGTTGGGATGTTGTGTCAGCATGCGTCTAATGACACCACAGACGATCAGATAGCATTGATCAGTGTGACCCCTCTCTCCAGATCAATATAAACGATCCCATCTAGATAACGTTACACACAATCAATAACACTCTGTCTGTATTTCTATCACTGTGCGTGTGTGGGTGTGTGTGTGGGTGTGTGTGGTAGAGGTAGCTTCTAAATGCATCTAGCCATCCTTCTGTGCTGCTTATCCTCAGTATATAAGTGTACGTTCTAGCATGTGTACGCTCATTGGATAAATGCTGGGTTTTGTTCACCCCCATCAGCTCAGCATCTCTGGGGGGTCTATGGGGCAGCGGGCTGGCTCAGACGCTGCCTTTTTGACCGACAGTGACATGAGCGAATCAGCGATCTTGAAGTATATGCGTATAAAATAAATAAATAAATAAAATAAACATATAAACATCCACCCGAGCATTTTCCAAGTTTTCCCTTCCATTGTTCTGAACTGATCCAGAGACTTACCGATTCCCAGCGATTTTGTTTTCGGTAAAAACAGGAACATGAGGGTAGAATTTACATATAAATAAAATGTATTTGTATTGGTCATTGCTCTGTTTATATCTTTTCAGTGTGTTTTTTATTTATACTTTTTAATTTTGTACATACTGTGCCTATTTCTATTTTTTATATGTAGCCAGGAGTTCTCCCATTTTTTGTTTGGTGTTACGCTAATCCCTCGTTTAAATGAATTTACACACATAGGACACCTAGAAAACCTGTTTACCACCTTCTAAATACAACATTATTAGAGCCTTGTAGACATAAAATAGCACCCCCATAGTCACCTTTACACTCATATTACCCAATGTTGTAGAACTAATAATAGGAGAAAATAGCATTCTTGGCTAGAATTCTTAAAATTAAATACTTCATGTATTTATTATTACGTAATGGCGGCCGCAGACTCAGCTCTCAGCCATTCCAGTGATTGCATTCAGTCTACCAATCTAGATTTGAATCCAAATCAAAATTCTGAATAATTTTTATCTCAGCAAGAACAATATTAGAACCCGAGAAATTCTACGTTTTTTATTTAAGAATGACATCACTAAGAGCGTTTATAGCCTTGGGATGCTTTGTGAATATGGGCCCAAGCAGCAGATAAAACAGGGATCAACTGAAGCAGCACATGGGTGGACTAAATAAGAAGAAACCAAATTAGCCACAAGTGTGTGAAATGAGAACCATAAAGCACACCAAGACCAAAACAGAGCCCCACGGGAAGCATAACAAAATAAGAGCAGGAAACTAGAAGTAAGGCATAACAGAGAAAATAAACCAACTAACATGCAAACTAACACATAGCGTGGCTTGTAAATGCATGTTTGGACTGGTGTAAAATATATAGTGTTTCTGTAGTGTCCAACCATACGCCACTCTTTGTGGAAAACCGTAATTCCACGTGGCACAAGCACATCTTCTGAAAACCTTGTTGATTTGTCTCCATATTGCACTTTTACTCCCAAAGATGTGACATACTGTATGTAGCCATGTGACTGAATTCCACCTGATGCATTGTTTGCTGAACTCAAATCATCAGCTTTCATTCTGAAGTTATATTGTTTATTGTTGTTTTCATTCTAATTTTCCCTGAAAATATTTGTTATACATAGATATTTTTTGTGTGTCCCTTCTTAAATTTACGTTTAGAAAACAGTTTTAATTCTTTATTTAAGATGAATATTGTTATTCTGTTGTTGAATAATAATCAAAATAAGGTTTTTAACTTATTATTAACGTCTTATTACTTACGCATGTTAGGTTAAATGGCGACTCTAAATTGTCCATCGGTATGAATGTGAGTGTGAATGTTTGTTTGTCTATATGTGCCCTGCGATTGACTGGCGACCCGTCCAGGGTGTACCCCGCCTCTCGCCCAAAGCCGGCTGGGATAGGCTCCAGCATCCCCATGACCCTAATGAGGATAAGCGGTATAGAAAATGAATGAATGAATGAATTTTTTTTTGTAAAAAAATTCATAAAATCAAACTTTTTTTGAAATTTAGTTTTTGCTGTGTAAAAACATGTTTTCACATTATTAGAGCCCTCTAGACATGAAATAGCATCCCTATAGTGACCTTTACCCTGCCTTAACCCTTTATAGTAGACATAGTTTAAAAAACAAAGAGACATACTGTATTATAGACTCACACACGCTCACATTATGAGAGCTACTTGTTCCATTTTTACTTCCTTTTGTGGTCAGTGCTTCCTACATTGTGTCATCAGTGTAGCATCACCAACACCTGGTGACCAGTGTAGAATACTAGATATCACGTTTTTCAATGTATCTTCTGAACGCCTTATATTTGTATTTTACTTCATTTGGCAATTTGAATGCATTTAATATGCTTAATATTAGGAAAAAAAATGTGTAAAATGTGCTGTATTATGCATGTCTCTTGACTACTAATAGGCGGAAGTCAACCATGAAATAGGCATTTATTCATCAATTTAGTTGTAAAAACCCGTGAGAGTGAAGCTGCAAAAACTGAGGTGCTGAATGATACATAGTGTACCGTACAGTATATGCATATGTGTGTGCGTGTGTGTGTGTGCATGTCAGGGGTGCTTTGTGGCACCTTAAGGTCAGCCAAGGTGAAATGTAATGGAACTCTGACCAGATCCAATCTGGGACCACTTGTGGCAAAATAAATTGGCTTCACACAATGTGTGTGTGTGTGTGCGTGCGTGTGCGTGTGTGTGTGTATCTAAAGGCCATGTTGTGGAAAAACTAATCTAATTCTGACAGATTCATGCAGACAAAAGGGCACATTTATTTAAGAGAAAGAGCGAGAGAGGGAAAGGTAAACACCAACAGGGTTCTTGTGTTGTGTACTTTCAGTGCTGCGGATGCGTCAAATGTTTCCCACGTTGCAAACGATGGATTGGTGTAAAATCACAGCACTTCAACCTGGACCACATTTGGCTGGGAGGCGTCCCAGAGTCGTGTGTACGTGAAAGCAGCCCAAGTGTATTTAGTACGACTCCAGATAAATACCATAATTAAGTCAATGAATGCACCTTCCATGTCCTCCTCGTACTTAATTTTACTGTACACATAATAAAATGCATATAAGAAATGCATATGCATAAGATATTTGATATATGCATAAGAAATGAATATATCAAATATTAATCATTTTTGGAGTTAATTAGGCCTCTCACGATAACCACTTTTATTTTATTTTATTTTATTGTCGCTAATGGATACAACATTTAGGACACCATTTTTTCATGGCATTGTAATGCCAGTATAAAAGAAATAAACTTGAACTTCTCAAAAGTATTGTAATTGGAATGTCAAGAGCTTTTAATTTCAATTGAAGATGCAAGCTTTTTTTTATGACACTCTTATTTTGTTACCAGGATGTGTGCAGCTCCTATTTTGAAGGCCCGGAGGTGTGATGATTGTTGAAAATGTGACTATGGCTGAGTGGGACAGCAGAATTGCATCTCTGCTTTGCGCTGTTGAGATCCTACCCTAGTGGAGGAGTCTACGGACCTCTGGGTCTTGTTCATGTGTGAGGGAAGGATGGAACGCAAGGTGGACAGGCGGATCAGTGCGGCGTCTGCAGTGATGCGGACTCTGCATCGGTCTGTCGTGGTGAAGAGAGAGCTGAGCCGAAAGGCAAAGCTCAATTTCCCGGCCCATCTACGCTGGTACCCTCACCTATGGCCATGAGCTTTGGGTAGTGACCGAAAGGAAAAGATGTCGGGTACAAGCGGCCGAGATGAGGTTCTTCGTAGGGTGGCTCGACCCTCCCTTAGAGATAAGGTGAGAAGCACTGTCATCCGGGAATAAGTGGAACCGGTGCTCCTCCACTGGCACGTAGAAGGCCTCAGTGAAGACCCAGGACACGTTGGAGCCTGAGATTCGCCGGGGAGAGGGAAGTCTGGGCTTCCCTGCTTAGTATGCTGCCCCCGCAACCCGACCTCGGATAAGCGGTACAAGATACATGAATGGATTTTTGTCCAAAAAAACGAATCGTATGAAAACCAAAGTTTCATTGTGTTCTCTGTAAAATCCTTTTCCTTACCAATGCGCTTGTCTTGCCATACACACACACACACACACACACGCATGAACACGCATGCACACAGGCTGCTAAGAGGAGACAAGTTGAGTGTTTTCTATTTTCGGTGGGGGCCTTGATCTTGGAAGGTGTTTTTAGTGGGAACATCAAGGCTAGATGCATGTTCTTGTTAGCACGCTCCGCAACTACAAGTGTGCGTTTCATAGTAACTGTTTTTGTGTCTTATTGTGTGTGTCTTGTCTGTGTGTGTCCCTCTTAGTGTGCATATTTGCACTCGGTTTGCACAGCGTGTGTGTGTGTGTGTGTCTCATTGAGTGTGTGTGGGTATGTTGAATGTGTATGTTTCTTGTTCAGTGTGTGTGTGTGTGCGTGTGTGTGTGCCGAGAAGGAGATAACATTGTTCGCACAAAAATCTATCAGCTCCAACAGGATTGCTTTTCCCTTGCTGTGTTGCATTCTTTTTTTCCCCCACACACGCACGCACGCACGCAAACTCACACACACACACACACAAACATGTGTGTCTTAATCCCGACCCTTGGCTACTTCTAGCGCCCCATTATTCTCCTTGGGCTTTCCCTGCCAAACCATCACAGCCATTGCACTTAATAACAACGCAGAGTTTAGCAGCTGTCCAACACACTCATTGTGTGTGTGTGCGTGTGTGTGTGTGCAAGAGCCACAGATAAATGAGGCCCCCCACAGAGACTGAAATAGATATGAAGAGGACACCGGGCTGGGAGCAGAGAGCCGAGTTGAGAGATGGGAGACTTGGATGACAAGACATGAGGAAGTGGTGGAGGGAAGGGGGCGGGGGCGGGGGCGTGGAGGAGGGAGATGTGGGGTAGAAATGAGTGATGGAGGCGGGAGGAGTAAAAAGAGATGTGAGAGGAGAAATCAGTTACGGCGAGAGCGCAGACAGCAGACATGAGGGATGGAGGTCAGGTGGCACGTTAGATTTGTCACTTCTAATGTGTGTCGCCTTGCTGGCAAGGCGGGTGGGGATGCAGGGGGGAAGTTGGTGGTGCTAAAGTGCAAAAGACGCTTTTTAAAAAATGCATAGATGAGTGAAGGTGAGAACGTGCATGTACAGAACAAGACACCCTGACCCAGATCATTACTCCTCCATTCCATCAGAACTTCATGAATTCATTCTTTCATAAATGATCACGGTTGACTACACCTTGTTATTACTCAACAATATTGTAGTGTTACATTGATGAGACATTAGCTTGCATTACTTTACCACTACATTGATGCAGGATGACTGCATATGCTTTGTTGGCCTCATAGAAATATCTGTACATAACTAGTGGCAACAAAAGTTTTTTGCTAGGTGGCCATTTAAATATTATTGGAAAAAGAACACTAAAAGAAAACAACAGCAAAAATGGAAAAGTCAGCGGTAATTTTACAAAAATAGAGCCAAAATATTTATAGAAAAAGGTCGTGATGTGGCTCTTAGCTTTTTAACATTGTTAAGTTGTATTAATGTGAGAAACTAACAGAATTAGGCTGACTAAAAAAATGACAAAGTTATGAGAATAGAGTCAAAGTGTTATCGGGAATAATGCTATCATTACGAGAAGAAACAAAGACAAAAGTTAAAATTGCTTAATTGTTTGAAATGTAAATAAAGAAATGAAAAAAAACACCAGTTATTTGATAAGATAGGATTACAAATATTTACAAAATAAAGTCACATTATAAACGAGAAAAACATCACCATTTTATGAGAATCAACTTGTGATGCTATGAGGGAAAATATATAATGTAGCTTAAAGTTGAAATATTAAAGAAAAAAATAATTGTTTATCTAAAGTCATAATATTATGAAAAGCAAATAATAAAATAAAGTTGAGATTTTTGGAAATTTGTTTAGGGAAAAACATAATACTGTACTATGAGAGTAAAGTGAAAATATTATGGCAACAAAGTCATTATTTTACAAGACATACAATTTACTAAGATTATTTTAGTTGAAAAAAAAAGAGCAAAGATGAATTTGGTACTACTGATGGGCTTTATTTGCCTACTCCTCGTGTAGCAAAAAAAGGTACAAATGAGAGACAAAGCACAATAAAGCAGATATCCCATAATGATCTTTGGTATTGACTCTGGTTAGATGGAGTTCATCGGGACTGAGATGATTCTTTAAGTCAGTTTTGTTTATCAGGTCGCCCTAATGATTGCATGCTAATCTAGTTTGCATACTAATGGTGTTTACTGGAACGCTATGGCATAAAATGGGGTCAATAAAACCCAGACATTTGGTGATGAGAGGATATGATTTACCAGCATAAACATTTGCAGGAGTTGTCATCTTGTGTACCATTGCATTGATTGCTGATTGATTTTCATAACTCACAGTGATGTTGTTTTTTGGGTCCAAAAATGTGACGTGATCCTGACGCTGGCTCGTTATAGAATAGCATGAAATGACATGTGCATGCTGATAGTTGTTTATAGCAGCACACCAGGCTTTATTTATAGCTTGCAAATGAAATGTGAACGGCTTATTCTCCAGCTGCATCATTCTGAGTCCGACATTCCCAAGATGGACTTCATTTCTTCCACTTTGGAATTCTAAATGCTGAGAAAAGAAAGGATTTCCGGGCGTGAAGTTAGTGCAGCTCTAACAGCAGCACAGGATTGCCAACACTTTGCTGCAAACCATTAAGTAAGTGTCGCAGGAGCACATAAGCTGGGAGGGGGTTAATTACAACAGAGCAATGCCACTGGTTAATATTATGGGATGTCACATATCCTAAGACTACTGTATTTTATTATACTATTGTGCACTATGGGCTACACAACCTCTCTGCTCATTTTACACACGGACATCTAGTTTCCTTGTTTCATTTCATCCCTGAAATCCTCTTTTGTATTCTCAGGCAGAAAACCCTCATATCAACCACCTCATCCCTTCCTTCTCATTCCACCCCCCCATCCCATCACCTCACCCAATCCCTCATCCCGTCCCTCTCATTCTACACCCTTATCCCACCATATCATTCCTTTATCTCATCCCATCCCTAATTCCACACCCTCATTTTACAACATATTGTAATTTCTCTACCTCATTCCACACACCCTCATCCCATCACCTCATCCCTTTACCTCATTCCATCCCTTATCCAGTCATATCTTCCCTTTACATCATCCCATCCCTCTCATTCTACCCCCTTATCCCACTATACCATCCCTTTACCTCATCTCATCCCTCATTCCACACCATCATCCCATCCCTCATTCCACACCCTTATCCCATCTAACCTCCCCTTACCTCATCCTAACCCTCATTCTACACCCTTATCCCATCACCTCATCCCTTTACATCATCCCATCCCTCATTCCACACCCTATCTTATAACATAATTTCTCTACCTCATTCCAAACACCCTCATCCCATCCCTCTCATTCCACCCCCTTATCCCATCTAACCTCCCCTTACCTCATCCCAACCCTCATTCTACACCCTTATCCCATCACCTCATCCCTTTACCTTATTCCATCCCTTATCCAGTCATATCTTCCCTTTACCTCATCCCATCCCTCTCATTCTACCCCCCTATCCCACTATACCATCCCTTTACCTCATCTCATCCCTCATTCCACACCATCATCCCTTTACATCATCCCATCCCTCATTCCACACCCTATCTTATAACATAATTTCTCTACCTCATTCCAAACACCCTCATCCCATCCCTCTCATTCCACCCCCTTATCCCATCTAACCTCCCCTTACCTCATCCCAACCCTCATTCTACACCCTTATCCCATCACCTCATCCCTTTACCTTATTCCATCCCTTATCCAGTCATATCTTCCCTTTACCTCATCCCATCCCTCTCATTCTACCCCCCTATCCCACTATACCATCCCTTTACCTCATCTCATCCCTCATTCCACACCATCATCCCTCTACCTCATCCCATCCCTCATTCCACACCCTATCTTATAACATAATTTCTCTACCTCATTCCAAACACCCTCATCCCATCCCTCTCATTCCACCCCCTTATCCCATCTAACCTCCCCTAACCTCATCCCAACCCTCATTCTACACCCTTATCCCATCACCTCATCCCTTTACCTCATTGCATCCCTCTCATTCCACCCCCTTATCCCATACCATCCCTTTATCTCATCTTGTCCCTCAATTCCACACCCTCATCCCATCCCTTTACCTCATTCCATCCCTCATTCCACACCCTCACCGCTTCCCTCTCCTTCAACACCCTCATCTTATCACATCAATTCTCTACCTCATTCCACACACACCCTCATCCCATCACCTCATTCCTCTGCCTCAGTGGTTCTCAGTTGTTTTCTGTCATGCCCTCTCTAGGGGACAGAAATGCCTCATTTAAAATACTTATATCTAAATCAGAATCAGAAAAACTTTATTGCCATTGTAAGTGAACAATTCACAAACTAGGAACTAAATATTTATCTTTCCTGTACAAACTGAAAATTTAAGTCAAACCAAGAAAATGCAACACAATGGAGAGCTGTGAAGCATACACGTGTATTCAAGAGTCAAATTGCATGTTGCATATGATAAATTTGGACACATTGGGAGGTTTACTTTAACATACTCCCTGCTTCTCACGCCCCCCCCTGACCGTTCACCACTCCCCTCTATTTGAGAAGCAGTGCTCCACCTCATCCCATCACCTCATCCTCGCTCATCCCACCCCTTTCACCAAACTCCACCCTTTCATTTTCCCTCATCCCACCACTTCATTTCATCTCTCATCCTACCCTCTCATCTCACCACTTCATGCGTCCACCTCATCCCACCCCTCTCTTCCCAACTTGTCATTCTCCCTTATTACAACTCTTAATCTCTCCACCACATGCCGTCCCCGCATTTTCCCTAATCCCACCCCTTCCACCACGTGCTACCCCCTCATTTTCCCTCATCCAACCACCTCCTCATCCCACCCTTTGATCTCCATCTGTCATCTCTTGACCTCATCCCACCCCATCATGCTCTTTTGTCATTGGTCATCATCAAGGTGTGATAAAGAACATTTTAGAATTGTTAAGAAGAATTCAGGTGTAGACTTTGCTAACATGTACAAACTCTTATGTTCCATTGTGTGTGGGAGGGGGGGGGAGGGGGTATCTACAGGTAGATGGAATGAAAAGCAATAAAGAAACCAGATGGAACACGCCTCCCACTTTAAAAGAGAGAAAAGAAGTGAAAATCTCTCTGCCATAATCTTCACTTAGCCTGGAGAGGCTTTGCCAAGCTGACCACACACACACACACACACACACGCACGCACGCACACACGCACACACACTGCTGTTTAAGATGGAGTGGAAATCAATGAATACAACCACTTCCACGCATGATAATGAGGAAGGCAGGCATGAGTGTGCGTTCACGTGTATGTTTGCACGTGTTTGCACGTGTGCTCTAATCCTAACTGCGTCCATTAATGTGTGTCAAGTTGTGATAGCAAGTCTCAGTTGATTTTTGTATTGACCTGTGTGTGTGTGCGTGTGTGTGTGTGTGTGAATGAGGATCAAGTCCAGAATTCCAGGAGGCGGATGAGGATGGAAGAAAGTCTCTTTATTAAACGTGTTAAACGTCTACAAAAGCTGCACTGGCGCACACAGAATCCACTCCTTAATATTTGTGTTATGAATTTATCATTATTCATTCAAATGCAGAGCCTGGACCCTTCTAAAGATGACCTCAAGACATTCCTTTTTTAAAAAGTCTACAGCCGATGTTGCTTTTGAACATTTGCAGTATTTTGAAGTTGATTCTTTTTACAACTTCAGCACTTTGAGATTCCACATGATTGAAAAGTGTGCTACAAATCAAATCTATTATTATTGTTGTGAATATGATTTGTTATCATGATGCTTAGCGGGGTGGTCTAGTGATTAGCATGTCAGCATCACAGACAGGAGATGAGTTCTAAACTCTGTGGGAACATCTCCGTGTAGGGTTTGCACTTCTTCTTGCTATATTTTTTGGTTTTGGTTCTAATTGAAAAAGTTATTTCATTTTCTATTTATAAAATAATTTTTACTGGTAATGTTGATCATTAACTTTTTTTTATGTTATCTTGGTATCTTGTGTGTCTTTCGCACGACTGAATTCCACAAGTTACAGGAACGACAGGCGGTGAGTAACAATATTATCTTTAATAATGTATTTCTGTAGCCAAGAAAATGAATGCTATGGTGCTGAGCCAAACAAAAGGTCATCACGCAAAAATGGGAGGAAAAACTACAAAAACAAGACTGGTGGAGTGAGACTGGATGGCACGGCAGCAGAAGTAGAGGTTCAAAAATGTGAAAACAGAGCGAGGAGTGAGAATCACCAAGTGCCATCTAGTCGCCACAGGTGGGTTAAAAAAGGATAAAGGATGATGGGGATCAGCTGCGCACCTCCAGCAACTCTACACAAGAAAACACAGTAAATAAATATGACAGGAAGGAAAGCACCGGAACCTGACAACAATAAACCCAGGAGTCACAGCAAGTGACTGTACTCAACGACTGCCCCCTGGCGGAGCACCTGGCTTGTCAGGAAACCAGCGATAGAAATCAGTGATAGGTGACTTGTCAATAATGAGTAACCGGGAAATCCAAGAACGGTCCTCGGGACCGTAGCCCTCCCAGTCGATCGGAAACTGCACACCACTTCCACGCCTCCTGGTGTCCAGGATAGCCTAGATGATAAACGTCGGCTGGTCCTCCACTTGCAGGTGTGGTGGTGGCGGCTCCGGCGGTGGATTAAGGGAGCAGGACGTAACTGGCTTGATGGAAGAAACATGGACGGCGCTTGACCAACACAGGGAGTCTCAGTTTGGCATTCACCGGGCCAATTACCCGCTCCACATCAAAAGGGCCAATAAATCTGTCCGCCAGTTTCCGCGACTCTGCCGCCAGCGAAACGTCACGGGCAGACAACCATACTTTTTGACCTGGCTTGTAAACGGGGGCAGGTCTGCGTGGCATTTAGCCAGTCTTTGGTTCCATTTGGCGGTACGTGATAGAGCTGCCCTGGTGTTAAGCTACACCCGATGGGACCGGCGAAGGAAGGTGGTCAAGGAGGGCATGGAACCACCCTTTTCCTGGGAGGAAAGGAGGGGGCCTGAAACCTGTGGACTCCATAGAAGCCGCATAATCCTGTAGATGAGCTGATGAGGGTGTTATGAGCATACTCCGCCCAAGGGATGTAGGAAGACCAAGAAGACGGGCACTGCTGACAAAAACACCTCAACGCAGCCCCCAAATCCTGGTTGGCGCGCTCTGACTGTCCATTAGTTTGGGGGTGGTAGCCTGACGATAAACTTGCTGTGGCCCCCAGACTCTTAAAGAAAGCCCTCCAGGTGGCGGAAGAAAATTGAGGACCCCTATTTGACACGACCCCCAGAGGGATCCCATGCAGTCGAACCACGTGCTGGCTTAATAACTTGGCAGTCACCAGGGCAGATGGGAGCTTGTGGAAGGGGACAAAATGCGTGAACTTGGAGAATCTGTCCACGATGGTGAGGATGACAGTGAAGGCTCTAGGGGAAGGCACTCCGATAACAAAATCCAACTCAATGGGTGACCACTGGCGTGGTGGGACGGTAAGAGGCCAAATCAAGCCAGCTGGCTCCCGGTGAGAGGATTTACTTCTTGTACAGACAGAACAGGTAGCCACAAAGCTCCTGGTGTCCGCACGAAACGTCGGCCACCAGAACCACTGAGTGAGGAGGAAGGGAGTCCGTCTGGCTCCAGGGTGGCAGGCAAATTTGGAGCAGTGGGCACACACCAGGACCTCTAAGCACAACACTGCTGGGACAAACAAGCGCCCAGGGGGGGCAGTCGAAGGGACAGGGAGTCTCCCTGGAGGCCTCCGTCACATGTCTCTCGATTTCCCACTGCAAGGCTCCCAGAATTCTGAACTGGGGAAGAACAGTCTCCGGGGCTGAGTCCGTAACTGGCGGTGAAAACATCCTGGACAAAGCGTCCTGCATCCCATTGCGGGATCCAAGACGAAAATTAATGCAAAAGTCAAATCTGGTGAGGAAGAGGGCCCACCTAGCCTGGCACGGATTGAGGCACTGGGCGGAGCAAATGTATGCCAGGTTGCGATGATCAGTGTAAAAGACAAAAGGATGTTTGGTACCCTCTAGCCAATGCCTCCATTCTTGCAGGGCAAGGATAACAGACAGTAACTCTCTATGACCAATGTCATAGTTTCTCTCTGCAGGGTGTGAAACGTCGAGAGAAAAAGTCACAGGGGTGCAGCTGCTGATTGGCACAGTAACACTGAGAGCACGGCCCCGACTCCGTTGTCTGACGAGTCAACCTCGAAATTTAATGAAAGAAGGGTTAGGATGAATGAGCACTGGTGAAAAATGATTTGTGGTATAGAAAAGCACAGTTGGCCTCCAGAGACCAAGAAAAAGGTTAAAGTTAGCAAATCCCAAGAACCTCTGTAAAAGCTTCCTTGATATCGGAGTGGGCCAGTCGGCCACTGCCTGGATCTTGGCGGGGTCGGGTCTCAGTTACCCTTTCTCCACAATAAATCCCAAAAAAGATAGAGAGGATGCGTGAAAAGTACATATTTGGGATTTCACAAATAGCTTGTTCTCCAGCAGTCTCTGGAGAACCAAACAGACAGAGTATGTTGTTAGAGAGAGCGGGAAAAAATGAGAATCCAAATAAACGAAAACAAACCGACCAATCATGTCATGGAGTATGTAGTTAATGAGACACTGAAAGACAGCAGGGGCATTGCTAAGCCCGAAGGGCATAACAGTACTCAAAATGACCCAGGGAGGTATGGGAAGCAGTCTTCCACTCGTCGCCTTTACATATGCGGACCAGGTGATAGGCATTGCGAAGATCCAAAATATACTCCAATTAGTAATTTTGATGGTCTGCCAATCTATATTGGGCGTTGAAGCCACAGAAGCCCCAGTACTAAGGAAGCAGAACGTGACGGCATAACGAAAAAATCAACAACATGATAATTACCGGACAGAAGCAAAGAGACGGAGTGTGTCTGACGAGTAATGCCAAACAAAAGGGCGCGAAAATGGAAGCAAAAATTACAAAAACAAGACTGGTGGAGTTACTAGAAGTGCGGCAGACTGCCACGGCGAGACTTGATGGCACGGCAGCAGAAGTAGAGGTTAAAAAATCCGAAAACACAGAGCGAGAAGTGAGAATCACCAAGTGCCATCCAGGCAGGGTAAAAAAGGATAAAGGATGATGGGAATCTGCTGCGCACCTCCAGCAACTCCGCCCACCTCATAGTTCACAGATCCATCCATCCATTTTCCTCCGCTTATCCGGGTCCGGGTCGCGGGGGCAGCAGCTTCAGTAGGGAAGTCCAGACTTCCCGGTCCCCAGCGACCTCTTCCAGCTCCATCAGGAGGACGCCAAGGCGTTCCCAGGCCAGCTGTGAGACATAGTCCCTCCAGCGTGTCCTAGGGGGCCTTGTCTTCCCGGGGGCCTTCTCCCGACTGGGCATGCCCGAAACACCTCACCAGGGAGGCGCCCAGGAGGCATCCGGACTAGATGCCCGAGCCACCTCAACTGGCTCCTCTCGATGTGAAGGAGCAGCGGCTCTACTCTGAGCTCCTCCCGGGTGGCCGAGCTCCTCACCCTAGTTCACAGATCTACACCAGAAAACACAGTAAAAAAATTGTGACGGAAAGAAAAGCACCACAACATGACAACAATAAACCCAGGTGTCACAGCAAGGCGTGACAATGTTTTTATAATTATTGTCCTGTCACCTGTCATGCTGAGGTTCTTTTTGGGTGTGACCAGGATGGACAGGATCAGGAATGAGCACATCAGAGGGACAGCACATGTTAGAGGTTTTGGAGATAAAGTCAGAGAGGCCAGACTGAGATGGTTGGGACATGTCCAGAGGAGAGATAGTGAATATATTGGTAGAAGGATGCTGAGTTTTCAATTGCCAGACAGGAGGCCAAGAGGAAGACCAAAGAGGAGGTTTATGGATGTAGTGAAAGAGGACATGAAGGTAGTTGGCGCAAGAGAAGAGGATACAGAAGACAGAGTTAGATGGAGGCAATTGATTCGCTGTGGCGACCCCTAACGGAATAAGCCGAAAGGAAAAGAAGAAGATTGTCCTGTCACCAATCGGTGACTCGTCCAGGATGTACAAAGTCAGCTGGGATAGGCTCCAGCTCAGCATGACTGTAATGAGGACAAGCGTTGGATGGATTGTTGGCTGTGCAAGTGTGATTTGTGTGTGCGTACGTGTGATTTGTATGTGTGTGATTGTGTGTGTTAATTGGAAGGCTGTTGTCTTGAAATATCATTTATTTGCCTCCATCTGGATGCACACGCAACATGACACACACACATCTTCATGTACAGTCATATGATGTGGCTTGATTCATAGAGTCATGTGTTAAGTAAAGAGATGCATAAACATTGTGTGTATGTGTGGCCATATACTTTCTTATCCATAGCCAATATGCCGATACTGTCCAACATTGATATCGACTGATACCGATGGAGGCAGCAGCTCTCCCATGATGCAATGAATGAAGACAAGATGCTTCTTTTACTGTGATGCCATTGCATTTATTTCACAAATACCCATCGTTATTGCAAAATAAGACACATATTGCAATATGCAATGCAAGTTCAAGAAAAAGTGCCAGATCTATCTCGTCTCAGCAAAACATCCTGAGCAATATTTCAGTACAATAACGTGTTCTCCAGCTATGTAATAACAAGTAAGACAAGTTAGTCTTCTTTGGTTGTCAAATAAATCATTCACTAATGCTGGAAAGCCGTACATTTCTGTATGAAATTCTGGACTAACACAGCCAATGAAATTGTAAACTGGGCTCATTCCACACGTTTTAACCCCCTTACTATTTAGCTGCGTGTGACTCCGTTATTCTTCCTACGGTGTGATTTCGGATAAGATATCTGATTAGTATTAAAGGAAAAATGCACTTTTTGGGGAATTATGCATGTCATCCACAATCTTTACATGAGACACGAACACCCATCATAATCTTTTCTGTGCCTTCTCAAGCTATGAAAACAAAAGAGGGAGTTAATTACTGTACATAATGGCACGCATCTATTCCACTGAGAAATGCCGCTTTTAAAACACCAACAAGGTTTGATGGTTTTCTATCCATGCTGCGAGCATGTAGTACCCGGCACATTTCTCATAACATGGAATACTTACACTATTTTGCTCATTTTTTCCTTCCTTTATGCATTGATTTCACATAGCAACATAGAAAGGAACGCTACATTTTTCTTGAAGATTCATAAATTATCTATATACCACAGACCTTCGCCAAACTATTCTAGATCATAGTATCCGGAATTATTCCAGTATCTGGATCAGTCTAGGAAGTTGTTGGAAAATTCCTGTATTTTTTTTCCCCAAGTGCTCTGACCAGTTTTTGTGGAGTTATACGCGTAAATGCCGAAAATGGTCATATCTCGCAATGTTTACGGATTCTGGATGCAGACGTGATGAGGCGGATCACGTGTGTGCAGGTCACGTGATGTAAATGGAGCCTTAAGGTTTTTTGGAGACTTTTTCAGAAGGCTTTATAGGCGGAATAAGTTATTCCCATTCGTGCAGTAATGAGCTGCCTCTTTTTATCTGTTTTTATATATTTAGAAGGCACCGCAAAGAGAAAGACACGTGTGCATGTCTCACACATGGATTGTGGATGATTTTTTTTTTTTTAAGTGCACTGTTCCTTAAAAGAAAGACGGCATGTTGCATCTTTACAATCCGAATGCGAAAATAATTAAGTAAATATAATAATTACATACTGAGCTAACTAGGCTAGCTGCTGTGTAAACTACTTGATGTCATCACTTGCGTGCTGATATCACCGATAGTGATATGAACCGCTTTCCAATTTTTATATACCCATATTATCAGTCAGACGATATTATTGGACATCTAGAGATTTCATGTTTATTCATGAGATAAGTCTGTGTGTGTGTGTGTGTCATCATGTTTATTGATAGAATCAGACTTGCGTATGTGTGTGTGTCCAGTCCACTTGGAATCTGCACAATATTCATGTCAATATGGCCGTCTGGTCACTCATTAAAAGGGGCTGGTGTGCTGATCATGTGATTGGATGGGAGTTGCTGATGAAAAGCAAAGATGGCATCCAACTTAATGGCGTATTTACAATCGAGTGTCGAAGTCATGTGACCGCTGGTGTTAGCCAGCAGGAACATTAGAAGTCTTCTTTCTAAACTGCCCTACATATCAGCTACCAACTGGGCAGTTCCAAGGTGATGGAGTAAACAATCATAATAAATCTTCATTTTTGTTTATTTTGGCAGTTCAAGTTTAACAAACTAAAACGTAACCCCCCAAGGTTTGGATGAAATGGTTTGGTCTAGTCTCCAAATTCAATTCAGCATTGGGCCCCAAGGAAGAGAATCTTGGCGCTAGTATTTGAAGAACTTTGAAGTAATTGGACTTGTATGAACCATAAAACATGTAAATGGAAAGTAGTGTTGGCAAGGTAGACTTGAGCGTCATGGCAAGGAGAGTCGTAGAGTGATCAATAGAGGTAGAGAGAACAGTGCATCATACATTTTTATTTTGAATTGATATTTTACTTTGCTGTGTGTCTTGTATGCTGTATACGCTCTTGCTGCTTACTGGAACCTTCTTTTACATGAGGGTGCACCCCCATTAGATATAAATAAATCATATTTGTTGCAATTGGTGAGCTTTCCATTGTTTTACTATTGTACACGATGCGGTTACACCTTTTGGAATCTGCTGTAGGAATGTTATGTTGAGCCTGTTCGGGACAAAGTGCTTATCATAGGCTATCCACCACAGCAGACGGAGGTCGTCCTCTAATTAGAGTTTCCCAGTTCTAATGTACAGTAAATCGGGTCACACTTTTTATACCGTCACGCTTGTGTACCTACCATCTGCAATAATACTTTAAATTTCCTTTACACAAACAGCCCGTTTCTAAGCTTTTCCATTTTTCCCCCAAGTATGCATCCCACCAATACACTACCACTCATTCGTGCAGCATGGAAGTATTCCCCCGACGTTTTTGGTAAATTTGCTTGCAAAAATAGGTGGTGAAAGACAGCAGCTGCTATGCTGTCCATTTATTTGTATTCACACAGTCAGTTATTGAATCAATAAAGTTTGCTCCGATCTAATGTGCCAATGTGAGGGGTAGAGGTGGGTTTCACTTCCTCTCGTCATTTCTCTGACCAACAGGAGACGGAAATGTTTTCACACACCCCAGTTTCATATACTATTGAGAAACTGATCTATTTATTTATCTGTACTGTACAGACTGAACTCGAAACCAGGAAAATGCAACAAAATGGAGAGCGGCGAAGCATACAGGTATATTCAGGAGTCAAATCGCATGTTGAGTACCACTAGATTTGTACAAGTTGGAAGGTTTGCAGCACACACTGAAAGTACGTATTTCCTGCCTCTCACACCACCCCTCAACAGTTCTCAGACTCATGGAAGGGCCCCCCCCACTATTTAAAAAGTTAGACGGATAGGTTGGCAGCGCACAGCTAACCTTTGCAGCGCAACCAAAAAAAATTCTACCTGAAGTGTAGATGAAACAAACATGTAACAATTTATTTTGTAGCATTTTGCAATGCAATGTGTGGCAGGCGACAAAAAGCTCTGACAACACAATGACCAACACTGTCCGATGATAAGATCCCGTTGGTACGTTTTTACTATCATAATAAAAACAGTAAAGCTAATACAACTTGTGGTGGTGTTGCTGTGCTAGGTTGCAAATAACTACAGTCAACCACTGATGACATCATTAACTGGAACTTCGCGTTCCATTTTCTATTTAGAAAGCATGCTAACATGCTCATGTGTGGTAATACAAACCCTGTATGTTACAGAGTGTATTAATGACGCAACAAATCTATGCAAACTGAGCCAACATTTCTGCGTACATTTTTAAACACGGCCTACGCTAACTGAGGTTCCACTGTAAAGTGTTAAAAAAAGGAGCATACAAAACCACAGGAAATTAATTCATAATTTGTTCCAGACTGCCAAACACATTTCTCTTTTCTAGAGAATGATTATGCAAAAAAGAATGTGAATGGGGAATGGAAACTTCCCCGAGTGTTTCTCACCTTCAAATTACTTTACTAATTTTCTTTGGCCCCATGGAGGGTTGTTTAGAAACATGCACGGCTAGTCAGTAGTGGAACGACAGTACGTGGTTTGTTACATGCAATATTGTACTAAATTCTTGATGATAACTGAATGATACAAGAAGAGGGGTGTATGAAAACCGAGGTTTGACTGTATGCATGGGTGACATGGTATTGATGTCCACTCATTGGGAGCCTTCTCATGTCTCATTATTGATCAGGTTCTTGCCAAAGGTCCATCAAAGTGCTAAATGACGTCATGCTCTGTTTGACATCATCACATTTCCATCCGCCAGGCGGTCAAATCTCATCAAACATTCAGAACTGTAACAGGATCCAGCAGGAGAAAGTTTACTGTCACGGTTGTTTTCAAGTGAGACATAAAGGAAAAGCATATATGACTTGATGGTTAAGATCAACTTCAATCACAATCCCGATACTTGACTGATGCCCGAGGGTGATACTGCTACTCCTGGTTTCAGACGGCAGTGTAAGATAAGATGGCAAATTGCATAGCCTGCTTTCTTCCGGAATACTGGAGAAATAGGAATAGGTAAGCAGGCGTGTGTTATGTACATATGAGCAGGCAGCAGCCCCAACACAACACTTCCTGCAAATGAAGACAAGCAATAGAACGGAATCTAGTACACATTCTCACTACTTCTACCAATGCGGCAATTAAGCTGTGTTGGACATAATGCCGTAATCTCATCCTCTGTTACGCTACAAGGTTGGCATGCAAAGATGTTTCCCGCGGGGAGGGCGCATGTTCATGCTCCCGTGGCGGGAGCATTGACAGCTTTGCACGCCATATGCTCGCCAAGGTTGAGTCAGTCCTTCCTGCTGGACGCTCCATTCGTATTTTTACGTCACGTGCCTGCTATTCTACTGCACAATCTGCTTTTCACACATTCTATATCATATTTATGGTTGGATACAAGGAATTATTAGTCAAAATAACATATTCAAGCAGGTTTTCTATGCTCCATCTGCTACACAAATATTTACTTTTTTCTATTGATTTCTACGTTGCGTAAATTGACTTATCGTGGTCAGTTGTGGCCAATTAACCACCATAAAGGAGGGATGACTGTAATCCCTAACATGAGCTAAACTCAACTCTGAACCCCAGACGTCACTTCCTGTTCTTCCCCCACTTAGGGTTCTTAGCACTGCAACATATTTGCAGCAACACACACAAGCATGCGTCTTATTTATGTCTTATTTTCCTCTTATGTCCAGGTGACTTTAGGGGTGTTATTTCATGTCTAGAAGGCTCTAATGGGCTTAAAAGCATTTTTATAAAAGGTTGCAGGATTTCTATGCTCTAACCACAAAATCATTCTATTTATAAAGAAGAAATCCTCCTTTGTTAAAATTAACTTATCACATTCGGGTCTGGAACCAGTTAATCAGGATTAAATTACTGTACCTCAGAACTGAAATGTATGAAAATTTATTTTTCCCATAGAAAATCGAATTAATCCATCCAACAAAAATGCATTGTATTAAAAAGAATTTTTTATGTACAGAAAACATGCAAAGAAATATTAATGAAATATTACTATTTATTTAAGACACTTGTTGGCAAAGACGGCAATTCAGTGTTACTGGTTTTCTTAATTTTTGTTTTATTTGGCCCCATCGTGGGTGATTTAGCAGTCACACTCAAACACTTGATTTTGCAGTAACAATATACTGTAATACATTTGTTAGACGCAATGTTGTAAGAAAACCCAGACAAACATTGGGCAAAAAAAACTAACAGAAAACCAAATCCTACAAAAATTGGGGCGTTGGAAAACTAGGTTTGACTACATGTCTTTATTTATATACGTATAGATTTTTTTTTAACATAATGTCAAGTAAAGCAAAAATGAAATTAATTCGAGTTAGTCACCTGTCAATCTGGTATTATTTCAAATGTAAATTACTTTTAAATAATTGTTTCCAATTTCAATTATTATACCTTCTTTCACCATACGTTCTTACTTACAGAAACGTGCTCCTACGCACGTGCCTAATAAGACAGCGGTCTTGTGTTGTGGAGCACACGTCTTTACACAACCCCCCAACATAGTACATATTTGAAGTATGGTTATTGACCATTTATGTTCATACGTTTAAAAATGATAAGTACCACCGCATGAGACGTCGCTAAAGCACCGTCGTAAAAATCTGTGAATGGAGAAAAAGACCTAGGTCTTGGTCCTGTGTTGGTGTTTTCTTTGGTTCCTAGGCATGTTTCTGTGTGCCTAATAAGAGAGCGGACCTGTGTTGTGGAGCACATATGGTGATGCCGCTGCTCCTGTGTTGCTGTGAGCTTAAATATAGCTGAGTCAAGACCACCCTTCCCTAAGGCCCCAACAATATTGATCCTTCCGAACTGGATAGCAAAGTGAGAGCATAAATATTAGGGTTGCACATGCATTACATAAGCAAATATACATTACTGAGGCAAAAAATCATCCGGTACGGTCCATTCTACTGTGTTTAAGATTAAAAAGAAGACATCCTGGCAGCACGTTGTCATTAAAGTGAAGAAAGTACAAGCCAGCAGAAAGAAAGAAGGTAACCCCGCCTGGGGCAAAAGGAGAAGAGAACGTGTCAGTGAGAGAGTCATTTGCTTCACTTCACAAAGTCCACACACACTGGATTCATCCAGACCGCCGAGACATCAAAAATCAAATTAGTTGCATCCGTCAGCTTTGTTTCATTGACTTTCTGGGATATTTAAAGAGTTGCACAAGAAATCTTCCCTTGAGAGAAAAAGTAGCTAATTGGCTACAAATATTCCCTGCCTAGGACTTCTGGGAGATGTTTTTGTTCTCTGGGAAGAGCAGACAAGACAAGAGAGGTCCAACATACCGTAGATCATCAAACAGCCAGGTGATCAGAGACGGTTGACACATCAGTCACAGTGTGAATGCTTGGAGTCGGATTTCAGGTCACTTTGGATTGAAAAAAGCACAAAAAGGCACTCAAATCTTTTAGGAACTTCATTTTTCCTTCCAAGCCAGCCGCAGGAAAAGGTTGGCTCAGCACTCCTTCGCTTTCCTGCTTAATTCCAGTCAAGTTTGCGCCCATAAAAACTGGATCAGGGAAACACGGCTGGGTGTGGAACAATACTTTTCAACCAACCATCACCCATTAAGGGCAGGCTGACCCAAAACTCTGGACGATTTTCAACTGTATTTCTCAAATATAACTATAACTTAATTAAGTTGCAAAGTCATTTCTCCCTGAAATTGAACATAACAGCTGGTGAAACAACGGCATCATACCTGCGTGAACACATACAATATATATGCTGTGCGCTCCTCCATGCTTTTCCTTCTCCTGCAAATAAAGAGACGCTAAATAAAACGCACATGCGCAGACCTGGCAACCCGGGCCGCTAGCCGACCGACCGGTGTTAGGCAAGCTAGTTTCCACTTAGCAGAAGAACATAGTTACAAAATGCACAAAACAATAAAACATTGGTGGAAACCCTCATCAGCCATTACCAATGCAGCAACCACAACTGCCTGGACGTAACATCACCACTTCACACATTCCACGCAACTTTCGGGGGGGCAGGGAAGGAAGACATTTCACGTCTTACCTGGTCCACGCCAGGCACGTGTGTGGACGAGATCGCGCACGCACCGTGACGTCATTACGTCACCGCGCTCCAGCACGCAGACTGACGCAGAGTTACATGACTATACAAAACTAGTACGAAAATATATTTACATACTAAATACTGTTAAGAGTTTTGGTAAAATTAAACGTCATCTTAAACTCGTTAGACTAATTTACATTGAAAATCCAATTTTCAACACCTCCAGATATGGCAATTAATTACTGCACATAACTTGGATGTACTTTCCACTTCAACAGTACAATACAGTACAGTAATCCCTAGTTTGTGGCGGTTTGTGGAAGATTTCGTATATATAAAGCAAATATTTTCATGGGCAGAGCATAGAAAACCTGTTTACCACCTTCTAAGTGTGCTTTTTAACATCATTAGAGCCTTTTAGACATGAAATAACAGCCCTATGGTCACCTTTACACTTTTATTACCCTTTAAAGTAGACATCATTTGAAAAATTAAGACATAAATGAGACATATTATAGAATCACACATCCTTTGTGCACAGTGCTTCCTACATTGTGTCATCATTGTAACATTACTAACACCTGGTGTCCAGTGCAGAATACTATGTACTGTATCCTCACAACGTTATTCAATGTGTCTTCTGAATGCCTTATATTTGTATTTACTTAGTTTTGCCATTTTAATGCTCTAATATGCTTAAATTAGAAAACGTGTAAAATGTGCTGTAATATGCATGCTTTACACTCCTCTTACCAATATAAGGTAGTAGACATTATAAGAGAATATGACATAAAAACCTGTTTACCACCTTCTAAATATTCTTTTTACCATTATTAGAGCTCTTTAAACATGAAATAACACCCCTATAGTCACCTTTACACTCCTATTACCCAATATAGTAGACAGAAGACATAAATAAGACTCATATGTGTTCTGTTTTGTAAATGTGTTCCGGTGTTGGGGAAGCGGAGTGGAGGAGAAGAAGTGATGTCGGGGGTTGAGTGTTGCATGTTATCTTGTTGTGGGTTACAGTATCCCGTGTTAGGGATTACTGTGTCTGTTGTGAGACGAAAGCTGCAATGAAAGCCTGTTGTTCTGCCCATCAACTCTGGTGCTTGTGTATTACGTTACAGTAACATTACTGACACCTAGTGAACGGTGTACAATACTACATATAATAGCAACCTCTTTCAGTGTGCATTGTATTTGTATTTTATTTCATATTTATGCTTGAAAATACTTAATAAAGGCCGCACGGTGGCTGAGTGGTTAGCACATTGGCCACACAGTCAGGAGATCTGGAAGACCTGGGTTCAAATCTCCGTTGGGCATCTCTGTGCGGAGTTTGCATGTTCTCCCCGTGCGTGTGTGGGTTTTCTCCGGGTACTCCGGTTTCCTCCCACATTCCAAAAACATGCATGTTAGGTTAATTGGTGACTCTAAATTGTCCATCGGTATGAATGTGAGTGTGACTGGTTGTTTGTCTATATGTGCCCTGTGATTGACTGGCGACCAGTCCAGGGTGTACCCCGCCTCTCGCCCAAAGTCTGCTGGGATAGGTTCCAGCATCCCTGTGACCCTAATGAGGATAAGAGGTATAGAAAATGAATGAATGAATGAATGAATACTTAATAAATGCAAAAAATACCTCAAATGTGCTTAAATATAAATACGTTTTGACTAACCATGAGAGAGTAAAGTGGCAAAAATTTTGATGGATTATTATATATAATAAGCATGAAATTATTTATAAGGCTCAACAAGAGACAGGACTGACACATTCAACATTTGAATCTATGAGAGCAGGTTTCAAACGGCACTGCACAGCGTAGTCGGCACCTACAGGAGTATTCATGCAGGACAGCCTGTTGCATTAAAAAATCAGGATAAAAACGTACGCACAATTCAATTCTGTGACCCACCAATCAGCATTCTTGAAAATTGCCCATGTTAAATGGGCTAAGAAAATAAAAGCTTCCAAAGTGCGGTGCAATTAATGTTGTAGAACATAAAGCAAAGCAATTGATTGAATCATGCAAACACAAGCCTTCTTCTCTAATAGAATAATGCAACATAACTCTTATTCCATGCAATTATGCGCCGTCTGGACGTCTCCTGAGCCAATCTGTCCTTTGTCTTCATCTGTGCTGCGTCACGCTCCCACGCGTGTCTCTGGCCCCTCCCCCTTGGCCTCTCTAAATGAGTTAAGGGTGCTTTCTGCTTTTTAAGAGACATTTAGCACAAACACATACATCACGACTGGAGCCTTCATATACATTTACGACACTGTGTGTGTGTGTATGTGTGTGCGTGTGTGTGTGTGTGTGTGGGTGGATGGCACGCGCTCACACAACATGTGTGTTTGTATATTTTTAATACCTTTCTTATTTTGTGACATGCAAGTTGATGTCAATAAAATATTAACTGGGTAATAAATTCATTATTAAAAATGCAATAAAAAAAATATCCATCCATATGCTGCTTATCCTCATTAGGGTCGCGGGTATGCTGGAGCCTATCCCAGCTGACTTTGGGCGGGAGGCTTTGTACACCCTGGACTGGTCACCAGTCAATCACAGGGCATATATAGACATATAGACACATATAGACAAACAAACATTCACACTGATGGACAATTTAGAGTCACCAATTAACCTAACATGCATGTTTTTGGAATGTGGGAGGAAACCGGAGTACCCGGAGAAAACCCACACACGCACGGGGAGAACATGCAAACTCCACACAGAGATGCCCAAAGGAGATTCAAACCCTGAACCTCCAGACTCCCAGGCCAATGTGCTACCCACTCAACTACCGTGCGGCCCCTAAAAATACTATATATATTTGTATGTAAAATAAAATAATAAATAAGAATAAAATAATAATGAAGGGTAATAAAATAATAAATAATAATAATAAAATTCGTATGGAACTTTTCCAATGTGCTGTTTTCAGAGCAGAAATTGATCATTGATATAATAATTAATAGATTGATACATAATTGTGTCATATAGTCATCCAGCAAAATGACGTTACTTTCAAGACATGACGGGACAGACTTGGTGCAGGGCCGAGTCAGCATCTTTTCAGGCCAAGTCCAAGCCAAGTGTTTTAGTCTGATGCTGTGTAGGTGAAAAACCCGTTTTAGCACCGGCACCAGTACCAACAGACATATCCAGTTCATCTGCTCTAGATGCCTAAAAATATGAATAAAAATGCATTCAATATTGTTTCAAGTGTATGGGTAAAACAATCCTACACACCCAGGTGAGTCTTTCTCAAATTGCTGGGTGTGGTAACTTCTGTGACCCTGAAGGTTGCAGAAGTTACCACGCGTGTGGACTTTTACAAGGTTTTATGCAATACGCACGAAATCCCTGAATGTAAACAAAAATGCTGTACATACAGTACATGAATATGAACGTTTCTAGTGCTTCCTTGTGAGAGTCGTCATGATGGATGATGGATTCCATGTCCGCGTGCACACACGCAGCAGCAAAAGCGTTGATGTTTGTGTGTGCAGGAGGAAGGAGACGCCAGTTTGTACTGCCAGCTATGCGACAAACAATACCTGCAACACCAACAGTACGACAACCACATCAACTCCTACGACCATCACCACAAGCAGGTGAGCACATGACCTTCCCGGAGTCGCACACACACACACCTCCCTTAAAAAGTTCTGTCGTCCTACTCGTCCATCAGTGTCTTTGTGTTTATCTGCAATATGAAGCGCCACTATTTGATTGTTGAATTATTATTTGTGAGTGTGTCACTATCTCTGGTGTGCAGACCACTCTGTGCTGAAATTAAGCTGGACTAAAGCTGACACACACGGTGGATAAGCTTTTCTGCTGATAGACACATACGCAGTCGTCCTTATTTAGTCGCAATGATGTGATTGTGTGGGTGACGATGTCACCGTAGCGCCTGAAGGAGCTGAAGCAGAGGGAGTTTTACCGAGCGCTGGCCTGCAGGAGACAGAGGAGGCGCAGGGAGGAGAGGAAAGAGGAGAAGCTGCTGAGGAGCCTTCATCAGCAGCATGAGGAGAAACAAGAAGGCCGTCGGTGAGTTACTGAGTCACACTACCTCAAATTTCACCTTCTCAGAATGTTGCTACACTTTATAGTATATTGAGCATTACTGTCTTCATAAAGCTTGTGTACCTAATAAAGTGAGCAGTGTGCATGTTTAGCCACATGCTGACTTGTGATGAGCAGTTATGTTGAGGATTTTCCACACTGCGTTGAATCTCTGTGTGCACGCAAACGCATGTTTTCAGCTGCAAGTCACAACCTGAGCCTGCCCACGCAACCACCAAGACCATCCTCTGCCAGAAAGTAGTCGCACATCAAACAGCCCAGACGCTGCAATGGCTGCATGAGGAATTTGAATGGAGCCACTGGGTTCTTGCTTTTGACTGAAGGGGGCGCTCACTGGAACACAAAGCAGTTGGATCCCCATTTTTTGCTCAAATACATTTTTTCTCTCAAATTTCCTTGCAGAAAACACGTCTCAGTCAAGTCAGGGGTGTCCAAAGTACCGCCTGAGGGCCATCTGTGCCGGTGACACATTTTAAAAACGTAAATGTAAAAAAACAACAGCAAAAATGGAATTTCAACAGTCATTTTACAAAAATATATTCTAAATATTAAGATAAAAAAAGGTGTTGTCTAATGAGAAAAAGTCTTAATTTTACAAGAATAATGTAATATTAGTCCCCTGCGATTGACTGGCGACCAGTCCAGGGTGTACTCCGCCTCTCGCCCAAAGTCTGCTGGGATAGGCTCCAGCATCCCCGTGACCCTAATGAAGATAAGCGGTATAGAAAATAAATGAATGACTAATGTAATATTAGGTGGAAAAATAACATCATTTAAACGGCATTATTTTTTCAGTCATGATATTAAAAAAACAAATACAATAAAGCGGTAAGTCAAAATATTATGTGAGAATAAAGTAATTACAAAGAGAAAATTGGGAAAAAAACCAACAGAAATAAAAAAAAACAGCTGACAGAGAATAAATTGGTAATATCATCAGCAAAAACAATAGAGTTCAAATACTAAAAAAGACATAATACACAATTTCTAAAAAAGTTGAAGTTTGATGAGTAACAAAACCAAATCATTTCATCTGTCACAAAAGTTATAATATTAAGGAAATAAAGTATTAAATAAAGAAGAAAGCTGAAATATTTGGAAATAAACAAGAACGCGTGGAGAAGGTATGAGCAATATGTTTTTCAGCTGTATGACAACGCGGAGATGAAATATATAAACTTGTTAGCTTTACTAGGCAAAGACGCAAAGTTGCATCCTGTCATTTTTCACTGTCATGTGGCCCCTTGTTGTGAGGAAAACGTGTGGACACCCCACCACCCGAGTGGACAATCATTCATAAATACAAGATAATACAGGGAAAAAAACTACAATGCAAAAAAAGCAACACAATTCCACCATTTTAGTCCACTCAATTATGCCTCGAAAATTGAAAATGATGCATAAAAAGTATTGGAACACGAAATAACCCCCTACATGCCCCTTATTGCTGTGAGAATGAAAAAATACAGTAGAACATTGGTTAGCACCAGTCATTCCTTCCAGAAGGTCCAACTCTAACCCAAGCAGACGCTGCAAGAATCGTTTTTTCTCGTAAAAAAATCATGCAAATCCAAATCTTGCATGTCAAACATCACTGTAAAGCTATAAAAGCATCCATTGCGTGTGTCGGCTGCTGATGACATCATAGAGGGGTGATGTTACCATTCTGAAAGCTAGCTGATAGGATACTAACGAGGAAGGATACGTAAAGGTGGACTCACGCAGTGTGTTGAAAACGCAAGCAGACTCACGCCATAAATCGAGGCGAAAATGTGGCACGAAAGTGCAACGTTGACCCATCAGCACGCTAACAGAAGCAAGCCTTAACCGAGGCTCTGTTGCACTTAGTGAAATATCAGTGGAGTGAAATAATGATGGGAAATTTTATTCCCTTATTTGTCACCAATGAGAGCGTAAAATAGCAAAGCTCATTAAGGGTGAGGGGGTCCTAACTGGGCTTGCGTCAGGAAGGGCATCCAATGCAAACACACAAAACTTAATTATCATGTGCCCACCCCAGACCAGAAAAATACACTTCTTTATTTTATGCTCTTCATTTTCTTAATTGTTACTAAAAGTGTTTTTCAATTTTGTTTATTATTATTCTATTTCAGTCGGTTGATCAATATTATTTCATTACTCCAAAACGTTCCATTCCGCAGTTCCGTATGCCCGAAAAGGAGTAGGAAGAAGCGAAAAGAATTTCATTGTAATAAATAAATAAAAATACCAAGGGAATGTCTGGCATTGTGAAAACAAAAGGAATTGTAATAAACACTAGTTTACAATTATTGAAAATCTGTATAGTATTTTGGGGACTCTTTGTACACACACACACACACACACACACACACACACACACATATATATATGTGTGCCCCTATATTTAGCACTAGCTTTCTAACTTGCAGTGAGGTGAAGCCAAGGTCATATAAGATGCTAAGTATATTATAATATATATATATATGAAATTCATTCCGTTTTGCTGGTTAGCTTACATCCTGAGTGAACAATGGCAACTGAAGAGAGAAGTGGAGCGTTTTGGAGGCGAATGTAATCTGGTCATTACAACAGTCACTTTTACTGAAAATGCTGATCTGAAATCAGAGGTGAATGTCAAGGTAAAAATGGCTAAATTTTTTTGGCGTACGAAGCACACCATTTGAATGGCGAGGATCCTTTGATGTAAACAAAGAGTGAAGGTTCCAAGGTCAAACACATGATGGCAGTGTTGGCTGACCTCACAAAGAGAACCTCAAACATCTGCGCTTTCCTTTGGAATAAGCATTTTGCCAAGCATGAGTAGAAATACATGACAACACAAGCGCCTCCTTGGCGGAGGTGATCTGATTCTGACCAATCGGGAGGCAGAGCTGGCGAGTGGCTGGTTGCTGCCATTGTAAGTGGCAACAATGGCGTTGTGCTGCTGGCAGGCAGCCAGAGAGAGCCAAGCGTGACCAATTTGATTCTTCTTCATCCTCCTCATCCTCTTCCCTTCTCCCCTCAGCGCTCCGGGTTCCGGGCCCATGTTCCGCTCCACCACCGTGGCAGTCGACCCGGCGAGTCAAAGCAATCGGCACCTAATAGAGAACTGGGCCGACATCCATCCGAGCAGCAGCACTCTGGGGACCAGTAAGAGCTGAGACCCACTTAACACGGCGGCGCTGGATGCTTACATAGTTGATGAGTGGCTTTGCATGGCCGCCTCATCCTGCTGCACGTGCTCAGTAGCCTCACTCATCAAACATTCACACTCACTCGCATGACTTTAGCGCAAAAATCCAACTTCTGCTTGCTTCGTGGGCCGCCTTTTTTCATATTCACATTTTGTCCGTTGTTGACTTCACATTTGCTGCTGACACAAGTTGCACTTCACTGGTGGGAATCTGTCTGCAGCAGGTGCTCCACTAGCCTTCCTCCCCCTCCCTTGCTCATCCAATCAGCAGTCACAAGACAGTCCAGATGCAGCGAGTCCGATATTTCCGATTCTTTTCGGAAACGCGCATTTCTCCTACTTCGGTGTTAAAAAAAAAAATCACCGCGCTTAGCAAAGTGAGCGGCAACAAGGAGGCTGAAGAGCTGCATGTTGCCGAGCCCTGGTCTTTAGTGTTTCAGGTCTCAAAAGAAGTACAATTCTTCACAGAGTCACCCAGCGTGGGTGCTTTGATTGGCATGTAAAAAACACGGAGACACATCTTTGGCAATGATGAAATTCAGTGTGTGTAAGTTCCACTCTAGGCGAATCAACACAATTGTTTTGAATTAAAATGAAAATTGTTAAATATGCACTTTTTTTTTGGTCAATTCACATTTTTCCATCATCCACAATTTAGTGTGAGACATGAACACACGTCTTTCTTTTCTCGGTGCAATCCGAATATATAAAAAGAGGCAGCCAAGAATGCTCGTAATGGGATGTTCAAACATTGTGAAAATACCTCAATGGTGGCGCGCCAATGAGGCTCCATTTACATCATGGGACCTGCAAATCAACCAAGCAACATTGTCATTATTATTGTTATTAACATTGTTACCCCCAAGAACTACGTTTCTGGTGTAGTGACACCTCGCCATGCGCCGGCGACACCGGCTAGCTACACCACACACGCCTCAGGCCACTGGCGAACGGTCCATATTGGAGCTGCCGCCACTGCTGCTGTTTTTGTTTTTGACGCTACTTGTAGCGTTTCTCTCTATGTTGCTATGTGAAATCAACGCACCCAGGAAGGAAGTTCCCAAAATAGTGAAAGTATTCCATGTTATCATGAATGTGCCTGTTACCACCGTAAAACCTTGTTGGAGCTTTTTGGGCATGTTTTAACAGCCACCTTTCTAGGTGGAATAGGCGTGTCCCATTACGTGCATTCATTAGCTGCCTCTTTTTAACTGTTTTTATATCTTTAAAAAGTGTCTCATGTAAGGATTGTGGATAATGAGAAAAAAATCCCCCCAAAATTGCATTTTAACAATTTTCATTTGATTTTTGTTCTTTCAACTAGAGTGGAAAAGCAAAAGCGAGCATGATGGTGTTGTCAAAGCGTTAATAGCGGTATTGTAGCGGATCTCGTAAAGGTAAAATTCACCAACGAGCTGTTTTAGAGGGAAGTTTTGTCTGTCAAGACTTGAAAAAGTGCGGAAATAAAAATAAATGAAGCGCATCATCATTGGGTGTGCTGAAGGAAAACATCACAAAGTTTTCCTCTTCTCACTTGACAGTTGAGACAGAAGGGAAAGTTTTAAGCACTTTGAAATGCGCGCCGCCGATGGATAGACACGTCGGTAAATGACTATTCTAAGAGCATCACTCAAGGCTTGTGTAAATCTTCTGCCTTGTAGACAAATGAAAGTCTGGCAGCACGCAGCGCACCAAAATGGATGTTACATATCAAAATCAAACCCACTTTCAAGTAAGCCGCACATTCATCTCGGCGCTTATTTATTCTCCAGTCCATCCCACGCCCATAAATCACATTCAGATGTGTTATGAGCAACAAAAGAGTGATGGTGAGCAGCCAGAATGTTGAATTGATGCACAAGGAGCCTAAAACGATCTCATCCGCTTCTGCATGCTCGCCTCTTCATCTCCATCTTGTCAGAGTAATTCCGTTTTTTTTGTTTTTTTTTTACATGGAAATCTTTTAATCCTGCGTGTCCTTCTCCTCTCCCTGCAGAACCTCAGACCTCGTTCATCGTCCCTCTGGATGCCGCCATAGAAAGCAGACTCCTGAGCGACAGGTACGGGCGGCTGGACGCGACCACCATTGGATCTGGCGACATCACGAGGAAAACCCCTAATGACACCAAGTTCCCTTGGGATTCCGGTTTCTTAAGCAACACCGTTAGACCCAATGACATCCCGGACGCCGCCAACGCCGCCAATGACGGCCCGGAGGGCAACAAAAGCGCTGTCTCCAGCAGAGGGCGCCCTGTGTGCTTCTCGCTGCCCAAGAGGAGTTGTGTCCTTCTGCACAGGTCGGCTGCCGTCTTCATCCAAGCTGCACGCGGTTCAGGTGAAGGCAAAGAATGTGGTGACGCGCTGAACAGGAAGGCGGATCAAAAGATGAAAGCCAAGCTCTCTTTGTGCAGTGAGCCTGAGACTCGAACCCAGATCCTTGTGGGAGCTGGGACCGGGTCCGAGGACAGTGTAGGCCAACCAACGGATGTCAAGGAGCCTGGAACTGCAGACCTTGGTGAAAGTGGGACAGGAGCCCAAGTTATTGGTGGTATTGGTGCTGGATCTGAGGACAGTGGTGGAAGTAGGACTGGAGTTTCTCTTCTTGTGACCAGTGCGGTACCACCTTCTGACAGCGGTGATGGACGTGAAACCTCCAATTCTTTGGACCTTGTTGAGAAGCCACGTTGTTCCACTGCCATGGATCTCCAACATCTTCAACCCAAAAACTTTTGGAACTATCAAAAATCTGCCTGCTCTCCTCTGGGTCGGCCCGACGAACCGTTCTGTCCTGTCTTGAGCAGAGACGGAAGCTGCGTCCTCCTGTGGCCCTCAGAGATGGTCAGCTACACCAAGACGTCGCCCTCGCTCTCCTACAGCGTCAACCCGTTGCTGTACGACTTCCGAGCCCACAGCAGGCCCAGAGGGGGCGGGGCAGAAGGGAAAGCGGGGGAGAGAATAAAGCCATCAGTGATCAAACAAGCCGACTGCCAACAGAGGCGGGAGGACGCGGGGGGAGGCAGGGAGGTGAAGTTAGATGAAAGCCAGGACGAGGATGAAAGAGGACAGGCGGGAAATCCTTTGGAAGTTGGAGGCCGATGCAAAGGCGGCGGCGCAGTTCCGGATGGCCATGATAGCGTTTTAAAAATTGCCTCCGTGGATTGCCGCTTGGCCAAACTGGGGAAGAGGAGGAGGAGGAAGAGGAGAGGAGGGGTGAGGAGGGGGATGAGGAAGAGGGGGAGGAGGAAAAGAGGAGAGGAGATGAAGAATAAAAAGCGGGAAAGAGGGAGGCGGGGGATAATAACGGGTCTCGGTGAGAATCAGATTGCCTGGCGTAAAAGAGAAACAGAAGAGAGGCGAGAAAAGCAGCCATTAAGTCGTCATCGGCTGCTCGGAGGCCCCGAAAACAGGATGAGGGGGGAGGAAAGACGGATGAGAGGAGATGAGGCCGGGGGCAAGGCAGCAGACAGAGCGGAGCTATTAAGCCATCTTCCCGTGAATCGGTCTAATCGCTGGAAGCAGCTGAGCGATGTGCAGGTGAACACGGGGGCCGGCCTACATCAATCCCAGCAATCAGGCTGCGGGTGGGGTCCCGGGCTCACAAAGCACCTCTGCGGGGGTGCGGCATGTAACACCGCGATTAGTCCCACCCCCGGCTCTGCTGCACAGACGCCATGCTGCTCCGCAATTACGGGCGACGCGGAGACGGGGAGCAAACATCAAGCGGGAAATGAGGAAGGGCTGGAAGGTGCGGAGCGCTGGATTCTGAGTGAGATAAGAGCTCAGGAATCAAGCATGTGCGAGGCGGCGATCAGCGGCGTCTCATCTCCCCACCAAGTGTGCCGGCGCCAAATCCATCTTGCTCCTTCTCTGCATTCAGCGGTTGATCCAGCGATTAGCCCGGCCCCACTCCCCTATGGAGACACAGCGTGCGCTCAAAGACAAATGTTAGCAGGCCATCATCTCACGTTTGAGCCACGCTGTTTGGCACAAAAGGAAAGCGAGCTGAGCGGCGGATCAGATCGCACCAACAGGCCCCTTGCTGGTGAGGCCACCCCACAGGAAGCGAGAGCAGCGGCTGGCGGCGGCAAGAGGAAGTTGACGCTGTGTGGCGAAACAATGGCGTGCAAGAAAGCTAAGAGAGGACAAGTACGAAGCATTGATTCGGTCGCTTTAGACTTCACCAGTAACCACGACACACGTGACACCACACAGGCGGGTGAAACCATCAGAAAGGAGGCGGAGCCAAACCTCCTTTTAGCCGACAGGACAGGCCAAAGTCACCTTAAAACCCACCAAGACGGCGATGACACGACTCAGCTGAGCTCAAGTGGACCAGACCGTCACGCACCTCATTGTGAAAACGATCAAAGCGTTGATGAGCATGGACACCCCGCACCTGTTGACCCACCTCCTGGTGATATCACATCCGCACGCGTGTACGGGCGTGGCGCATGTGAAAGCAAACGCGACCCCAGCGTCGTGAGTCAGGATGGCGCCCTCACACCTCCTTGTGGCCGCCATGGCAGTCAGCGCTGCCATGTGGGTGAGAAGGACAAGATGGTGGAGGATGTTGTCTCACCAAAGGAGGTCAGGAAGACGAGGAGGAGGTCTCGTCTCCCCCATAACTTCCCGCCGGGGTGCCCTCCCCTCCAGGCTCCTCCTCTTCTCATGCCGCCCTCCTCCACCTCCTCGTTCTCCTTCCATCACACCATTATCCGACACCACCTCTCCCTTCTGCAGCCGCCCCTGCCCTTCCCCTCCTACCCGCATCTGTTGCCACACTTTGCCTCCTACCCCCTCAGCTTGAACCCTCCCCCTGGTCCTCCACCACCACCCATTCCGCCATCTTTCTATGCCCCGCCACCCATCCACCTCCTGGATGTGGCGGCTGCGTATCCCGTGGCGACAGAGTTTCATCCCGTACTCAATCACCAGCCGCCGTTGTTGACCTCCCCCCATCCTGCAGCCCTGCCCTTGCAGGTTTTGTTCTAAGAGGGTGTGTTTCAACACGTCCACCAAGACCAGAGGAGCCTCAGGAGGAAGGGTGGGTCGTTCCCGCTTTGGATCCTGGTTCCTGCATCCCATCACAACTTCTGTGTTGGGTCGGGTTCTGATGGGTAATTGCAAAGAAATTGCACTGTAAATGGTACACGTGACAAAATAAAGATCCTTCTCTCTTGATGTTGATGTTGATGTTGATCAGTGGCTGCTAATGAGCATCAGGCGGCGGTTCTTTAGCACAGTCGTGCTACTTTGCCTTCCACTCGCCAATCAGTGTGCGATTTAAAGCAGCACTTGTTGGACTTTTTCACTCAAACCTCTCCCAGGTATTATTATTATTAGGTCACGTGACACAAAAAGTGTCTGGATAACTGTGCGGATGTCAGGAATTTGATGGTATCAATAATATCAGTGGTATCAATGGTATCTGTTCATCATCCTCAAACAAAAGGTCTTGGTGGAGGTCTACTGAGATCTACAGTGGATATTCACAAATCATTTACAGTATAATTATGTGGTTCCACAGCCAATCTGGCCTCAAAACACACGTTCGTATACAATCGCAAGTCAGAAGTTCCTATGTGGTGCTAGCCTGACAGCCAGGCCAAAGGCCAGACCGTGATTAAGGTCAGGGGGGAGCGAGATGTATGGCAAAAATGGACATTTTTATGGACGTATGAATTAATCATGCGGACGTAATAACGGGGACGCACTGTACAGTATAGGATGATGATGATGATGATATTGCACAACGCGTCTCATGCTGGATCAGACTCATTTGAAACATCGATGCTCCAATTTAAAACACAATCAATCAATGTATAGATAGATATGGATCATATAGATGTCAAACAGTAGGTTTAGCCTGTGGGGAAAAGTTGATGTGCGGCACTAAAAATACTCCAAGACGATAAAGAAGTTCTCATTGTGACTCATGCGGTTCTGCGGAGGCAGCACGCCACTGTACACACATAAGCGTATTAATATACTAGTGTTATTATAGGACACTGTCAATCAAAGTCAAAGCAGAAATGTGATTGGCTAGAGTACCTAATGACGTGGCTGGGAGTGTATGCCAAAGGCTAGGCCAGAAAGTCCTCCTTTCCTTGGCGTCCTCCACATCTGCAGCCCCACAACCCACCCACACCCCCAGCAGGGGCTGAGTGTTTTGGGCAAGTTGCCGTGGTGACACCGAGGCCACTACACACACAACGGTGCGTTCATTTGGTCAGAATTAGCCTCAGTTGGATGAGGTTGCCTTTTTCTACTTTGTGACGATGCCTCTGACATTGAACACTTCAATTTATTCCACTCAGTAAAAACAACTTTTATTTGGGAATACTACTGTGGAACTGCTCAAACACCACTGAAATGATAATACATGAAATGAATCAAGAAACTTGACATGTGTCCTGCTTCCTTTTGAAAAAGAAAAGTCATAGTGTATAAACGTAATGTACAAATAATAAATCAACGTGACCCAGACAGGACAAACTACTAACACGGGCTGTGCCTATTTGACCAATCACACATGGAGGGACAGCAGAAACGGCCAATCACACGCTAGAGCAAAAAATTCCCTGAGCCAATCAACAAAGATGAAGGGAAACAGGAGTGGTTTTCTGCATGGTCCTAGTGCTTGACCGGTCACTTCGGACAAGCTACCAAAAGCAGTCCCTCTTAGCCCCCTCCCACCAAAGAATGTCCGTGTACATGTGTAACATACCACACCTTAGCTCATCATTTGCCATTCAACACGGATGACATTTTACAGAAAATGCAGGAAAAGTTGTCAACGTGCAACAACAGTAGATCACGTGAGAATATCAGAAACTATATGAAAGATCATTTCATGCTTTCCTTTTTATTTCAATGCACAAACTAGAGTAGATGATGTAAGAATATTAGTAAATATATAAAATAACATTTCAGCCACATGGCTGCGCTGCCATGTGTGCCCACACAAACACGTCCACCCCCACGCAGGCACACACTGTCCGTGGGCTAATCAGATGCTTTTGGGGGTTAGGGAGGGTCATCAGACAGCTGTGAGCACGTTAAACGGCTAAAATAGCAGAAGAAGTCAACATGTTCAACACCTGGGGCTTTTAGTGTGTGTGCGTTTATTAGTCAATCAATGCTTCTCCGCCATTTTTCTTGAGTGACCTTTAAATGGTGCAACAAAACAAATGTGTGACATTCCAACATGAATGCTTGGAATGGCACTCGCTTTCTCTTTTATTGGATTGGATTTGATTCACTTTGCAAACAAAATGTCATATTTGTCTTCCCACACACACATGCACACACGGGCAAAAAAACTGTGTCATTCTCTTTGGGCTTGATAATAAAAATTGAAGGGAGGACCTGTCAGCCTCTGTGTGTGCACAACACTAACTAGAACGTGAAGTACAACGGAACCTCGACTATACGAAAAATTCATAACACAAATTGGGCTTTGAAGATATTTCCGTCCCATTTAACAAAAAAAATATTCAAAATACAAGAATGAAAAGTGAATATGCCGCCCAGAAAGGTAAAGTGTCCTTTTTCCTAACAACATAAATGATTATTTTTTCATATATTCTCATTCCAAAAACATGCATGTTAGGTTAATTGTTGACTTTAATTTGTGCAGTATACAGTAGTTACATAAGTATAAATGTGAATGTTTGTTTGTCTATATGTGCCCTGCGAGTGACTGGCGACCAGTCCAGGGTGTACCCCGCCTCTTGCCCGGAGTCAGCTGGGATAGGCTCCAGCATTCCCGCGACCCTAATGAGGATAAGCGGCAAAGAAAATGGATGAATGGATGTTTTTTTTAACATTCATGTAAACAATTATTTTGTCATATTTCTTGGGTAGGTACAATATTTCCACTTTATACAACAATTTTCGAGGGGGCTGGAACGAATTACGCCATTTAAAGAGTGAGCATTGTCTCATAATATGAAAATTCCAAGACACGAAAGCCCCTCCGCAACAAATTACTTTAGTATCATGGGATTCCACTCCTTGGTTTACTTAATTTCCTGGTAAAACAAGCCACTCTTCAAAGTGGTTTACTTTTTTTTATACAGGACTCGACAACTATATACAGTACGTACATGTGGCGGAAGAATACAAACTTGTCTCCTCTTTGCCCTGCCAGCCTCCCAGACATTGACATTTTTAAAAAAAATCAACATTGGCTTCATCCATTAAGGTTAACATAAATAAATGTACATTAAATATGCAAAAATAATATACACAAATGATAATTATAAAATACAAAGACAGAGGAAAAAAGAAAGATAACCAAAAAAGAAAAATGAAACATAACTATGCAAAAAATAATAAAATTATAATAAAAATAATAAAAATAAACGAAAATAAATCAATAAGTCAATAAAAAAAATAGGCTAAAGATAGTGAAAACATAAATAAATAATAAAAAAAATTCAATTTAAAAAAACATAAAAATACAAAAACAGTAGGAACATAATAAATAATAATAAATAAATAAAACAAGCTGGTAAAAAAGAAAATATAAAACTGTATTAATAAAATAAGATATAAATAAATAACAAAAACAAAGAAAGAAAAAAGAAAAATATAAATACATGTAAAATTATTTTTTACTTTTCCGCCTTGGCGTTGTAGCGACAACCCCGATGGTGCAGAGATGCGAGACTCAAAATGCAGATAAATACAGACAGCGACAGTAGAAACAAAACAGAACTAAGAGGCAGCTGGCGACGAATGATAATGCTCCAACAACAAAACGAGTGCACCTGAACTAAATAGATAGTAAGGAGCAAGAAACAGGTGTGAGTAATTACGGAAAATGCAAAACAGGGGAGGGCAGGAAGTACATGCAAAATAAGAGAATAACAAGACGACACTGACATGCAAACTAAAACCCAGAGCGTGACATTTTCATTTAATAAAATACAACTACAAAAATAAAACAACAACCCATGAAAACAAGTACAAGTACTGCTTATCCTCTTTAGGGTTTGCGGGTATGCTGGAGCCTATCCCAGATGACTTTGGGCAGGAGGCGGGGTACACCCTGGACTGGTCGCCAGTCAATCGCAGGGCAGACACAACCATTCACTCTAATGGACAATTTAGAGTCGCCAATGAAACTAACATGCATGTTTTCGGAATGTCGGAGGAAACCGGAGTACCCGGAGAGAAAACACGCACACACGGAGAACATGCAAACTCCACACAGGGATGCCCAACGGAGATTTTGAGATTTGAACCCTGAACCTCCTGACAGTGAGGCCAACATGCTACGCACTCGACCACCGTGTGGCAAAAATTAATGTTCTTTTATTTTTTTTAACTTAAATATAATAAAAAACACACAAATGAAAAAAAAAATTTTGAAAATCAATAAAATAGTAAATTCAATACAAAACAAACAATAAATGAAAATAAAAAAAGATGGTTAAAAAAACAGAGTAAAAAAAAAGTTAAAATACAAAAATAGAAAGAAATGAAAAAATACGGAAAAATGTCCAGAAAATAAATAAAAAAATTAAAAAAGATAAAGACAGTATGACTGCGACCACCTCCGGCAACCCCAATTGTATGTGCGTGTCATAAATGCAACACGCTTCCATAAGCAAGTGTTCAAGTTCACACCAATCTAAGACAAGGAGTCACCAGTGAGCAGGTAAAAGTGGAGAAAGTTGCCTGCACTGAAGTGCGGTCAACCTTCTGAGGTCAGCTGAAGTGAAGCTTCCCATCACTCAGATGATTGTTCACGCTTGTCGCCGCGTGACCCCATTTCTCCCATCAAAGGTCTCACCGCAAAGGTAGCTTATTGCTCCCTGTGGTTTCTGCTCTCCGACTCGCCACTTCCTGCGGGAGGAATCCGCTGCACGTGGTTTCCCGACACTGAGACATGGAAAGCATGTCGGTGCACCGCACGCCATCATCCCCCGTGCGCCGTTAATGCAGCCTAATGGTAACAAAGTGCTGCCTTAGCATTTTAACAACTTCTTCAAATGTGTACGCTGTTGAAGACATTTGGTGAACCTCTTTGGTGGTGACATGCAACATATTTTTTTGTCCGACATCACTGTTGACTTTTTCCGTCTCAGAGGTATCTCCTGCTCACCATCTTTGAGGCCAACATGGCCACCATCATACCGTCACGCCATCGAGCCTCACCGACAACAGGAATGCTGCACCTTTTCATTCCCGAAGCATCTTTTTTCCAAACCTCATGTCAAGCGGAAAAAAAGATGCTAATGTCCCTAAAGATATCTTCCATCACAAGCCGAGCAAACAAATCAGTCTTCCGGGATCATTTGAGCAGTAATTAGTGCACTAGAGGCCTGCCAGCAAGCTTACTCTTCAAAAAAATCCTTGTTGTCATGACGATGGAAATGTCACATCACACACAAGCGTGTCGGTGCGTAGCATGCGCGCGCCCACAAACACACGCACACACTTAAGTGAAGGAGTTGATTAGGAAGATGATTATGCCATTTCAAAAATAAAAATGACGACTTTTTATTGACATTGTCATGTTCGTTGAACAAATATTACACTTCGTTGCTCGAGAAGCTACTTCTAGACCGGCGTGCTTGGAAAGCTGCATGGGTATGGACTTACGTGGGTGTAGACTTGAATGGTTGTAGACCCCCATGGTTGTAGATCTATGTGGTTGGTGACCTGCAAGCTTCTACACATGCATGTTTGTAGATCTGAATGGTTTTAGACCTGCATAGTTTTACCTGCATAGTTCTAGATCTGCTTTTTTGTTTCTAGACCGGTGTGGTTGTCGATCTTCATGTTTGTAGACCCGCGTGATTGCAGACCTGCAAGCTTCTACACATGCATGTTTGTAGATCTGAATGGTTCTAGACCTGCATAGTTTTACCTGCATAGTTCTAGATCTGCTTTTTTGTTTCTGGACCGGTGTGGTTGTCGACCTTCATGTTTGTAGACCCGCGTGATTGCAGACCTGCATGGTTCTAGATATACGTGGTTGTAGACCAGTGTATTTCTAGACGTGCCTGTTTGTAGACCAGCGGGACTGTAGAACTCTGTGTCTTTCTAAACCCTGGTATGGTTGCAGACCTGCATGTTTGTAGACCTGTGTGGTTGTAGACCTGTGTGGTTGTGGACTAATGGTTTTAGATTTGTGTAGTTCTAGATCTGTATATTTGTAGACTTGCATGGTTTTAGACGTGCGGTTGTAGACCTGCATGTTTCTAGACCTGTGTAGTAGAAGACCTGTGTGGTTGTAGACCTGTGCATTTCTAGATGTGCTTGTTTCTAGACCTGTGTGGATGTAGATCTGCAAGTTTCTAGACCAGCGGGTTGCCAGAAGTCTGTGTTTGTAGACTTGACAGTTTTTCGACCTGTGTGGCTGTAGACCTGCGTGTTTCTAGACCTATTGTGTTTCTACACCTGTGTGTTTCTAGACCTGCGTGTTTGTAGACCTGTGTGGTCGTAGACCTGCATGTTTCTAGACCTTTGTATTTGTAGACCTGTGGTATTATAGACCTGCATTGGTCTAGATCCGTGTGGTTGTAGACCTGCATGTTTGTAGAGTTGCATGTTTGTAAACCTGTGCGCTTCTAAACCTAAACCTGTGTGGTTCCTGACATGTGTGTTTCTGTACTTGTGTGGTTGTAGGCCTGCGTGTTTCTAGACCTTCGTGTTTGTAGACCTGTGAGGGGGAGACCAGCATGTTTGTAGACCTGTGTGATTGTAGACCTACGTGTTTCTAGACCCGTGTGGTTTCGTTGCTGGTTTTGTGTGCACATGCATTAATGTTGTGTCTGTCAAAAAGGCATGATGAAAGAGTGTCATGATGAAGCTAAGGCATGAGTGAAATGTTACATCTGTGATTTATTCCAAGTGCAACTTTGGGCACTTCATGCATTGTTGGATGCGTGAATGAAACTTTACGTCTCATTTATCTCGACTTGTTCTGTCTGAGGAAGAATAGCTGCAATTGGATTTACGCGTAACGCATTCCCACAGGCGCCAACGACATCTGCGCCTGATTGGCTGATGCTGAATAACCAATAAAGGAACACCTGTGTAGGAAGAAGAATCGCAGCTTTCACCATCTGAAAAAGCAACACGGCAGCCTTGGTGCTGCTTGATGGAAGCGTCTTAAAAGCATCCACTGCTGCTGAGAGCTTGGACTCTCTGGATTCGTGAGGGAAGTGAGTGCCACCTCCTTGCCATTACATGAAAAACAAGCAGTGAGCAGGGAGGGAAGGAGATGTCGTGGGAGGGGAGAAAAAAATGTATTGAGGAGGCTAAATGAAAGCAGAGGAGCAGAAAATGAAAGAATCAGCCACGAGAGGCCAAAGTGCTTTTTTCAGCTGGTTGGAGATCAGAGAAAAAAAGTTAGGCAAGTAACGTTTCAATTTGGTTTCAATTAGAAAAATAAAATAAAATACCCTAACCCGATCATCCATTTTTTGCGCCGCTTATCCTCATTAGGGTCGCGGGTATGCTGGAGCCTATCCCAGCTGACTTCTGGCGAGAGGCGGGGTACACCCTGGACTGGTCACCAGCCAATCACAGGGCACATATAGACAAACAGACATTCACACTCACATTCATACCTATGGACAATTTAGAGTGGCCAATTAACCTAACATGCATGTTTTTGGAATGTGGGAGGAAACCGGAGTACCCCGAGAAAACCCACGCACGCACGGGGAGAACATGCAAACTCCACCCAGAGATGCCCAACGGAAATTCGAACCCTGATCTCCTGACACACTAGTATGTGTGTGTTTGACATATAAAATAGTGTACACAATATTAACCTTTTACCAAGGTTCTACCGTACTAAACCACGGCAGGTGCACGGAATTGAAGATCTGTGTGGACAGGACATGGATGGAAGGAATGAAGAAAGAAGAAAGAACATATTGAAGCACCACCATCTGAGGATGAAGGTCCGACAAACAAACACAGCAGACGCTTCTTAAGCACACACATAAAAAAATAAATAAATAGGTTTATAGTCAGTAACAGCCAAAGTGGGTCAGACATCAAAGTAGTCACTGGAAAAGCTGCTGAAGCGGTCCACACACACACACGCACACACACACGCACGCACACACACACACACACACACGGTTTCCAACTCCAAATTGCTACTGGAACTGGCTGAACACACACACACACGCACGCACACACACACACACGCACACACACACACTCTTTCCAACTCCAAATTGCTACCTGAACCGGCTGCACACACACACACACACACACACGCACACACATTTGAAGACACAAACCCGTGCTTACTCCAAATTGCCTCACTCGTCTCCGCTCTTCACACACACAGGTGCACCCCCACAGACACACGTGCACGCACACGCTCACCTTGTAAATTGCAGTGCACGGCTGCCACGGCAGACCAAATAACTGCTATCAGGCGGTGTCAATGCTCTGGACAAACACACACACACACACACACACACACACACACATGCTCTCACCTTTTACTCACCCTGACTTTTCACATTTGACCTCAAAGTTTGGGTTTGACATTCATGTCCCCGCCCCCTACTGGTCAGAGTCAGAGCAGTATGAGCAGCAGCAAGTTGAAATCATGGCAGGAAAAGCTCCCACATTCCACCCAAATGCTTTCCAGGCCGGGAGTGTTGCGTTCCAGCTTCCTGCTGGTCCCATCATGAATGCTGATTGGTCCAGAGCCGACTCAGGGTAACCTTAACGATCTGCAACCCCTAAAGCGTCTTGTTTCTGCCGACACTCACTGAATTCAAGCTGTTCCAAGCTGCCCGCTTCCCCAATGTCCGTTTGGTCTGGAATGGTTATGAAGAAATATCAAAATAAGAAACATGTGATGTGAAAAGTATGAATATGAAAAAATAAAACACCTTTTTACTGATGATGTCCAATATCGGTTATCATGTTATGTCAGTATGATTTTCTCAGATGATATCAGCTCCACACAGCAACCAGCTCGCTAGCTGACTATGTATTGGAATCATATCATGCAAGACGGGAGTAGGACAACTTCCTTTCATACTTCCAATCTGATATCACACCTCAGTAAGAATCACTGGGAGTCTAGCGTACCTGCAGTAAAAGATATACTGTGTAATTTATATAATAAAGATGTAATAGTTTGCCTGATTGCATGAGTTGATATCTCACATTGTACCTGTAGGGATGTTTGTGCCACATAAAAATGTGCAGCTTTCCAAAAGCTTTGGTTGTCAGCATTATTGAATGGATTCCTTTTTGTCAATTTATGAAGATTAATGGGTCTTTGTTGTTGATAGTAAGAGAACATGTTCTTTTATTGATTATGGCTTGTTTTTTGCATGACTTTTCCGTTGAGACCAAATAAATATGGCACAAAGTTATATTGCATACTGCAGTATTTGTTTGTCGAATTACAATTCAATTAAAAGAAACTAAAATAAATCATTTCTCCCCTTTACATGAGATTAGTTTCAGGGAACAATATCAGTATACTGGATATCGGTAAGAAAACCAGTATCCAACATCTTTTTACTTCACCAAAGTCAAGTGATGTGCGATATCACTGATTTCCTTTCTGATCAGAATACAGTGCAAAATTCAAGCTGGTATCAATGATACCAAACGAAATCCATCCATCCATTTTCTTCGGCTTATTCGTGGTCAGGTCGCAGTGGTAGCAGCCTAAGCAGGGAATCCCAGACTTCCCTCTCTCCGGCTACTTTGTCCACCTCCTCCCGGCGGATCTCGAGGAGTTCCCAGGCCAGTTGAGAGGTATAGTCTCTCCAATGTGTCCTGGGTGTTTCCGAAGGCTTCCTACAGGTCAGACATGCCCTGAACACCTCCCTAGGGAGGCGTGCGAGAGGCATCTCATCTGGCTCCTCTCAATGTGAAGGAGCAGCGGTTCTACTCCGAGCCAAGATGACAGTGCTTCTCCTATCTCTAAGGGAGAGCGTTCTTGTCCTTTCGGTCACTACCCAAAGCTCATGACCATAGGTGAGAGTAGGACTGTAGATCAGCCGGTAAATTGAGAGCTTTGCCTTTCGTCTCAGCTCTTTCTTCACCACAACGGACCAATGCAGAGCCTGCATCACTGCAGACGCCGCCCCAATCTGTCTGTCCATCTCACTTTCCATCCTTCCCTTACTCGTGAACAAGACCCTCGAAGTGCTTAAACTGCTCCACTTGGGGTAGGATCTCATCGCCGACTCAGAGTTGGGAAGTACTCGTCAGATACCCACACAATGCCGTGGAGGTATGGAAGAATCAAGATTAAGATTGCTTAAGTGCAACAATAATAAGCATGCCAATAGGAATCAGTAAAAGTCAGACAAGAAGAAAACAACCTTTGACCTCAGCTTCTTCATTGCCATTCAAAATGACCTGATTTTTTTCTGCCTTCAAGAAATCAACTGGGTTCTTTATTAAACATCAGTCAGAATGGTGACCTGGAACATGATGCAATTTAACCACTGACTCCAGTGTTCAGCACCACTTTGCTTAAGATGTCACAGGAAGCGATTTGAACATCTTAGACCTCATCGAGCTTTGCACCTTCACTGGCGTGTCTTCTCAAATCGTTAAACACGTTTTTAAAATGACATCATGTACACTTCATTTATGAACAAAGCAGAGTTGCACTCCAAACTTTTGCACAAGTTCTCATTGAGGTACTTTTACATGAATTACTTACAAGAAGTACTACTGGACGCACTGTCCTATCAATCACCCTATACACCCAATCATTCCATTCATCATTCCATACGCCCAATAATCTTATCAATCATCCTATACACTCAATCATCCCATCTATTGTTTCATACATCCAATGAGCTTCTCAATCAGCCTGGGAGAGCCCAGCTACCCTGCCGAGAAAACAATTTCGTCGACATGTACCCGCGATCTTGTCCTTTCGCTCACCACCCAAATGTCATGACCATTGGTGAGGGTAGGAACGTGGATCGACCGGTAAATTGGAGTCCAACCCCCACTGGAAACAGGTCCGTCTTATTGCTGGCAATGGAAACCAAACTCTGACACCGGTCATACAGGAAACGAACCGCCTGAATTAGGTGGTGCGATACCCCTTATTTCCGGAGTACTACCGACAGTATTCCCCAAGGAACTCGGTCAAATGCCTTCTCCAAGTCCACAAAACACATGTAGACTGGTTGGGCAAACTCCCATGCACCCTCGAGGACCCTGCCGAGAGTATAGATCCGGTCCACAGTTCCACGACAAGGTCAGAAAACCACGCTGCTTCTCCTGAATCCAAGATTCGACTATCTGTCAGATCCTCCTCCAGGGGTTCTGCCCCTGAATAGACCTTACCAGGAAGGCTGAAGAGTGTGATCCCACGATAGTTGGAACACCCTCCGGTCCCCCTTCTTAAAAAGTGGGACCACCACCCAATCCAGGGGCACCACCCCTGATGTCCACGCGATGCTGAGATCCACCCAATAAACTCTACAATCTCTCCATCCGATAATCGGATCTATCATCCTACTGATCGTGTTATCATCCTATGTACAACCGTTTGTGTAGTAGAATGCATCCTATCATCTTATCTATCATTCTTTACATCCAATCATCTGATATATCATGTTATCATCCTACAGTATGTGTCATCTTTTCTACCGTGAGTATGAGATCATCCTGTATGCCAACGTTAAGCTGCCATGTAGGCGCTCCGGTGTGAATCTGACTTGGGGGTAAAAATACATTTTCATTTACAATGAGAGCAAAATTCATTATTTTTTTTCTTAATGGTTTTCTTTTTTTCCTCTCTTAAGGTTGCGGAAACGCTGCCAGCATCATTTGTTCTGAGTGGCAGAGCATGTCACGGCATAACGCTGCCATGGCAACAGTACGGGTTCAATGTCCTCTAACAGTGAAACCATGAAAAACATTACATTACAACATTCATTCATTCATCCATTTTCCATGCCGCTTATCCTCATTAGGGATGCTGGAGCCTATCCCAGCTGGCTTTGGGCGAGAGGCGGGGTACACCCTGGACTGGTCGCCAGTCAATCGCAGGGCACATATAGACAAACAAACATTCACACTCACATTCATACCTATGGACAATTTAGAGTGGCCAATAAAGCTAACATGCATGTTTTTGGAATGTGGGAGGAAACCGGAGTACCCGGAGAAAACCCACACACGCACGGGGAGACCATGCAAACTCCACACAGAGTTGCTCAACCGAGATTCGAACCCTGAACCTCTTGACTGTGAGGCCAATGTGCTACCCACTCATACACCGTGCGGCCAAATAGGTACTTTGGTATTCTGTCCAGGTTCCGAACACAGAGTCGCTGCACCATGACGTGCCGATCCTACCAGCTGTGCAAGCCAGGATTGATCACATTACAATGTTAACATTACAAAATTAACAACAAGAAGATGTGTGGCAGCCAAAAATTGGGAGTATGTGGAATGTCGCCTTTCTAGGAGGGAAGGGACCCGAGCTGTTGCGGGAGGTTGAGTCATAGCCGGACCCACATCGACACTTTAGCAAGGGTTCTGGGACCAGTTCTCTTGAGAGGGGTAGGATTATCTTCCACTATGGCAGTGCCAGCGATGAGAGGTGACGGTAAGTGGTTGGCTGTATGCTGGAGTTTTAACTGGTGGACAAAAGGGTAGTCTCCCTCCGTCTTTATACCTGAAGTTCCTTGAGGCTCTGGGGGTCTCTTGGTTGAGGTGACTCTGCAGCATCGCGCTGACATCAGCGGTTTGGAGGATTGGAAAACTGGTGTTGTGGTTCCCCTGGGGTTTTCTTGTAAGGTCTAATTAACCTTGGATTCAGGAGGAGCAGTGTGGTTTTCATCCTGGTCATTAAGACAGTGGACCATCTCTATACTCTTGATAACAGGGGTGTAACGTTTTGTTTTAGCAATTTGATTCGTATCATGATACACGGCCGCCGATTCAAGTCAAGGACGACGGTAGGTCATTTAGAATGATGCGATCCGAAACGGTTCGGTAACAAGAAACATCTCAGTATCCATGAGATGTTTTTATTTGAATACAGTGCAACCAAGGCCGCACAATGGCTGAATGGGTAGCATGTTGGCCTCACAATCAGGAGGTTTTGGGTTTGAATCTCCGTTGGGCATCTCTGTGTGGAGTTTGCATGTTCTCCCCGTGCGTGCGTGGGTTTTCTCCGGGTACTCCGGTTTCCTCCCACATTCCAAAAACATGCATGTTAGGTTAGAGTGTGAATGTGAGTGTGAATGTTGGTTTGTCTATATGTGCCCTGCGATTAACTGGCGACCAGTCCAGGGTGTACCCCGCCTCTCGCCCAAAGTCTGCTGGGATAGGCTCCAGCATCCCCGTGACCCTAATGAGGATAAGCGGTATGGAAAATGAATGAATGAATTAAGTCAAGTCTGTGATGAATTCTGATAAAACATGACAAACTTTAACTTGCTACCTCATTCACTTCTCTACCCCAAGTTATTTGGCACCATCCGATTTGAATGAAAATTAGGGAGGCGTCCAGGAGGCATTCAACCAGCAGAAGGCCCCAGCGAAGACCCAGGATGCGTTGGAGAGACTTTAGAATGTCTCTCCAACATTAAGAAAATAAACATCACATACCTCGGGCTTTAAACCTGCCTCTCATCTAACTCCTCTGCTAATATTTAGTCAAAGAATAGTCTCTTAGCGGCAGAGTTGTGCACACACGTGCACACACACACACACACATTCCACAAGCCATTCCCCTAAATGAGAGCTATTCAACTAACTGTCCCTACTGACTGCTACAGCTGCCTTTGCAAGTGTGTAAGTGTGTGTGCTACACTGATAGCTGGCTGTCCCTTCAGGTAATGTCATGGTTGAGCAGAGCGCGAGGGAGCAGGGAAAAGAAAAAAAAGATATTTTGTGAGGTAAATAAAGATAGGAGGGGAGCATCCTGCTTCCGGTAGGAAGCCATTGCAAGCAATCAAGCATTACCAACACATTGGGTGCAAACGCTATCATGATAATTCTACAAGAACTTTTGCTGTTTTAGTGTTGTGCATGTGGGTTGACACACTCGCATGTGCACATGCACGACGAGGAAGCGCACAAATAGTGGGCAGAAAGCATAACCGTTAAATATTTCAATCCAACAGTTTGGCAGCTGCTGGCGGCAGATAGCAAAATCAAACGAGCGGTGTGTCACGTGCACATACACACAAAACTCACACGTTGATTTACACGTACTTTAAACTGAGGTAAGAACTGAATGAGTATGAACTGAAAAGGTTTTGTTACGAGCAGAAGCTCTGCTCTTAAGAACACTTGCAAAGTCACATGACTTGATGCACTTTCTGTTCTTCTTGGAAGCTGGAGCCTGTCCCGGAGAGGCAGGACCGACCACCCGTTCCACTCCTTCTTTCTACTCTATTCTGCAGCATGCTTGTTACATGATGCATACATAAATGCATCAAGGAAGGCACCCCCACACTACCACCGCAATGCTACATCCGTCCTTGATGAGATCTGGCCAAACAGGTGGATTGGAAGGATGGGTTTTGTTGAACGCCTCCCATGTTCACCAGACCACACGCCACTAGACTTCTTTTTTGTGGGGACACCTAGAAGACAAAGTCTACGCAATGAGACGCGCAACAGTCACTGAACTGAGAGCAACCATTGAACGTGAATGCAAGCAAATACCAAGAGACTTGGCAGTCAGCAGTGTCTGGATCAGAACAGAGTTTGATAACAGGCGGTCACAAAACAATAGAACGATGTTTGTAAATTCTTTTACATGTTGAAAATTAAACAAATCATAATAAACACACATACATACATACATATATAATATTTATATTATATTATATATATATATATATATACTGTATGTATACTATATATATATGTATTTATATATTGTAGCTGCTATTATATCTAAATATTATATTTATATATAATTACTTCACATGTGTTTGTTATATATAGAGTATATATACAGCACATATGTACAAACAATACATACATATGAATGGTATGAATTGAACGAAATAGATTCCTTCGCCAATCAAGAAAACTGCTGATAAGCAAAACAGCGGCGGATCGATGCTCAAGTCTCCCTGAAATCAGGAGGGATCAGAACCGGGACTTTGGACTTAATTCTGTCCACTTGACCGATGGCTTTGGCATCCTTGCAAGGGAGTCAAGGTCAAGCGTGTTCTCATTACTGATACTTTTCTCATGGAATTGTGTCAGGCTTGCTCAGCTCATCACAGCACTGCAGTGCACACAGCATTACATATAGCACATATTTGCTGTGCACTGTATACGGTGTATTGTGTGATGTATACTGTGTACGTATTTGTATTATTTTGCTCAAGAACATGATATATGATTGAATATTGCAGGTAAGGTGAAAGTAATGTGAAGGGTGCAGTGAGAAGATGATATTTCGTGGGTTGCGCACGAGCTTGGCAATGCGTCTTTTACGCTTCGGATTTCATCCCCATCATGCATAGTTTTTGTTTATTCATAATATATATTCATATACATATTATTTTATATTTTCATATTACAAATATAGGTTACTAGAGACGAGTGTCTTTATTAGTGGGGAAAAATGCTTGATTGAACCGGTTTTTACACTGTGCAACGGTTCTCAGTACGTCAGGGCAAACCTGATTTATGACACTTGTAGTCTCCTCCCAGGCCGCTTTTGCATCATCAGCCCGTGCAGTAAAGCTCGCGTGACCATATATTCGGCCACCGCGAGCTTGGACCTCATGGACTAAAACATCGCTTTCTGTCTGGGAGAAGTTTGGCCGTCTTTCGCTGTCTTCATCCGTATTCAGCGAAACTCGCAATGCGCTTCGCCAAGGCCGCATTTAAAGCTGAGGAGAGGAGATCATTTGATTGGTGAAGATTTGTGTTAAACCCAGACTCGCCTTCTATCCTCCCTTTTTGCCACTTTCGGCGGTAGGAGGGACGCAGGCGTGCTTACGCCAGGCTGCGGGTGGCACAAAATGGCAAAATGCGCCTAAAACACGCCCATTGGCAAAGCGCGAGCAAAGGTGCGCTTCGCTTCGAAGGAGAAAAAAGGTGCGCTTTGAAGGTGCAATTCGTTTGCGCCTGGTCTACGAAATTAGAGCCCATCGTGGTAAAACTGTCCATTACAAGTATCACTACAGTATCAGGAAAGCATCTCAGTGTAGCACCATTACAGCACCAACCCCTGGCCTGGCATGCACACGGCACCATTAATAGTAGTAGGATTTATTCATAATGATCCATTAGACGGCAGTTTTACATGCCAACATAGGCTAAGAGCAACAATTTCGGAAAACAATACTACGCCAACGATACTAATAATAAACGCATTTTTTAAATTTTAAAATGTGTATTAATGCTACCTACAGGACACGGTCACGACCTACATCAGGATTTTTGTTTGACTTAGTTTGTTGAGACTTGGCAAAAGGGTCACTGAGTGATGTATACAGTACAGTCACATAACATACTCCATAACTTTATTAGCAAAAACAGTTTATTTCAATGTGTTTAAAGCAGGGCTCTCCATCTCTGCAAAAGCATAAAGCATTAAGACATAAACATTTAAAAATGGTAGACTTTTGTTGCTTTTTGGCCTTCCATGCTGTACATTTGATTGTATTATCATGTATTTATGAAGGATTATCCACTTATTATATCACTGTGCTCTTTTTTCCATTTTCTCTGCTGTTTTTTT
>QODF01000309.1:40616-54810 GCA_024372805.1 Oostethus manadensis | reverse complement strand
ATGGTTGAATTGGAATTACATGAGTTGCTTAGTTTTTCTGCGTTTTGGTTTTGGTGAAATTATCAATGAAAAGCTGGTTTCGATGAAAGATACTTTAGCGAAATTGCCAATGATGGGATATGCGGTTTTATATAATAATAAATAAAATAAAACACATGTTAATATGTATAATATTTTATTATCGTGTGCTAAAGCAGTGAAATTGCAGCCGTGAGTCCTGGCAAAGCACAGCACGGCAGTTTGTTGGCCTGCTGCAATCTTCTGGGACTTGTCAGAGACATTAGAAAAGCTTTAATGGAAACCATTACAAAGTGCCGCAAACACACAAAACAAATGGATGAAAATGAGAGTCTTAAAAAGCATCGTGCAACATGGCATCGTCGCGCTTCCCGGTTACCATGGCAACCAGGAGGCTTCCTCCAATCCTCTTTTTCTTCTTTCAGGCACACTAAAAGTGGAACATTCATATGCGGTATATAAAAATACATAAATAGAGTACACACAGTATGTACAGTATCATGTACTGTACACTTTGTATATACGTTGTATATATATATATATATATATATATATACAGTGTGCATGCATGTTTGTATGTGTGTGTCTGCTGGGTCCTGGGACGGGGTTTAAGTTGCATCACAAAGCAGCAAGCTTGTAGTTTATGTCACCAACACTAGGTAGCACCCTGACATCCACAACCCTAACAATTTATATTATTTGAACACACACACACACACACACTCACGCATACACTTACACACAGAAACTACGCTCAATCCCACAGCTCACTGTCTGGAACCTATCAATGGCCGATCAATACTAGTGATCGATTGAACCCTTCACCATGGCAACCAGCATTTTAGCGGCCTATCGCCGGCCATTCATTTTGAAGCCATTAAACGGTGCACGTGCACGCATGAGTTATGGCAGCCATTAGGGAGAAAAGACGAGCTCTGCTGCAGCGACGTGTTGCTATTGTCCATTGATTCCTGCAAATAACATCCCAAGTGTTCACAGAGCTGATAGCTACATAAAAATCACTATATTAGGTACACCTGCAACATCCCCACATCCATACACCTGCATGCTCAATTTTGCAGGATTATTTGCGGATTCATTTTAAAAATTGAATATTTCCATAGTTCAAGCATAAAAAACCTGTTTATCACCTTCTAAAAACGCTTCTTATTAGAACCCCCAAGCCATAAGATAAACACCCCATAATCACCTTTAGACTCTTATAGCTAAATGCCTTGGACTAAAACACGTGCTGTACCAGAAGCATGGCCGTCTCCAGGGAAAAAGGAAGTCAGCAGAGGGGGACAAAGTAAACTTACTGTCCACAATGGTGAGGATCATAGTGAACCCCCTAGAGGCGAGCAGACCCGTCACAAAGTCCAAGGCAACATGGGAGCAGGGGCAGGAGGGTATGGGAAGCAACTATAGTAACCCTACCAGCGGCTGGTTGGAGGACTTGTTCCTGGCACAGATGGAGCAAGCAGCCACAAAACTCGTGCGGGTCGGGAGGGCCACCAGAAGCACTAAGATAGAAGAAAAGTCGTGCGCCTGGCGGGATGTGGGAAGGCAGGCAGTCCTGGAACAATGAGCCCAGGTCAAGACCTCCAGACGCAGGGCATGAGGGACAAATAGTCAATCAGTGGGACACCCAGCATGGTATTAGGTGGTCATACTGAACTCTCTGTGACGCACTTCTCATGCTCCCACTGGAGGGCACCCATAATACAGGAGTAGGGAAGGATGGTCTCTGGGGAGTGGACATCAACCGTGGTACATACATCAGAGAGAGTCGTCGGGCTTGCCATTGAGTGAACCTGGGCAGTAGGTGCGAGCAAAGTTAAACCGTACTTGGAAGAGGTTAAGGCGTAGAGCAAAATGGATGTATGAGAGGTTTTTGTCGTTCGACAAAATGAGCGGGAATAACAAAAAAGCTAATGGACTCCTGGAGGTTACCGGAAAGCGAGAGGGAAAAGAGGCATGACTGCGTAATGCTTGCCAGGTGGAAGTCCGTCGAGAGAATGAACATCTCTCGACATACACAGTAAGAATATTGACTTCCTCAATTAAGCCACTGTCCATAAAGTTCTTGTCGGCGACTAAGTCGACAAGACCAGATCTAGAATGACGCCCCTCCCCTCCCTAGGACAACGTATCTTTCCCTTGAAGGTGGCCCACAAAGGATGTGGATGATGGAGGAGGAGTCTGTCCATCCACCAATGAGCCCTTACCTGAAGATCAATGCAGAGTGGTCAGCCGGCAAAGAGCAGCAGGAGATGGTGTGATCAGTCACACCACAGCAGAGGCAAAGCTGACAACGGACACGGCAAAGCCTTTCTGTGACAGACAGACAGCCGGTTGGCTCCCAAATGCATGGGAACCACCCCAAGAATCTCTGCAGATGACGCTGGCAAAGCTGGAGGTGGAAGCGGAAAAGCCTCGTGAAGGGGAGTCGGCGGCTAACTTGTGGATTGAGGAAGTTCTAACCTTTGCTGACAGATGATTGTCCAGCCTGATGGCGAGAGATGAGTTCCTCGAAGACTGGGGCTGAGACTGGCCAAGAAGACGCACCCTAATGCCTTTTTCATTCCAGCCTTTCTCCACCGCTAGGATCCGGAAGATTTTGGAATGGTCTGCCACTGTTTGTGCCTTGGCCCAGCCCAGCATCTCGTTTCCTGACGGGGTGGTCAAAAATGCTCTTGAGCTCCTCAATGAAAAGGGGCAAGGTGGAAAGGACTTCCAGTTTGCTTTAGCCAACCACCATGGTCCATTTGGAAGCGCTTCCTGAGAGCAGGCCATTGATATACCCCATCTTGGCAAAGTCTGCTGATATGGTATGGGTTTGCTGGTGAAATACAAGGAGGCAGTGGTGCAGAAAAAGGCTGCACTCCTCAAAATCTCCTTCATATCGGGTAAGGTGTGGAATGTTGGGCTCCCGTGGGATGGGGTTAACCAGTTGCAGAGCCAACGAGGCCGAAGCTGGTGGCAGGGGAGCCACCACGGGTAAGACCACAAAGGAACCAGTAATACGGGCGCACACATCACGGACCAGCTTGGAGAGATCCTCTAGCATTTGCTCGTGATGACTGATCATCATCCGTTAGGCCAGTGATTTTCAAACTTGGGGGCACTACCGTTAGGGGGGGGCAACCATGAACACTTTTAATTATTACCATATTTTTCAGACTACAAGCTTCTACTGAAAGTAATTTTATCTCCAAAAGGCGGGCGCGGCAAAAAAGGTTTGGGAACCACTGACATAGGCCTTGAGGTCAAACTGGAGATGCTCTTGCCTGGCTCAATGTAGATCCAAAAAGACAAAACATAGAGCAGTAAGAGGCCAAAAAACAAGACAACAAGGACACACCCTCACAAGTAATAAAAGGAACCATAAAACAAGTGTCCATGTTTTTCTTGGTAATAACCAAAATCACATCACTGGCTATGGCATTTAATAACTGATATTTGTATTTACAGGTTTTTCTTGGTAATCACCAAAATCATATCAATATCTATGTCGTTTAATAGCTGACATGTCTATCTAGGTCCATGTCATTTTTTTCTTGGTAATAACCAAAATCACATCACTTCACTTCACTTTAACTTCCACAGCACCGATGAAAATTAGAAAAGAAATGGTATCGATTGTAGTAAGTGCGCTGCTGTAGTATTTATAGATTTGACAAAAAGCTTTTGACAAAATTAATCACAACATACTAATTACAAAATTAGAAAGGTATGGAATCAGAGGGTTAGTTTTAAATTAGGTTAGAAGGTCCTAGAAAACAAGAAGCAATATGTGAAGCCAAGAGAATACAAATCTGCAAGTCTAAAAACGTAGCGTGGGGCGTACCACAGGGGTCACAGCTTCCCCTCATTTTGATGGCGTCCTCAATATTACAGAATTTCAGACCAACTTGCCACCATATCCTCGCAATATTACTTTTGGAATACAGGAAGTGAAGAAATGTATTGAATTGATGGGGGGTAGGATTAAATAATTTTGCTTTTTCCTACTCCTTTTGGACATGTGAAACTGTCAGTTGTATTATGTGATGTATTCCAATCTAACTTGTATGCATGTTCAAATACAATTAAACCATAATCATCAATAGCTATGGCATTTAATAGCTGATATAACTACCTATTTCCATGTTTTTCTTGGCAAATACCAAAATCACATCAATAGTATCACATGTCATATCTGATTGTTATGTTCTGGGTTGTAAATCTGTTGCAGTATTGTGTTGTACTGCACTGCTGGGCATGCGAGGCGGAGCAGTCGGTGCACGCCTGTCTCCGTGCAATCCCTCCTTATGTTTTGCTTGTGCTTTGAAGTAACTTTCTGGTCGCATCCTTACCTGGGTTTTTGGAGTAATTACTCCCTTCTTGGTGTTTCCAGCAGTGGCTAGTTCTTTGCCTAGTTCCTCTCTTTGCTTAGCCTTTTTCAGCAACTCCCTGAGTTTTTGTTTCCTGCCTGACCTTTTGCTCATCTCTGCCATTTCGGTCCATACCTACCTCTGTCCCGCTACAGTAGAGGCATCTCTGTCCCACTGCAAGATACCTGCTTCTGTCCCGCCTCTGTGCCACTGCAAGACACTCGCTTCTGTCCCGCAGAAAGACACCCGCTTCTGTCCCGTCTCTGTCCCGTGGCAAGACATCCAGTTCTGTGCCGCCTTTGTCCCACTGCAAGATACCTGCTTCTGCCCCGCCTTTGTGTCGCTGCAAGATAGCCACCTCTGTCCCTCTTCAAGACACCGTTTCTGTCCCGCCTTTGTCCCACTGCAAGACACCCGCTTCTGTCCCACTACAGTCCCACTACAAGACACCCGACTCTGTCTCGCTGCAACACAGCCGGTTCTGTCCCGCCTTTGTCTCGTTGCAAGACCGCCGCTTCTGAACCGCCTCTGTCCTGCTGCAAGACACCCACTTTTGTCCCACTTCTGTCCGGCTGCAAAACACTCACCGTTGTCCCACCTCTGTCCCATTGCAAGTCGCTTGTTTCTGTCCCACTTCTGCAAGACATGCCCCCGACACACGTCATTAAATTGTGTACATAATGAAGTAGTGTATGCAAATCCAAATATAAAAAGCAGAATGTTGCTGCAACTAATGAGGCCCGTGTGTCGATATATATCCACATCGTGTTGCTAATGCATGCGATTGATTACCTCGCTGCCACCGCTGACTTGCTTGCTATTAATTCTATTCATATTTTTAGTGAGTGCCAAGCAGGAAGTGTTAGCATAATCAATGCAGGTCTCTGGCAGTATTCTACGTGTGTGCTGCTAATTGGCCCCACAGTCAAACTAGGCCTGCCAGGACGCATCAGCCAGAATTCATCTTGATCAAATACTCCAGACCAGTACCACACCCACAAACTCACTCCCACATCAACCTCAGTTTGTTGTTTGCACGCATCCAACACTTCCAATCACACAGGAAAGTCAAACAATTGCTAGAAATGTATATAAATATATAATGTACTACAGTAATCTCTTATTTATAGCGCTTCATCATTCCTGACCCGACTCTGAACAGTGAATTTCCTTTAAGTAGAATTTCAACTTTATAAATCAAATATTTTTCTAGGTGGTTCGTTCCCTGTATGACTGGTATTTGGTTTGCATTGCCGGCAACAAGTCTGACCTGTTTCCAATGAGGGTTTGCCTCTGTTAGGGCTGGCATTGGTCATTGATTCTGTTAGTTACTTTTATGAACAGAATTTCTAGGCGCAGCCAGTGCATCGAGGGGTTCCGGTTTGGTGGCGGCAGGGTTGTGTCTGCTTTTTGCAGATGATGTTGGCTTCATCAAGTCGTTGATCGGTTCGCAGCTGAGTGTGAAGCGGCTGGGATGAGAATCAGCACCTCCAAGTCTGAGTCCATTGTCCTTGCATGGAAAAAGGTGGAGTACAATCAAATGAGTTTTCACTGCAGGGTGGCTGGACTCTCCCTTTGAGATAGGGTGAGAAGCACTGTCATCCGGGAGGGACTTGTAGTAGAACCGCAGCTTCTCCACATTGAGAGGAGCCAGATGAGGTGGCTCGGGCATCTGGTTAGGATGCCTCCCGGACACCTCCCTGGGGAAGTGTTCAGGGCACGTCCAACTGGTAGGAGGCCTCGGGGAAGACCCAGGACATGTTAGAGAGACTGAGTCTCTCAACTGTCCTGGGAACGCCTCAGGACAATGAAGTGGCTGAGGAGAGGGAACTCTCGCTTTCCCAGCTTAGGCTACTGCCCCCAAGACCCAACCTTGGATAAACGGAAGAAAATGGATGGATGGATGGATATTTTCCTAGTAAAAAAACAGTTTACCGCATCACATTAGCTAACAGGTTGTCAATAAAGTCTCCAGTTCAGCTCCATTCACTCGCTATCACTGTAAAACTCTATATACACAAATAATATAAATAACTTAATAATAACCGTCAGGTTATTATTATGCAGGGGGACAGAGGCGGGTGTTTTGCAGCGGGTCAGAGGTTTGTGTCTTGCAGCAAGACAGAAGTTGGTGCCTTGGAGTGGGACAAAGGCTGAACAGAAGCGGATGTCTTGCAGGGGGACAGAGGTGGGACAGAAGCGGGTGATAAATAAATACATTTATGATGTAGGCCAGAAGAAAAAAGCTTTCCCTTCTTAAATTACCAGCAGCCACCACAAGCCTTCTTGGAGTCTATTAGAGGGTTGCTGGAGAGCACCCCAGCTGGTGACTCCATAGTTCTACTGGGAGACTTCAACACCCATGTGGGCAATGACAGTGTGCCCCGGAGGGGCATGATTGGGATGAAAGGCCTCTCTGATATGAACCTGTATCCTGTGATGATATTGGACTTCTGTATGAACCACGGTTCATCCATAACAAACATCATGTTACAGCATAAGAATGATTGACTTCATAGTTGTATCAATGTTCTGGACACGCGGGTAAAGAGAGGTGCTGAGCTGTCAACTGATCACCGCGTTGGATTCCAAGAGTTGAGTTAGATGGTGGGGGATGATGCTGGGCAGACCTGGGAGACCCAAGAATGTAGTGAGGGAGTGCTGGGAACATCTGTCACAGTCTCCTGTTCGTCGAGTCTTCAACACTCACCTCTGGCAAAACTTTGCCTGCATCCTGGGGGACTAGGATATCGAGTCCGCATAGGTCGTACTCTATGCTGACATTGCTGAGGCAGCTGATCGGAACTGTGGTCACAAGGTGTTCGGTGCCAGTCGTGGCGACAAGCCCCGAACCTGATGGTGGACACCAGAGGTCAGGGCAGAATAAGGAGTCGCATGGAGCATTGATGGCTTGTGAGGCTCCAAAAGCATCTAACAGGCATCGGCAGTCCAGGTAGCACGGGGCTTCAGCAGTTGTCGACGCAAAAACTCAGGTGTGGGAGGAGTTTGGTGAGGCCATGGAGAAGAATTTTTGGTTGGCCTCAAAGAGGTTCTAGCACACCTCAGAAAGGGGAAGCAGTGCCCGGTCCACAATGTTTACAGTGCAGACTAAAGACTGCAGACCTCAACTGAGAGATATAGTCAGGGTGTGGAAGGAACACTTCGAGGTCCTTCTCGATCCCATTGACATACGTTCCAAAGAGGAAGCAGAGTCTGAGGATACAAACATGGACAATTCCATCACCGTAGCCGAGATATGTGGGGTAGTCAAAACACTTTCCAGTGGAAAAGCTCTAGGGGGTGGACGAGTTTCGCCCTGAGTTCCTCAAAACTCTGGATGTTGAGGGACAGTCTTGACTGACAGGTCTCTTCAACATTACGTCGAAGTCAAGAACAGCATCTCTGGATTGGCAGACTGTGGTGGTGGTCTCTTTTTTCATTCAGGGTGACCAGAGGGTGTGTTCCAACTATAAGGGATCACACTCTTCAGCCGACCCGGTAAAGTCAATTTCAGGGGGCTGGAGAGAAGGGAACGACCGTTAGTCCAGGCTCACCCAAAAGGTGCAATGTGGGTTTTTTTCTTGGTCGTGGAACACTGGACTAGCTCAACACCCTTGCAAGGGCACTGAAGGGTACATGGAAGTTTGCCCAACCAATTTACATGTGCTTTGTGGGTTTGGAACAGACATTTGTAGGGCCCTAGAATTTGCTGGTTAACAAAACCATGGACAGAATAAACACAACACAATATAAAAAATGGAATCCACTGTTTAATGCGGAATCTTGTGGATATTGACATAATGTGAATTAAATAATGTAATTGTGAGGACAGGGAACGTTTGTGTGGGCAAATAGTTCCCCAGCAGCTCATTCATATTGGCACATCTTGACAAACACTAACGAGGGCCCTCCTACAGTAAGTCGCCAAAAACACTTGTCACCGAACATAAGTGTGAGCTCACATGCAGCAATGGTCAGTGTAAACTGACTGGGTTCGCTTAGTTTAGCAAAGTATGCTAGTGAGAATGTGTGCCTGCCAAAGTGTTTTAGGTCATGTTACCCAGCGTTTTAGGGTGACCATGCCCGCTGACCTGGTGCATGAAATAAAGATGACAGCCACGGATGGAAGAGGCACCCTGCCAACAGTCAAAATACATTTTCAACACACGCACAATACTTCCGGCCTTCAGAATAAGTGGTCCACATCCTATAATAGTGGTAATAAAATAAGAGCATATGAAAAAAACGAAACTTATTTTTATAAAACAATTGTAATTGCATCTGCAGCTACAACTTCTTTAACCACAAGCAAAGATAGGGTCATTTGTTGAGGATTCCGTAGGAATGAAAAGATGGAAAAATACTGGGCAAAATTGTCCGATGATGTATCAATAAATGTAAGGATATTTATTTACGTTATACATTCATTTATTTACTGACACAAGTAAACACAATGTACTGTGATAATATAAGGACCGCGTCCCTCGTGGTACCCTGTGGGCGAGGCTCCGGAAGTACAGGGTTGGTGGCATGTTACTACGTGTGATTCGAACCTTGTACAACTGAAAGAGGAGCTTGGTTCGCATTGCCAGCAGTAGGTCGGTTACACCCTCCCGGTTGGGTGCAAGGTCTTTCCCCAGGTACAGGACTGGAAGTATTGTCAGGTCTTGTTCAAGAATGAGGGAAGGCTGGAGCGCGAGGTCAACAGGCGGCTCGGTGCTGCGTCTGTAGTAATCTACTAATCCAGTACCAGACCATCGTGTTTTGGTTTTTTTCATTATTTTATTTAATTAACAACAGAAAAAAACCCAAAAAGCAAACAAATACCCCAACGCCATCCCAGTCCAACCCCACACAAAAGAGCTCAGTCATCCTGGAGGGGCTGAGAGAAGAACCGCTGCTCCTTCACATGGAGAGGAGACAGTTGCGATGGCTCGAGCATCTAATGCCTCGCGGACTCCTCCCAGGTGAGGTGTTCCTAGCCAGGAGAAGTCCCAGGGCAGACATAGGACAAGCTGGAGGGATTATGTCTCACAGCTGGCCTGGAAACACTTTGGGGTCCTGGAAGGGGTGTTCAGGGACCGGGAATCAGGACTTCAACAACGAGACCGCTGTAACCGCAACCCGGACCCCGATGAGCGAAAGAAAATGGAATGAAATAGAATGATGAAAGAGTAAAAATAAAATCCAGCAGAAAAGTTCTGAAGCGTTCAGTGTGCAGCATCACAGGGGATCCCAACGCTGGACTTAAACTTTTTTGGTCAGTGAGCAACTTGTGGGAAAATGAATGATTAATAAGAGGTCAAGTCAGCATAAGACGATACAAAGATGCTGATGAATGTGCCGTCTTGAAATAGAATACTTAAGTAACAACTTCTCTCCTGCCGAGCACATTCCGCTGCATGAGGACATAGCCGCCATCTTCTTCTTACACGTGGTAGTGTATTTGTGTGTTTGCTATGACATGTGACACGCTAAACACTTGTGATAATGCGCCTTTTAAGTTTAACACAACTTAACCACTTCCTCTTGAACCGTAAATCTTTCTAAACAGAAAAAAAAGACAGATTCAGGTTTAGGTCGGGGTGTCCAAAGCGCGCCCCGGAAGCCATTTGTGGCCCACGGCTGTTTTATTTGCCATTGAACGGGAAACTTTAAACTAAAAACACCACTAACAGTAAAAAAGGAAAATAAGCAATAATTTTACCAGAATAATGTCAAAATAATAAAAGAAATGAGATAGAGTATTTTACAACTCTTTCTAGGAGAATCAAATTTTACAAGAATAGTTGTAAAATTAAGGAAAAATAACGTCATTTTAACAAAAAATTTAAATATTTAAGAAAGGCATTATTTTTTTAAAGTCATCCTATTATGAAAAACAATCTGAAGTTATTTTTTTAATGTTACAAGAATAAAGTCAAAATATTATGGGAATGAAAATCATAAGTATGACAATAAAAATTACAAGAAAAAATGTAAATAGAAAAGAAAAAAACAAGATCAGAAAAATAACTAAAATGACAATCGTTATGTGTGGACTAGTACTGGACCCCAGATGCAGAAGGAGGAGGCAGGTGTGCAGGTAAAAAAAAATGTTAAGGTCCGTAGAGGGTTAATTATGAAAGGGCGATGGTGCATAGGATGACAAAGTAGAAATAGGCACCATGAACAACAGACAAAACGTGAGCTGCGGGGTTGCCAAACTGGAGAGCTGGGTGCACTAAACTGAACATGACAGTACCCCGCCTCAATGAATGCCCCCTAAGGGCCTACCTGCATCTCTGGGAAGCCACCATATAAAAATCAGACAAGAGGGTGGTATTGAGTATAAGGGAGCGAGAAACCTATGAGCTGGACCCGGGAGGACCCGGGAGACATGGAAAGTGGGATGTATCTTGACGTCGTTGGACAAGGGATTGGTGACCCGCTCGACAGGATATGGACCAATAAACTGCGGTTGAGCTTCTTTGAGACAGTGCTGAGTGGGAGGTCACGGGAATACAGCCATTGCGTTTGTCCAGGCTCATCCTTGGTAGCAACCAAGCGATGACACTTGGCCAGTCGTTGGTTCCGGACACAAAGGCATGGCTGGCTCTGATTCCAGTGAAGGAAAAGCTGGAGGTTGGTACCAGTGGGTGGCATGAAACAAGGAGATGCCTGTGGCGGAGCAGGTGAGTGTTGTGGGAGTACTCAATCCAAGGGAGGTTCATGGACCATGGAGCTGGAGGCAGAAGCAGCAGATGGTGGCCACTAGGTCCTGGTTGGGCCGCTCTGTCTGACCATCAGGCTGAAATCCCGAAGATAAGATGGTGAGGCACCCAGGCCTTGCAGAAAGTTTTCCAAAGAGCAGAGGAGAACTGTGGTCCTCTGTGTGAGACCACATCCAAGGGGACACCGTGCAACCAAAAGACATGAAGAACAAGTAGATGAGAGCAAGAGAGCAGCTTGGGGAGTGGAATAAAATGGGCCATCTGGGAGAGAGTACTTGCTGTGTGGTGGTATGCCTGACTGGGCCAAGCATATGTTTAACCTGCACACCATCAAGTCCCACTCACAGGTTGGCAGCCTGAGCATATATAGTACATATTTCAATATCAAAAAAATAAATCCTCACTTCCTGACCTCAACACCACATGCAAAAAAGGAAGACTTTTGTTGAACCCTGTCCCCTCAGTAGGACATTATTAATTTAGGACATTATTTATGTCCACATCCCATACTTTAAACACAACCACTAACCTCACATGACTTTCACAACTCTGCATGCCACTCCTCACACTGTGTGTGTGTGTGTGTGTGTGTGTGTGTTTGAATTTCTGAGCATCTGCTGGCAGCGGACTTGGCGGGGGGCACAGGTGGTATATTGTCTAACCCTCCATTCAACCCCTACTCCTCACACACACTCATAGCGCTCACAGACGCTGACCTTGTACCAAGCCGGGCGCCTGGACTGTCAGCACTTGTCACACACACACACACACACACACACATAAGGGGCAATGGCATCCTTCCCAAAGGGGGTATATGTGTACTAGTGGGGGATGAATAATGCTGCAGCTAATGAGATGCTGCTCGTTGGTAAAAGAAAGCAACTTTTGAAGTCTTCAATAAAAAGGAGAGGAAATGAAAGCAAAGTTCTATGGGAGGAAAGCTCGATGGGTTCATTGTGTGAAGAACATACGTTAGCCCTGCACTTCTGTTTCAGCTTCTTGCATATGTTGAAGGACGCCAGCCTTCTGAGGAAGTACAAACGGCTCTGTGCTTTCCTGCACATAGCATCCATGTTGGCCGTCCAGTCCAGTTTATCATCCAGATGCAGCCCCAGGACATTCTTGGAGAGCTGCATGAAACCTAAATTTCTCTTGGAGATTCATAAAGTATCTATCAATCTGTTGTCCAGCGCAGCTCTTAAGGCATCAGAGAGTGAAGTGTACCGATGTACTTTGGCACCCCAACACTATCCAGTATCAAGTGTCAAACTCAAGGCCTGGGGGCCAGATTTTGCCCAAAATACGGTTTCATGTGGCTTGTGAAAGCTTAGAAGCAATACAAATAAAAATAATAAATGATCAATTTACATTCAAAACATTCATTCATTTTCTATGAAGATTAAAAATGTATATTTCCAAATGTACAGAAATAGAATGTTGGGGGGTCCACTCGTTGGTTGGTATTTAGTCGACATCCTTGGTGAAGTGAAAGTACGACAGCTTGCTCATGTAAACAATCTTTGACTTTGGGCTTGTTTATGCAAATGTGTGTGTGTGCTGTATCTGTTGATTGCTCACAATTTACTTTGTGTTTACCCAGGAAAAATACACTATGGCGCTTCCTCTGGATGTACATTTATATGACCTGTTTCTCCTTCCATAAATTAACAATGCCGTTTCATTTTCTTTTTCACATTCAGACCAGAGGGTGTGTTCCAACTATCGTGGAATCACACTCCTCAGCCTTCCTGGTTCAGGAGAATTCAGGGGTTCCGGAAAAGAGGAAGCGCTGTATAGTTGAATCTCGGATTCAGGAGGAGCAGGTTTTTGTCCTGGTCATGGAACTGTAGACAAACTCTATACTCAAGGTCGTTGAGGGTGCATGGGAGTTTGCCCAACCAGTCAACATGTGTTTTGTGGGTTTGGGATGAAAATCAGCACCTCCAAGTCCTCCGAGTCCATGGCTCTTGCCCGGAAAAGGGTGGTGTTCCATCTTGAGGATGATCTTCTACCCCAAGTGGCGGGGTTTAAGTACCTTGTCTTGTTCACTTGTGGGTCTTGTTCACCAGTGAGGGGAGGATGGAACGTGAGATGGACAGGCGGATTATTGCGGCGTCTGCAGTGATCCAGACTCTGCATCGGCCTATCGTGGAGAAGAGGGAGCTGAGCTGAAAGGCAAAGCTCTCAGTTTACCGGTCAATCTACACTTTTTATGCCAAAATATAATATCATATAAATAAATATATCATATATGTATTTCTATATATATGTACAATTACTGTACATATATATTAATATTGATGACATAGTATACTGTACATGCTAATCAATACAACAGTAGCTAGAAGCATGTATACACACACACACACACACGCACCTCAACATTTGTGTGCGGTAGAGGAGTTTGTGCGTGTATGCGTGTGTGTGTGTGTATGTGTGTATGTGGATGAAAAAGACCGAATGCGTGTGTGTGTGTGTGTGTGTGGATGTTGAGGAGTGTATGGGGGTGTGTCTGTGTGTTTAGGAGTGTGTCGGGATGTGGGTGTGCGTGTGTGTTTGTGGATGTTCAGGAGTGTATGTGTGCGTGTTGAGGAGTGTGTCAGGGTGTGCGCGTGTGTGTGTGTGTCACTGTGTGTAAAATAATTGTAAAATGTAAAAAAATTGAATTTAGTGTATATTTATATATAATGTGTGTTTAATGTTTAATAATTGTATGTCATGTATAATAATATAGATATATAATATATAAGAAGTGTATTTAATGTATAATGATTGTATTCAATGTATGATATTTATTTATATATAATGTATATGAAGTGTGTTTGATGTTTAATAATGGTATTTAATTTATTATTGTATATTATTGAATATACTGTTTATATACATACACACGTTTTTATTTTATAATGATTGTATTCATTATTATTCTCCGGGTACTCCGGTTTCCTCCCACATTCCAAAAACATGCATGTTAGGTTAATTGGCGACTCTAAATTGTCCATCGGTATGAATGTGAGTGTGAATGTTTGTTTGTCTATATGTGCCCTGCGATTGACTGGCGACCAGTCCAGGGTGTACCCCGCCTCT
>QODF01000309.1:0-39869 GCA_024372805.1 Oostethus manadensis | reverse complement strand
TAAACACAAATCCAGAAAAAGCAAAACCCAAAAGTTCATATTTATATCTACATTTGGCATTCTAGTGGTTTACAAGTCCCCATTGAGTTTGACTTTGGAGGAAATGGTAAAAAAACACAAACATCTTCATTTTAGTCAGACTTCATCTTCTATATAAGTGAGAAAGTCATGACGTTCTTACAGGGATGAAAGCCCAGATTGTGTGTGTGTGTGTGTGTGTGTGTGTGAGAGAGAGAGAGAGACACACACACACAGGACGTCCTCAAAGTAAGTGTAGGTGAAGATTTGAGAGACTTGTGGTTGGTGCCGATCCATGCAGTGCATCTTATTGCATGAATAATGAAGAAGGCCTGCGACGTGCCATACATTTTTAATGGCAAGACGTTTACTTATCCGTCAACTAGTGTCCTCCCTCCCCGTCTGGACACACACAATCACACACACACTGATGTGAAGTGGGGTGTTTAGATGACGTGGTCATGCTGCATACAAGTGGAAAATGTGATTTAGGGTTTGGTGACCAGGATGTTCAGAACACATTCCAGTTCATGTAGCCGGTTCCATAATAAATAATGATATGGTTCTGGTCTGACAGTACAGTTTGACTCACCATGGAAGTAGAGCAACTGCTGAGTCCGGTCCAAGGATGCATAGCAAAACTCGGTATAGAAATGGACACCGACAGAAACGGAAAGCTAAGCACCGTAGCTAACACTGCCTCAACTTGCCTGGCGACAAAGTCAATGGTTTTGGTTCAGGCCCCATTTATGACGGTTCATAGTTGCATTGCCTTTTTCAAGAGCAGGTGATTTTTTTGCTTTATGCATAATTTTAACTGTTTGAAGTTTTACCAGGTCGACCACCTTTAAAAATTGTGATTTTAGAAATAAAGAGTTAGTATGTTTTCTATAATCGGCGTTATTGATTGTCCTGAGTGGTGGTCCCCCTTTTCAAGAAGCGTGGCCGGAGGGGAGGGTGTGTTCCAACTATAGGGGGATCACAATCCTCAGCCTCCCTGGTAAAGTCTATTCCAGGTTGCTGGAGAGAAGGGTACGCCCGTTAGTCCAGCCTCAGCTACAGGAGGTGCGGTGTAGTCTTTTTTTCCCAGTTGTGGAACACTGGACCAGTTCTACACCGTTGCATGGGTACTGGAGGTTACGTGGGGATTTGCATTGTGGACTTGAAAAAGGAATTCAACCGTGTCCCTTGCGGTGTCCTATAGCGGGTGTCCCTGGAATACGGGATTGGTGGCGCGTCTACTGCAGGTCATTTAGTTCTTGTAAGACCAGAGCAGGAGCCTGGTTCACTTTGCCAGCAGTGAGTCAAGCCTGTTTCCGGTGAATGTTGGCCCTCGCCAAGGCTGCCCTTTCCTGGAGAGAATTTCTTGTCACAGCCAAGGTGTCAAGGAAGTCTAGTTTGGGGGCCTTAGGATCTCGTCTCTGCTATTTGTGGACGATGTGGTCCTGATGGCCTCATCAGGCAGTGACCTTTAGTGTTTACTGGGGTGGTTTGCAGCTGAGTGCGAAGCTTCTGGTATGAGATATCAGATTTCAGACTTGGGACTGGGAGGAGACTTCGGGTTTGAGGCACCTCCAAATCCGAGGTCATGGTTCTCAGTCTAAAAAGGGTGCATCGCACCTTCTGGGTTAGGAGTGAGGTCTTGCCCCAGGTGGAGGAGTTAGAGTATCTCGGGGTCTTGTCCACGAATGAGGGAAGGTTGGAGCGTGAGGTCGACAGACGGATCGTCTGTAGTGATGCGGTCGCTGTATCGCATCGTTGTGGTCAAGAGAAAAGCTCTCAATATAGTATCTATCTATCTATCTATCTATCTATCTATCTATCTATCTACCTACCTACCTACCTACCTACCTACCTATCTACCTACCTACCTACCTACCTACCTACCTATCTATCTATCTATCTATCTATCTAATTTACCAATCGATCTATGTTCCCACCCACACCTATGGTCACGACCTCTGGTTCATGACCTAAAAAACGGAGATGGCGGATACTAGCGGCTATAGTTTTACTTAGTTTCAGGGATCTGTTTTTATCAAAGCATCTTTTTAGTCATTTCATCTGTGATTTTTTTTCAGTAGCTTTAACATTGTTTCTCCATGAATGAATGTGGTAATATTGTCTGCAAATAAGAATAGCTTTAGGTCTTTTTTTGGTTTTACATGTGTCCTTTATGTATTGGTTGAACAGTTTTGGTCCCAGTATTGACCCTTGGAGTACGCCGCATGATATATTTAAGCTTGTAAATGCAAATTCTCTTAGCTTGACATATTGCTTTCCAAATAGCTTTTTACCCAGTTCAAAACTACCCTCTGATTGCATACCTTGTTAATTAAGATATTGTGAATAATTCATGCTTTTGTTAAATCCAATACTGCACTGCACACTCTCTGCGGTCGGTAGTGTTGGTAATTTCCTCAGTAATTGTGATCAGTGCCTTGGAAGTTGAAATGTTAGCTTTGTATCCATACTGGCTGTCTGTGAGGAATTCATTCTTATTTATAAATTTATGCGACGTATTGTTGAATAGCTTTCTTATGATTTTAGACAATTATGGCAATAAATAAACCGGAGGCTAGTTAGCGTGTTTTTTGTCTCCAGTGTTGAAAATTGGAACTACATTTCATTTCATTTTGTATTTAGAAATGTACTTTACTCTGAAATGATAAATGATAAATGATAAATTACTGCGTCAACAGTTCAGCAATCCCGTTAATGACCTCTTATAGCGTTCCTGTTTTGATTCCATTAGAGTCACTTTATGTTTTTGCTTTACTTTTATTATTAATTATTGCTTTTTTAATTGTTTAACTATTTGCTTTTCTACTTCATTCATATCCTCTTTTTTTAGCATTTCCATGTATAAAATATTGAGGGTAATTTCTGGGATCCATTCCTGATGATGCAGTTTAGAATGTCTCATGTTGCTCCAATGTTGTTTTTATTCTTGTCTAGTAGTTTACTATGATATTCCCTCTTATACACTCTTAATAAAAATAATAAACATTTGTTAATTTCGTTTTATACGTCGTCTACCTATTTTCTGCTTTTATAGTTTTAATATAATACATTTCCTATATAATGTTTTTTTTTTTGCAGACCCTTTGTCATTCACATCGGATTTTTCTTCTTTTGCTTATTAATATTTCTCTCAATGGACAGTGCTTATCATAGAGCTTCATATAATAAATGTTGGGTATTCTTCATCCACATCATTTTCACAATAATGGACTCCCAACTTTCAGATTTTTCCTTAAAGTGGTAATACTTTTCTCTGTCGTCTTTGAAATGTATAGTGGTGAGGGATTATTCTATAACGGAGAGTGATTACTGTATAGTGGTGGTGTGTGGGATTACTGTATAGTGGTGAAGAATTACTGTATAGAGGTGAAGGATTACTGTATAGTGATAGCGGTGAGAGATTACGCCATAGTGGTGCCTTGCTTTTTCTTATTTGTTTGTTTCAGAAGGTCGAGCGGAAAGTAACATCACGGCAACACCACAAGCAAACAAAATTTGACTAGAAGGACCCGGCCCAAAAAAGCTGTTCAATGATTAGGCAGCACTTTAATGCTTTTATTCTTCTTATTCCCTTATTTGTCCCAGGGGAGGAATGTGGCAAGCAGATAAAAAGATGAAATAGAAGTATGCAGTAAAAGATGAAAAAAAAAAAAAGCATATGAGGAATGAGATGGAACGTAGGGGTGCACGTTAAGTCAGACACAATAAAAACAAGCAACTTTTAAGAGGGTAGCTTGCGCTCGTAAAAGCCTGCAGGGAGTCCATGGAGTCAATGCAATGAAGCCATGAAGACAATAAGTCACTTACTAACACACCAACAACCTACACGTCTCCACACACACACACAACTCAACATCAATAGAAATATTTTATACACTAACATCAATATACATTTTCTAAAAACAATAACTGAAGGATTGAAGGCCATCAATCTTCATCTCCATGTCTTCAGGCTTAAGTTCATGTTCTGGAAGTTCTCTATTACTTGTACAGATGTTTCTCCCGTCTTTTCGCCTTTAAAACTATTGACACATCACTCAAATCTTGGCTTTGATCACCGTAAACATCCTCTGTCTCGTACACCGCCGTGTTTGTTTACCTGATAGGTGTTCCTCCTCTTATGTCACTTCTGGAAATGAAGCTTTGGTTCATGGCGGCAAGCTTACATGGCAAAGAAAAGCCATCTTTAACTTTGTCTTTTTGGTGGTGTCTATATTATTTGTCTGAAATGAAGCTGATGTTGATGCAGGCCAAAAATCAGAATTCCACAATACAATTCAATTCAATTGACGATTGAATTTGAATGACAGGAAATGGAATCGAATTCAATGCAATTCAGAGAAAGTAAGTCTCAACACATATCAGTGCGAATGCGGTGCTTTGAACAAACATTTTTCTTTCAAATGGAAGTACAGACACTAACATTACGAATACTCCTTTATGTTGGAAACTACACTCCTCAACCTACACACACACACAAAACACTCCTGTACATCCACACACATTCCTCAACAGCCACGCACACCCACACGCACACGCATACACAGATGGACATGAATAGGGAAAATCCACACCTTTTCCAGTGATTTGGTTATGGTTTCATTTTGAGCTCCTATTACCTGACCAGCTTAGTGACTTTGACAAAGCAGGGTGATTAGTGCCGTTGCTGGCCAGCAGGCTGCGTGTGGACCGGACCACACGTCCAACACGAGGCAGCGAAATATGAGATGTCATGCAATCAAATTCAATCAGCAGCTGAAGCGCTAAAACTCCAGCTGGTTTTGCAGCGCTGCCTCCAGCGCCAACGCAATGACTGCCAACACAAAACCCGCACGCCTTAGTTCACCACAGCAAAACACTGACATCTGGTGGACAAACTTTAAAACTGCACTATATTACAATAGGCTGGAAGAAGTTACTGAACGTCAGTCTGGCAATATTACTCATCACACATGGCCGTACAATCATAAAATGAACAACGCATTTATGACATCTTAATTACCTCTTACGCAAAAGATCATATTGACAGAAGAATTAGTACTTGATTTGCTCATTTGGACAGAAGACATTATCTTCCATCCATCCATCCATCCGGGGAAAACTAATCGAAATTATCTTATTGAAAGTCACTCGTCATTGACTACACTACCCGTCATGCTTCTCCTCGTGACGTCACAAAACGTCACCGAATCACATGTGGCCGTGGCTTAGCGCTACGGTCGCGGCATACTGCTAGCATCAAGTGTGGCACTGAATTAGCAGCACGAACCCGACGTGAAAATAAAATATCCCACATCGTTAGGAGTTTAGCGCACACCTCCAGCTGAGCCAACATGCCTCCAAAGAAGCCGGCTCCGGCCGCGGGGAATAAAAAAACGCAAGAGAAGAAAAAGGAAAAAATTATTGAGGTAAAGATAATTACGAGTTAGCATGTCGGCGTTTAGCTAGCTAGCCGTCGTTGCTAACATCTCAACACCGGAGCGGAATTGTGGTGATGTTTGCTGAACTTAACACGAACTTCTGATTGAACACTTCGTCTCATCTTCACTCCTGCTTGGCCACAGTTTGATATAAACTAAGATAAGCTAAAATAAGCTAGATAGCTCGCTGCCAGGGGGCCTTTTTACAACGCTGGCTTCTGGCATTGCCATGTCGTCATAATAACGGAGTAGAACGTGTTAATGTACTTGACATGTCCCCTTATTGTCAGCAGAAAGTTGATTTAATTCTTTCACATGATCGGTTAAGACAGCTGAGACTCAGCCAAGTTGAGCCACGTACTCGGTTACCGTGGTTTCAGAGTAACCGGTCATCTCTGCCGGTATGGCAAAGTAGTCAATGAATTGAGAACTATTTAATACTTTACATCATCTTTTAGCAAACACGAAACACTATGAAATACCATCCTTCAACAATGCTGTCATTGTTGCTAATTTCATTAATAAATTGGTTCCAGGACAAAACATTTGGCTTGAAGAACAAGAAAGGAGCCAAACAGCAGAAGTTCATTAAGAACGTCACACAACAAGTCAAATTTGGACAGCAAAATGCCCGACAGGTCAGTGGGAACCAGTGTGTGACTCCCATGTTGTGTAAGAAAAAAGGTCTCAAGTACAGCTTCAAATGTTTGTGCAGATAGCCCAGGTGGAGGCCGAGAAGACCAACAAGAAAGCCGACAAGAAGAAAGAGTTAGATGAGCTCAATGAGCTCTTCAAGCCCGTCGTCGCGGCTCAAAAAGTCAGCAAAGGTCACGCTGTTTATGTTTGGTTGCAGAAGGATGACTTTTAGTTGTTCAGCTGGCTCTCAAACTCTTCTCGTCCCCTTTAGGTGTGGATCCAAAGTCGGTGCTGTGTGCCTTCTACAAGCAGGGCCAGTGCACCAAAGGAGACAAGTGCAAGTTCAGCCATGATCTGTCCATGGAGAGGAAGTGTGAGAAGAGAAGCGTCTATGTGGACGAGAGGGACGAAGAACTGGAAAAAGGTAAGTGAAGGTTCTTCTCACAGATGAGCGGTAGGAAAATGTATGTGATTAACCAGAGTACCTTGTGTGTGTAGACACCATGGAAAACTGGGATGAGAAGAAGCTAGAAGAGGTGGTCAATAAGAAGCACGGCGAGGCTGAGAAGAAGAAGGCCAAAACGCAGATTGTAAGACTTGCTTTAGCTTTTTAATGAGATGGATTTAATGGAATATTTCATTTAGTCCGTGTGTTAAACTATACAAGTCCACACGACTTTAAAAGTGAAATAGAATTTATTCCATAGATCCATAATGGTTGTAATGTACACACCTGCCAACATGTATGACCTTTGTTGACCTTTAAATACTTGTACGCTGCTCTCCAGAGATGCAATTTCTTGCATTTATCTTCTTCATTCCCTGCATGTAGCAACATAAAGGCTGTGATTGGTCAGCATGTTTGTTTCCTGTGCGTAAACGACTTGTTCACCTCCACTAAGGCCTTCCGAGCAACATGGCTGTCGTAGCGTATGGATTAGGTCCAGCTGCAGTAACCTCCCCCCCTCACTCTTTAATTGGCAGTGTACGCTCATCATGAAGGAAGCCAACAAGCTAAATAGTTGACATGAGACATGTTAAAAGCTGGTGTCCATAGTGTGACCACAGTATAAATAGGAAAAATTGGGTAAAAGTCAAATGTAATGAGAAATGTTCGTCCATGATATGTGTTACCAATGGTAGAATATTGCACATAACAAGCTGGTACTGTATTGTTGTGCACTGTCTGAATATTTTTTTATTGCGACTGCCATATAATGCTGGATGAAGGTGAGAAACTTGAATTTAATCTTGCCAGGATGTATGGGACGTTCCTCATTTATGATTTCACCGTTTTTTCTGCATGTCAAACTTCATTATTTTCTATGAAATGTATTTTCATATTTTGGGGTGTCTGGAGCGAGGATAGGATTGACTTTATTTCCCAGGTGAAAACATGACCTGCTTTTATTTTGGAGTGGATTCATGACAAAACCCAAGATTCCACAAAGCTTGGAGTAATAAGATGACTGACTTGATGCTCTTGCTTTGTGCAGGTGTGTAAATTCTTCCTGGAGGCCATTGAAAACAACAAATATGGCTGGTTCTGGGTGTGCCCGGCAGGGGGTGACAACTGCATGTATCGCCACGCCCTGCCGCCTGGGTTTGTGCTGAAAAAAGACAAGAAGAGGGAGGAGAAAGAGGATGAGATCTCCATGGAGGAGCTGATAGAGAGCGAGGTAAAGATAGAATGCTGTAAATGACAAAGAGCAGATTTTTAAAAAGCTCGATAGATGTGTTGTCTTGAAATGTTACAAGCTTTGGTAGATAAGTGTTGTCTAAAATGTTCCCCTCTTCTCGTCAGCGTGCAGCACTGGGTCCCAGCGTGACGCGCATCACTCTGGAGACATTCCTGGCGTGGAAAAAGAGGAAAAGGCAGGAGAAGGTGCAAAGATGGTCCTGGCCCGCTCAGTATGTGTCATGTGTTGTCATGACGACATGTGCTGTCTGCTCCCCCAGGTGGCCAAAGCGAGGGAGGAGATGGAGAAGAAGAAGGCTGACTTCAAGGCCGGGAAGTCGCTGGTGGTGAGTTTGTGATGGTGTCACAGGGGCAAATGTGTCTAAGAAGACATCTTAACGATTAACTTTGACCCGCAGGTCAGCGGCCGTGAGGTGTTCGAGTTCCGTCCCGAACTGGTTGATGACGATGACGACGAGGCAGACGACACCCAATACGCTGATGAGGATGAGGATGATGACGACTATCAGGAAGAGGTGATTCATGTCTGCTGTTTTGTGGTCCGTGTTTCTTGCTCACGTGTTCCGTCGCACCTCCAGACCGACACCATGCAGGTCCAGGACATAGACCTATCTCGCTTCATTCCTCAAGAAGTGGATGACAAGGGAATAACAGTCGCAGCCGTGGATCGCTTCACCTCTAGGTGTAAGACTCAGCTGACAGGTCACGACTCCGGTAAGCAACCGCCATATTTCAGCGACATTGCCATCAAAAAGACATTGGATCATATCAGTATCGTTTTTTTTCTGACAATAATGCTATCGACTTGTAAGCGATGATGTGCTGCACAGAGCAACAAGCGCAGTACATCCACAGTGTGGAATTATTTCCATGTTTGTAAATGTGTAACTTTAAAAAACACACACACATATATACATATATATACATACATATATATATATATACATATATATATATATATATACATACATACATATACACACACACACACAGTGTTCAAAAGAATAGCAGTCCAATGTGACTAACCAGCGTAGTCACTGTTTGTATTGCTACATGGCAAACAAGTTACCAGTAGGTGCAGTAGATGTTCAGTAAACCAACAAAGACCCAGCATTCGTGATATGCACGCTCTTAAGGCTGTGTACTGTTCAAAATAACAGCATACTTTGATTAAAAAGTTGATTGGAGAGGGGGAAACTTATGAAGCAATGCAAAATGTTTTTGGCTGTTGGCAGCTACATTAATCTTAATTGCCTTTTAAATAGAGAGTAATACCAAAAACGAAAGACAACTATCATAACGGGTCAAAGAATAACCAGAATGGCAGGGGCTCAGCCAATGATCAGTTCCAGGATGATCAAAGACAGTCTGGAGTTACATGTAAGTACTGTGACAGTTACGCACAAGGTGGTGGTCCCTTCGAATAGGAGGCGAGCCGCAAAGGACGAGCAACTTGAAATTACTTTAATTCCTACCATCACAGGGACACAACACGGGACTTGATTTAGATCTGCTTTGATTTGAAAATAAAACACTTTTTTTTATGCACACCAAATACTTTAAATATATGTGTGCAAATAATCACTTGTTTCAGTATTTATGCGTAAACCTCTGTGCGTAAGGGTAGGCTGCCTCATACAATAGTTGGTGTATTTTGTATTTCACATCATCCCGTTTTTCCCCTCGAATGTACCTCAGCAAAAAAATGAGAAATGTTAATGAATTGTGGAATGTTGTTAAAGAATCTCGGAGTGGCATAACAGCTGAAAGGTGCCACAAGTTGGTCGACTCCATGCCACACAGGTGGGAAGCAGTTATAAAAACTGTGTTTATGCGACTAAATATCAGTTTAGTGATTCACAGGATTTTCAAATGCTAGAAAAAGTCTGTACAAAATAGTTTGGAGTTTGTAAAGTCAACAGCAGACACTATTTTTTTTTAACACATCCTTTTCAAATAATTGGCAAGTTTGCACATCCTTAAGCGCATGCATGTCATGAATGCTGGGCTTTGTTTTCTGAGGATCTACTGCGCCTACTGGTAACATGTTTGCCATGTAGCAATACAATTATACTAACAACGACTAATCTGGTTAGTCACATTAGACTGTTATTATGAACACTACTGTATAATAAAATGTTTACAAATCTAGAATATTTAATTTAAAAAATGCCGTTATGTTTTTTGTTTTGTGTATGGTTCCACATCAGTAATAGCAATAGTGCTGGCTACTACTGAGAAACAGGAAATGGAAAACAAAATAAAAGCAAAAAACGTGGAAAATGAAAGTCCAGCCGATCATGCAGAACATGACGTGTTGGTCATGTGAGGAATTAGTAAGGCGACTTCCTTTAATACTTCTAATCTATATACAGTAATCCCTTATTTGTAGTGGTCGGTTCCAGTACCGACAATGGTAAGTTCATTTTTGCGTAGTAGGATTCAATTAATACAAAATGTTCATAGCAGAAACACAAATGTAGTTTCTTTCCAAATACAGTGTAAAATTAGACCCCTCTTGCCATTAGATAACACCTCTATAGTTACTTTTACACTCCTATTATTGTTTACATGACATTGCACAGGCTACAAGATCACTGTAGGGACATGAGACTGTTGGCGCTAGCAAGCTAACTAGTTAGCGTCTCCAGTGTATTCTATACTTGGTGTTTCAAATGGAGTGGGGACAAAGAATCCAAAAAACTTACCACTTCCACACGGAATGGGAACATTTTTCTCCACTATGTCAGCCACTCTGACAGTGTAGCTACTATCACTGTGTGAGAAGAATCACATGCAGCATTTTGGCACTTTTTCCTGTAAGTTGTATTGCATTTTGCAGTGTTTGTGAAATGCATCCAGGAGAAGCAGCATTATGTGTTTTGTTTGGGATAAGAGTAATTGGTTATGAAGTTTAACACAACCAGATATTGATAATATTCAGCATAGTTTAGTGAAATATTTACATTTGCCTAACTGAAGAAATTCCATGTTTGTGGTGGTCTCCTGGGTCTGCCTACAGAACAGATAAACGGAGCTTGTGGCGGCTCCGACACTAACAGGCCGTCAGGGGCCGAGGGAGGTGGTGAGGCTGGAGGAGGGGAGGATGTGCCGGTGGATGAGAACTTATTCACTGGAGAAGATCTGGAGGATCTGGATGAAGAGCTCAACACGCTGGCACTGAACGAGTGAGCGGGACGAAGGACTGATGGATGCATGGACACTTCGGAGACTCCGTAATAAAGCCTAATCGTACTTTCTCATGATTGTCTGACTCCGCCTCGTGTTGCGTGTATCCCCGCTGCATTCACTGTGGAGCATGTGCGGCTGGGCGTGCTCGCCACCACCTCGTGGTAAGGAAGTTCTTCTGGACGTTTGGCCCGCAAATGAACAGCGCTAATTCTGTTGTAAGAAACTCAGCCTGTTTTTACCAAAATTAAATGGTTCCTTGTATTTAACTCTTCTTCACACTTTCAAAGCCATTGAATGTTGACTTTGAACAAAAGGGAGACTTCAGTCATGTGTGCCTGTGGACAGGTCATGTGATTATAAATGATGTTCATTCATGTCATTCAGCAGGAATAAAATACTGTGCATCCAACTCTGTCCTTCTGCTCCCATCATTTTTTATCACAGAAATTCCATAAATAGTTGTCACTCATTTATGCCTGTTCATTAGTCCCAGTGCCACCTGTGATAAGTACTTTCAGCACTGTTATGTGCTTTTTAACACTACGTAGAGCACTCTAAATATCAAAAAACACCCCTATAGTCACCTATACACTCCTATTACCCAAGATAGTAGACATATCACTGGCCGATGTGCTAATTTGCAAAAAATACTTTACCCACTAAGGTGAATATACTGCATCGTGTTTAGTGATACATTAGCTACATGTTATGTTGCCAGGTCTCTCCAGAGAAATGAGCCTAAAACTTGGGAATTTGGGCAACAAAATGCCCAAAGTGGGTTTTAATAAGCCTTTGTCATTCAATGCCTGAGTACAGGTGATCTTCTGAATGCCTGATGTTTGTATTTTAATCCATGTAGCCATGTTAATGCTAAGTTAAGGCCAAAAACAGGTTTTTATGAATCTTTTTGGAAAATCCATGATAGTGGAAGCGAGTATTTGGTCAATGTACCAGAAAGACACTTGTGGGATAAAAACATGTAACTTTTATTTCTACTTAGATGTAAAAAAATAAAACAAAAAGCACCTAACTTCTTTTTGATGGGGTGGAGGTGTCATAAAAAAAAAACCTAAATGTTGTTCCAGAACTATAAAAAAAAAAAATGCACATATTACAAGCAAGGTCAGACAGGTGTCAAGGTCATGTCAACAGGTCGGTCCAGGAGCGGGTCTCCATGTCTGTCTGTCGGTTGGTCAGGTCAAGGTGTCGTTTTGTCATGACAACAGTCGCCTGGGAAACAAGAAGCTGCAGAGTTACTCCTTCTCTACCTCTCGCTTGCATGCATGCATGCACACACGTCATGTGACAAAGGGAGGGGCATTCAAACTGTCTATAGAATTCAGTCAAATTTGGGTTTGTATAAGCAAACTGTTAGAGAGCCACCAAGGTTTAGTAGTCAAGGAGCCTGATGACTTATATGTGGTGCCCATATTATTTTGCCATTATAAGTGACATTATTTAGCTGATCCATGCAGTACAACTGATCAGAGTACTATGTATGTATAGTAGTCTGAGCAGGTTGTATGCAGTGCACCATTAGAGTTCACACGGTTAAAGGTGTGCAAACATATTGGGTGAACTATGCTCAGTAAAAGCATCAATGAGAACATATTATATGAAAACATATTTCCCCATGATCCTTCAGGTACAGAAGTAGGAAGTTACCGATGTCCCGGAGATGGTCGTGTTTAATTTAATGATGTTTCAATGCAAAGAAACAAAAGACCTTCGTCCTGTCTTTTGTGTAGAATTACTGCAGCAGCGTACACGCTGGGTGCATGTTAGCTTCAGTGCTGTGTGCTAGCACAACTGGATGCACTCTTTGCTATGAATTGTGGATGAGGGGCAAAAAATATTAATAAAGGCGCAGTCGGTCATGGTTGGGTATTGCAAAGGGGGTGCTAGCATTTCCACCTCTTTTGTGCTCAACGCATGTAAGCAATGTCCCACATCATACTGGCGTGCAGGGAAAGGTGAGCTGATTTGCTGAACCTGTGTTCAAAGCTGTAAGTGAGAGACAGCCAATTCTGCCCAAAGCCAAATCTCATGCACTTTAGCTCCCAATTGTGAAGAACAAACATTTTTGAACATTGGGAAACCACTAGTAACCAGTGGGGGTGGGAATCATTTGTAGTCCAGGAGGAATAGTGGTTTAACATACAGTGGTATGAAAAAGTTTGGGCACCTGAATTGACCAGTACAGGTACTGACAGTCTTGCTAAAATTGAAGGTAACATGGATTCCAGTCTGTATCGGCAGATTCTTGCAAACAATGGTGAAGAATCAGTGACAAAGTGGAAGTTGCGCCGGGGCTGGATAATTATTGCACACTTTCTGTAAATCCTACAAACCTGATTTCCCTTCTCAAATATCACGGTGTATATTTAACTGACATTGCTGATCCAAACAACTAATGATTTATAAAAGACAAATCTTGAAAATGATCAGGGGTGCCCAAACGTTTTCATAGAACTATACATATGTATCACGCAGCTACACCCCAAACGTCACTCTCATCCGGATCACAGCACCAGTGTACCAGCAGTTGTGTGTGCGTGGCTGGAACCATAGCTTACTTCATCTACTGATAGCTTTATCGTGTCTTCTCATTCAGAATATGTTGACGTTCTTATAGCCAGACATTTATTTTAGTATATTATCTAATGTAGCCAAGGATATCCACAGTAACAATGCTAGCCCATGTCATATTTAACAAATATTCTTCTTGAAATAGAAGCTCAACGGACTGTCTGCTGGTTTATTTTTCAGCATTTTAAGGCCATCTACGCATGAGCACTGGCATTAATTCAATTTTCTTACCAAGGCAAGCACTTACCTGTCATGTCGTTGCATCCTAGTAGGTGCGAAGCCTTTTGTGCGATTCCTCTCTGGGAGGATCGGCGAGCATCACCTTCATCTTTACGCCGTTAATGAACTGACCGTGCAGCACCGCCATGGCGTGGTCTGCACACTTTACAAAAGGAAGACACCCCCACACCAGATCAAAACATCCCACACACTTTGCTCTGGGGCTATTAGTCCAGCTTCTTACCTGCTTTTCTGCATACTTTATGTATCCAACCTTCCTCCCCGGAACCAAGTGGATTTCAATCAGCGACCCAAAGCGGCTAAAAAGAGAAAACACATTTTATGTCAATGTATGTCATTTGCTCTATCTAAAACATTCAAAATGTTAGCTAAAGCTCAATCTGCAACATAGTAGAGCACTTTATGCATAGTAAACCAGTTTACCACCTTTTAACATTATTAGAGCCCTCTAGACATGAAACAACACCCCTATGTCTATATCCCTTTATCAGAAACAGAAAAACTTCATTGCCATTGTAAGTGAACAATTCACGAACTAGGAACTTTCTTTGGCTCAAATAGTCCATGTCCAGAGTGGGAAGAGTCAGCAAGTATCCGGCCTGCTCGCCCCCTGGTTCTGGAGACGTACTGGTCCTGGAGAGATTGAAGGCTACAGCCGATCACTTTCTCTGCAGCCGATCACATCTTTTCCCACTCCCTTCTTTCATCTCCCCTGGTGTTAACAATAACAAGATCTTCGACGAGAAGCTTGGGTTTGGGGAAACCCGTATGCCCTGACAAAATGTCCACCGCTAGGTATGTGATTGACAGCAATTCCTTTTGTGGAGGACACCGTAGACCTATTCGGAACCATAATAACAGTCTATTGCTGATTGGATTAGGCACTGTATCGCAGAATTTGTAAAATGGAAGCAGCAGCTCAACGGGCCCAACAGCTGCCCGTCATGAATCGCAACAAGGTAAACATCTTGGCCACCTTGAAGCTGAGAAGCTTTCGACTTTACAAAAAGCAGATGGATCGATTATTTTAATGCTTTCAAAAGCTACTTTAATAACCATGTTAACAAAAATGTATCATTAAAAAATTAAAAGATTGGTACCGGAAAAGTACTAATCTTTAGTATATAGTATAGTTTCACAGTTTTGTAGTTGGACTTCATATATGTTGTTTTATAATAGAGAGCATGTCAACTCTAACTTGCATGCTGAAAAAAACCCTGATGTAAACGTACAACATACATAAATACTCATTTATAAACATAGCAAATATATTTTCTATCTTATTGTAGGAGGTAGATCTTTGGGACTTTTAAAAGTAGCTGGCAAGCTGAAAAAGTGTGGGCACTTGTAGTGTAAGGAGTTGAGAAGATGCCTTCAAAGACGATTGATTGATGATACACTATGGAGTGTTCTGTGAATTTCTCTTGCAGATGAATAAAGTATGTATCTACACGGGTCACTAGGTGTCAGTAATGTTACTTTGATGAGACAGAAGCCACCACAGGAAGTACTGTACAGAACAGAAACCAAAATAAGGAAGTCTCTCAGTGCTAACATGTGAGTCTATATCTCATTCTTAGTATGTCAACGATATAGGGTAATAATACAAGTGCAGGGGTGTGAACTATAGGGGTGTTATTTCATGTCTAGATAGCTCTAATAAGGTTAAAACCATATTTCAGATGTAAACCAGATTTCTTTGCTCCAACTACAAAAATGTTTTGTTCATAAATAAGGAATTCAATGTTGTGGTAATTTATTTATCAGCCGGTTGTGGAACCAATTAACAGGGATAAACGAGGGATTGGTGTAGTTGGGTTATCTGTGTGTCAAATTGAAGAGTAAAAAAAGAACTCATGAAGAGCGTACGTACCAGAAAACATCCTCCAGCACGTCCAGTGGCAAAGGGGAGGGGTTGAAGACGACAAACAAGCGCTCCTTGGATTTGCTGTCGGGCGGTGCAAGCTTTTTCGGGGGTGGCAGATTGACATCGGTCTGAATCCTGGACAGTGTCGGGGGTGCAGAGAACCCCTGGAACAAACATAATTGAAAAAGGTGGCAAAGGAAGGCTTTAAACACTCATCTCTTGATGGGCATGGAGACACATGGAGTTGTCCATCAAACAAAGACGCAAGAACTCACAGGAGGTTTCATCACTTGACTGCCGGATGGTCCATTCCACACTGCTGACATCATCTGGGTGGAAACAAACTGCATGGCCATCCGACCTACAGGGCTACACAATAATACAACATTCTTTTTAGTAGAAAATAAGCTTTTTATTTTGTGTCTTTATGTGTGGGTGTGTACCTGCTACGATCTTCTCCGTCGTCCACAAACGTGACCAAGAGTCTGTTGCCTGGGGGGTACTCAAATCCACTCAGTTTTTCTTTGGCATACACAGCAGAGCCGAGGTTGCTGTAGCAAATCAAAGCCTGACCTGCAGGTGGACCAACAAGACCGTTCTGTTAAAAGCATGAAGCCGTAGTTAACCCCGTCACGCCGCCACTGGCCTTTGCTCATCCCGTAAGCGTCACGCTGCAGCTCGCAGTACTCCATCCCGGGAATGATATCAAACAGGGCAAAAATCTGCTCCTGCGTTAGCGCGGCTCGTGTCGACATCATCAAGCAGTGGGAGAAGTCTCTGACGCGGCCATGACCGCTGTGCCGCTCCATCACCGGGTAGCTGGGTGGTTCTGCTGAGCCTGGATGAGGAGGAGACGAATGATGGGGGAAAAAACAGCCACCTGGATGAGGAGGAGCCAACAAGAAAGCGCACCCATGGGAAAAGAGTAGGGGTTGGTGGAGTCAGCACAGCCCGCGTAGTCACTCCTTGCCATCATGCTGAGGTTGTCTTCTGTTACAGAGGCTTTGTTGCGGGGTTCTGCCAGGATGGCTCTGTAAGCTAACAGGATCCTCGTGAGGACATGAAGACACACCCACTATGACACTAACCTCGAAGCCTTTTACCTTTGTCACAGTTCTCTATAGCCAGGGCCGCTTGGGAGGGTTTGTGGTATCTCACATAGCCCAAACCTTTACTCTCCCCTGTCACCTTGTTCTTGATGATGACGCAATATTCTATGTCGCCATACTCCTGAGGATTCATGTCGGAAAATGTACATACATATGATCATTTGCTCCTATATACACATTATTTCTCTAATTTGCTTTATATACATTGTAGTTCTCTATTCTTAAGAATGGTCTTAAAACGTATGCTGTCATGGTCTTTGTATGTGGGTGTTTACTCGGCAATTAGAGCATGCAGATGCGGGGTGGAAGGTCAGGAACAGATGGACTACAGATAAGAGTGGAAAAAAACATGGCGTTTTAACGATGACTGCATTACCCTCCCACCATTACATCAAAAGATTATGTTGGCACATTGCAACTTGAGTGAAACCCCTTCCCTTTTTGGGCTGCAACGGGAGATATGTAACTAGCAACACCCAAAGAAAATAAAAAGAGAGGAGACGGCAGACTGTTTTTTCAGAGCGGCTGGAAGATGTAACATCTCTGTCCTTTCTCTTCGCGAGTAAAAAGCAACTTCTGTTGCCTTCTTTCTTGTTATGAATGCCTTGAACCTAACGGTTCGCCAGAAATGCAACATTGTTTCTGTGTTCTGCACACTTCCTGGGGGGTTTCATCTTTCCAGCCAACACTGAAGACAAGCCGTGTACCTTAAACGTCTTTTTCAGGTCTTCCTCGGAGAACGCCTTGGGGATCATGACAAAGATCCTGGTCAGCTCCTCGTCCTCCACGTCCCTGTGGCTTGTGGACGACCGCGACTGGGCAATAAACACCTGCAAGGAGCATCCAGGTGAGCTTGTGCAACACAAGCTCCACTACATGCAACTGCAGAGCAGACTCATCCACACGGCTCGTGGCTTTGGCGCGAATACATCTGGCCCTCCGCCAAATCTTTACCTAATAGAAAAATCCTTGATTCTATGTCGATAATCAGTCAAACCAATTGTTTTGCCGCGCTGGCTAGCATAGTTGCTACCTGCCAAGTAACGTACACATGCGTTAATCAAATGCATTCGCATGCTAGGTTCTCCACCTTGATTGGTTTGGTTCCGTCCACCAGGACTTTGCCGTGCATTTCCTCCATGGCCAGACAGGCCTGAGACGATTTGGCAAACTTCACGTAGCAAATGCCTTTGGGCTCTTTTGTCTGCTTGTCTTTCACGACCCACACCCCCTGGATGTCCCCGAACACGCAGAAACCCTCCCGGAGTTCATCTTCGGTGACGGAGCGACTGGTCACCAGGAACAGGCGACTGTTGGGAGGGTCGTCGAGGTTCTCCGTGGCTTGCTTCGGTGTCGCGCTGGACTCCTCCATCTTGTCTCGCCAGCCACTGGTGCTGTTGCGTTCACGAGCCCTGGGATTTTAAAGCACTGCCTGTTAATGAAAGGATTAGGCAATTGTGCCACAAATGTCTAATTGCGGTATTTAAGATTCCTACTCTGCTGCTATGTCCGTTAGCGCTCACAGATCGACGTATTAAAGCAAATGATCTGTAATCCCTTCCATTTCTCACCGGAAATCTAGCGTAATTTGCTCCTTTTTCCCGACGCCGTCCATTACTAGTTTCACGTGTTTTTCCACCTTTCTTTTTTGTTTTATCTGCAGCCGGAGAAACACAGCTTCCGGTCCGCTCGCCAACATCGGCGTCAATTTACCTTCACCTCCTCGAGCAACACCTCCGGCCTTCAAAATAAAAGCCCACCCTGTCTACACAATAAAGGGGTCATCGCAAAAATAGCGTACATTTGTAAAAATGTCTTTAAAAAACCCATTAAACAACTAAGTGAATATAAACGTGTTGGGACAAATCAAGAGGTCGGCACGCGAGGCAAGCTGCAGTCCAACACGGTCTTTCGCTTCCCCCATCTGTATCCTTGAGGACAAACAAAGACTCCTAAACAAGCCAAATAAAATGTTTGACTCTCACCGGGTATTACCCCGCGTGGTTTCTAACTGACTCATTACAGCTACGAGGTTACGAAAGGAAGCACGTGTATGGAAACGAAACGTGACCGGGGACGAGTGGGACGCACTGCCAACACGTGGTCCGGTGACGTCATGAGCCGGCGCCTACAGCTGCAGTGACCTTCTGTGCGACCGCCACTCACTCAGCCGAGCTTTGGCGTCCTGCGGCATTCGGACCCAGTTTGCTCCCGGAGACTGACGCGTACAGGTAACTGTGTTGAAAATTATTCAAAAGTAACGGCCAGGTAGCCCGGTGTAGACTCAGCCTCGCTCTTGAACAGTTAAACGTGTCGCTAAATTGTATTCATCATGACATTTTCTAAAGAGCCGCTGGAAACATGACGTTCCCTTGGCGATTAATAAAGTTTTTATTTATATTCATAAGGGTTAAGGTACCTCGTCCGTGTGGAAGATGTCGGCGGTTCTCCTTCAAGCATCCTTCAACTCGTGTAGGAGTAATGGCCACTTGGCTTGACGAGTAGAACGCCTTCCTGGAACGTTCTGCGTCAAGAAAGCCCTTTCTTAATTGAAAAGCGGGTTTGAATGTCAACTACCCATGCCGGGAATCGAATGTGTTTAGGTTAGTAACGACTCTGTTAAGGGAGCGAGTTAGCCGCCATGTTGGATGTTAACGGTCACCCCGAAGCTAGCTGGGCTACATCCGCTAACACGGTCACCTTTACCCGCTTACAAAAGTTACCTTAAGGGCACACGAAGTAGCACTTGAAGCTAGTCGCCAGGCGCCAAGCGGCTAATGCTAGCTAGTGTGAGCGGTAGCTGATGGTGACGTAATGTGCAGCGCGAGGACGGTAACACGAGCCTACACAGTACACACTTAACCTTCACCAAAGGAGGCATGATCAGTGCGTTCCTTCATTAACTGTCTTGTTCCAGCTGACTATGGGAGACGTAGAGAAAGGAAAGAAGGTTTTCGTCCAGAAGTGTGCCCAGTGCCACACAGTGGAGGACGGGGGCAAGCACAAGGTGGGGCCCAACCTCTGGGGTCTGTTTGGACGCAAGACGGGCCAGGCTGCTGGCTACTCCTACACAGATGCCAACAAGAGTAAAGGTCAGTAGATATGCTGGAAGTTGGTGGTGACCCGCAGTGTCTTTGTGTAACGCTGCTCACCCACACAGTTTGGTCCTGCACCAGCCAGGCTGAAACCGGCATCGACTGATTCTTGCTAGATGAGCCGAGCCGAGCAGCGCTAGCTGGTGAACTAAAAGCCCAAGCTGGTGTCTTGGGCGTGAGGTTTACCAATGTACTTAAGCGTAGCCGCGCTGGCTGGTGTCAGAAAAGCATCAAGGTCAAGTGATGACTTTGTGTGACAGCAAATTGGTTTCCATTTCTCACAATGAAACCATTTGGCCTTCAGGCTTTGTGTGTGACAACTGTCTCAAGATGGCCAATTAGACACGGAAAGAGAACAAATATGCAGCTAAAAGGCTTTCTCAGACCAAGCTGGGGAACTTTTTGGAGACACGAACGACTCCATCAAACCTTTAAAAGTCATGTTCCTTTTTTGTCATCCTGTTGCTGTTCTTAGACCTTCTCTACCAATTTTGGAGTCAAATTCCTTGTTTGTCGAAGCATACTTGGCCAATAAAGCTGGCATTCACAACAAAAACATTTTTACACGTCAATTAATTCCAATTCTACAGTACTCCTCCTTATATCGTTCATTAACGACAAAGTAACCCAATGAACAATGGCAAAATAGTTGCGTCATCGTTTGGTACCAAGTTGACAAACCAGAAAACACTACCCCTAGCACTCGAGTGGAAAGTTGCACGGCACACGCGCAACTCCAGTGCAGAACTTTGAAAGGCTCGTGACGGCGTCAGACGGGACAGCGTAGTGACTACACAGAAACATAAATCAGCTGGAGCCAGTGCAGAAGGATGAGAGAGCTCGTGGGTTGCAGGCCCTTGAACTGGATGCTTGATGAGATGAAATGTTTAATGCTATTTTTATTGGTTGAAATTTAGCTGAATTATAGCTTTAATTTTCACACAATCCGGTAGGCCTGTCACAGTAACACATTTTGCTAGGCGATCATTTTTTCCAGTTTTGTAGGGTTTGTTTTGTAGGGAAATGTTTTTTTTCGCAAACTGTCTTGGATTTCGTGTTATTCAGTTTCAAATTATTTGTGATGCTCCAGTTTTGTAATTCTTTAATTTGGTTTGACAAAAAAGTTGGGTCAGATTTGCATTGGTATTGTATAGATTTTGTAGGATTTGGTGTTGAGCCAGAATTTTGCCGCAGTTTTTGTACGTACACTGTCTTGGTTGTCATAACCACCGATTTTCATGACAAACACACCTCGTTTTTTTTCTATTCTTGGTTTGGATTAAAAGTTTGGCTGTGTTTTTGTGTTCCCAAGTTTTTATATAATTATATTTTTGACATTTTAGCCTGTCCACTTAATTTTAGTAGAATAGTGCACGTAACAAGTGAGTGTGTGGTTCCGCCCAAGCAAAGCATTCTCAGTGTTGCTGACTCCACAGCTGCCATAGGATGAAATCAAGTTTGGAGTGGTGGCAATTTGATTCAGCAGGTGAAAAACTATTGAATTTAATCTTGCCAGGATGTATGGAAGTCCCATGTCAATGAGTTCCATGAAATTCTTTGTTTTTTGCATGTAAAACAATTGTTTGTTCATAGATATATGGAAGAGATTCTTTAGATTTACATGATTTCCTGTGGGAAAACTGGCCTTGTTTTTCATACATTTGGCTTTTTCTTTTGGAAGAAAGGAGTGCACATGACAAAGCGTTTTGTTTTGGCAGGTATCGTGTGGGGTGAAGACACTTTGATGGTGTACCTGGAGAACCCCAAGAAGTATATTCCTGGAACCAAAATGATCTTTGCCGGCATCAAGAAGAAAGGCGAACGTCAGGACCTGATTGCTTATCTCAAGTCGGCCACATCATGAAATCCACGTGCACGCCGTCCTATTAAAGGCATTTTATTGTTTTCCATGTTGTCCTTTGGAAAGACGCCTATATACATATTGATCATTTCTCAACATGAAGCTGTGTAAGCTACCCAAGAAAGATTTATCCTGTTATTGTGAAATCAGCCCTTCACATGTCCAACATTTTTCAGTATGATTGACAGCGACACTGCAAGATGGATAAAGTTTTTACTTACCTGGTTTCACAGGCTGGATTGAGTCTTTTAACTTATTTTACTCTATTAATGTGTAATATTTACAATATCAACTTGGAAGGCAACTTCTTCTGCGTTAAAACGACGACTGAAGAAATTTTAAACACAGGAATGTCAACTCTTGTTTGATCTGATCAGAATTTCTCTGTGAATTAAAGTTTGTTCTAAAGGTGCTCCTTAAATGACCTCCATGCAGCCATGACCAATGTTTAACCTTTTTGCGCTTTTGAATCCTTACTTCCTACATCTGCTGCCTCCGGTCGTTTTATGTTAATTAGTGTGGCTACATAGCGCCCTCTTGTGGTCACTCTACCACAATGCGGCGTAAGAGCACGACAGGCAGTGGTTCTTAAATAGTGGGGGCGAGAAGCGGGAAGTACTTTCAATATTGGTGTAAACCTGCCAATATGTCCATATCTGTTATACTCAACATGCCATTTGACTCTTGAATACACTTCACAGATCTCCATATTGTGGCATTTTCCTTGTTTCAGTTTGTACAGATAAATACTGTACATAGTTGTCAAAGTACTTCAAATTTCTAGCATAAATTGCCTATGAGCTTCGTGTCGTGATGGTATGTAGTACAGTAATACATCCTCCGTGGTTGTCGCTTTTTTTTAAACATCCAAACATCCAAAGTATTTGCCAAAATATTGCCAGCTGGTGTATGGTCCAAAATGCCGCCTGGTTTGTTTATGCCGCCATCTTGGATCACACGCCCATGGGGAAGTCTCGTGATACCTGGACGTGATTCCGCAATGCATTGTGGGCTGCCTGTGTTTTAGTTGTAGAGCGGCACGGTACACGACGTGGGTCGTGAAGGTCAGCGAGGCGTCTTTCACAAAGTAGCTTTCTTTTTTGTCAAAAAGACAAAACAGAACTATCCCGTCCAGTTAATTATCTCAATCTTGTAGGGAACACCTTCGTTTTCCTTTTCTTTGTTGCCCTTTTATTTTGTTTATCATGTATGTAGTGAGGGTGTGCTAGGACCATCTGGCAGAGTCTCCCGTTCGTCGAGTCTTAATGCTTACCCTTGGCAGAGCTTCGCCTGCATCCTGGAGGTTATGGAGTCAGTGTGGGTCGCATTCCGTGCCCCCATTGCTCGGGCACTCCTATTGAGCATGGATATGGCAGCCAAGCGGCACAGGCTTCAGCAGTGAGGCCGTGGAACACTACTTTCAGTCTTCCTCGAAGAGGTTCTGGCAAACCGTCCAGCACCTCAGAGCGGGGAAGCAGTACTCGGTCCATAGTGGGGACAGAGGCCTGCTGACCTCGACTGAGGAGGTAGTCTTACGGTTCAAAGAATACTTTGAGGCCCTCCTCGATATACTGATATACCTTCCGTAGAGAAGACAGAGTCTGAGGAAAGTTCTATCTACCACCGTGACTAAGGTATCTGGAGTAGTCAAAACACTCCCCAGTGGCAAGGCGGGGTGGACGGGTGGACGAGTTTTGGCCTGAGTTCCTCAAGACTGAATGTTGAGGGACTGTCTTGGCTAACTTGTGTCTTCAACATTGCACGGAAGTCGGTAACAGTGTCTTTGGATTGGCAGACCGGGGTCCCCCTTTTTTAAGAAGGGTGATCGCAGGGTGTGTTCCAACTACAGGGGATCACACTCTTCAGCCGCCCCGGGAAAGTCTTTTCCAGGGTGCTGGAGAGAAGGCTACAACCGATAGTCCAACCTCGGCTACAGAGGGTGCAATGTAGTTTTTTGGAACACTGGATCAGCTCCACATCCTTTCAAGGGTACTGCTTTGTGGACTTGGAAAAGGCATTCCACCGCGTCCTTTGTGGTGTCCTGTGAGGGGTCCTCCGGGAGTACGAGATTGGTGGTGCGCTACTACGTGCCATTCGGTCCTTGTACGGTCGGAGCAGGAGCCTGGTTCGCATTGCCAGCAGTAAGCCCAGCTTGTTTCCGCTGAACGTTGGCCTCTGCCAAGGCTGCTTTTGGTGACAGAATTTCTGGGTGCAGCCAAGGCATCGAGGGAAATTAAGGAAAAGTCAAATATTACAAAGGTGTGTGAAGCCAATTCACAGGTAGGAGCTGGATTCCTCCTAAAGCTGATTTACACCAACATGCACTGCTGACATGTTTTTCTTCTCCGTCTGCACACACACACACACACACACAAACACCTTCTCTAGTTATCATTTGAAATGTCCTGGTTTTCTTGTAATGTGTTGTTTCCTGCATCGTGACAACAAACACACACACACACAGAGACGCTGAAAAAGAAGTTATTGTGGTGAAGAAGTGTAGCATAGTTGTCACCCACCTGATGTTAAAAATGATCCTGTGACTCCACGTCAACATTCTTGTCTTTGTGACACCCTTTCAAAAATCTTCACACATTCATCACACTTCAGTACAATATCAATACTATATAATACAGTACAATACAACACAGTACAATACAATATAGTACAATATCAACCACTCAGTTATTGGTTTTGCTTCCATTTGAACTCCATCTGAACACAAAGATGTAAAATGTCCGCTATTTCGCAAATATCGAGTGTTGATAATTCATCCATAATATAGATTTGGCATATCAACATGATGATTGGACAGCCCGGGTTTGCCTGACGCTGGCTACAATAAAAGGCCACTCCAAAATGTGCACTTTTAATGCGAGGCGTGTTGGATGGACAGTAATGCCTTGTTTATGTGTTGGATGTACTGTACAGTAATCCTTTGTTTATGTGTTGGATGTACAGTAATCCCTCATTGACGTGTTGTACTGTACGGTAATCCCTTGTTTATGTGTCGGATGTACAATGATCCTTTGTTTATGGTGCTTTGTTGGTTCCGCACCTGACCGTGATCGGTGAACGTATCACAGATGCATCGCTAAAATTGGATTCATTCTTTATAAATCAAATAAGTTTACATTTATATTATACAAAACCTCTTTATGACTTTCTAAATGTACTTTTAACATGATTAGAGCCTTCTAGACATGAAAGAACTCCACTATAGTCACCTTTACACTCCTATTACCCAATATAGTAGATATAAAAAAACCTGAGACATATTAGGTATAAATAAGACAATAATATGCTAGCATTGGGAAAGTTCTTTGTTTTTATTACTCTTTTTTTATTTTGAGTTCTGTACAGTACTTCCTGCGGTGGCTATTGTGTCATCAGTGTAACATTAATGACACCCAGTGAACAGTGTAAAGTACTACATATCATCACATCTTTGAATGCGTCTTCTGAATGCTTTATATTTGCTGTTTACTTCATTTAGACATTTTTATGCTCACAGATGTTTAATTTAGGCAAAGGATACATACAATTTGGATAAATATGCAGGTTTTTTTTAAACTAATAATTGAAAGAAATATGACTTTTGTGTGCGACCAGTCCAGGGAATCCTCGCCATTCACACCTCGCAAGTCAGCTGGGATAGGCTCCAGCACACCTTGCGACCCTAGTGAGGATGTGCATAGAAAATGGATGGATGGATTTTTGTGTGCATGGAAAAACATTCACGTCATGAAAGATGGGAGCCAAAGCAAATGTGTTGCATGTGCATTAGTGATGGGTGTGTGCATAAAAAACAGAAAACATGTTGTTATACTGTATGAATATACTTCATTAGTCTGACATTATGGATGTTTGATGGTTTTGCTGTATTTATGTTCCTAATGTAGTGCTTTATTTTTTAACCTGCATTGCATACATTTTATTATTATTGTATAGTACTGTACTAGCAAAGTCATGAAGTGTGTGTGTGTGTGTGTGTGTACAGGATGGTGGTCCATATGGATGTCTGCAGCACTCATCGCCATGGTAACCTCCAGGAGGCCATGATGTCGCCTCCAAAGCTAAGTATAGCGCCGGCTGGCAGCCAGCCAGAGAAGAGCTGAGTTTGCTGACTCACACTCAAGTTCCTGTCTGGAGGATGACTTTGCCCGATCTTCATCGTGTGGCAGCCATTTTAGTAGTTCTTCTCGTCAAATCCGAGCTAATGCTCTTGTAGCGTGCTGTTTTCATTAGGTATGCCTGGAGAAGAAAATATTGCACACCAGTGCATGTTTTGTCACAAGCCCACAGAGGTGAAAGTTCACCAATAGAAAGACAAGGCCGACCCCCCAAAGGGGCGTGGTCACATTTCCCAGCAGGGTTTGTGGGGCTTTCTTGGTGTTTTACTGGACATTTGACATTTAAATGGGAACAAAGTCAAAGCATGAATGAAAAGAATCCTTTCTTTCTTCTCTGTTCTTTCCCATCTCCTCTGCACCACTTCTCTCTCTCTCTCCCCCACATTGGCATCCTCTCTCTCTCGCTCTCTCTCTCTCTCTCTCTCTCTCTCTCTGACCCCTCCCTGCCTCCCTCCTCTCCCCCTTCCATTAGGAAGGAGGAAGAGCTCATCAGACGAGGACAAACAGTCCAGGCAGACGCAGCAGAAGAAGAAGCGGTTAGCAAAGCATCATGGATGTTCTGAAGAAGGGCTTCTCCATGGCCAAGGACGGAGTGGTGGCAGCTGCCGAGAAGACCAAGGCTGGCGTGGAGGAGGCCGCCGCCAAGACCAAGGAGGGGGTGATGTTTGTCGGTGAGAAATAGATGATGATGTTGGTGAAAGTTGGAAGGGCGGGAGGGAAAAGTGGAGCCTTGCATATCAAAGCAGAAAAAAGCTCTGTCAGTAAACATCAACTTCTGGACGAGACACGCAGCAAAGCCAGATTGGAGGGTGGTGTTGAGGGCGCGGTGGAAGGTTCGGGAAGGAAGGGTGGATGACGGGAGGAAGACATTGTGGGTGTGGTCTGTGCAAGGCGGAGCCTGCAGGATGGAAGGGTTGTAAAAAGTTTACAGTCAATATCACCTTTTGATTATCACTCCCTCGCTATGATCACAGCCAAACATTGTATTTGGGAATGTAGTAGCGTATTCTACAAGGGCCACTAGGTGTCGCTGTTCAGTGAGACAGACACTAGACTCCTCACTAAGGTTCTCCAGGGAACACATTTATTGTGATGCTCCTCCCGCAGGAGCTTTAGTAACATCGTACGTCACTTATTTACGCTTATGAGTGCAAAGCCATTTAAAGCCACAAGGAAGTACGCTGTCCCCCAAAAAACAACAAGGAACTGCTATCTCATGTATGTCTAGGTGACTATAGGGGTGTTATTTCATGTCTTGAGGGCTCTAATCATGTTTGTAAGTGTATTTAGAATACCATAAACTGGTTGTCTATGCCATAACTACAACTATATTCAATTTATTAATATTGAATCTTACATTCACATGGCAGAACCAACTAAATGCCATAAACGAGGGATTGCTGTACTGCATGGAAGTCATCGTCATATACAGTATTCTCTTTGTTATGCGTTGCTTCATAGGCTGCACTACTTGGCTGGAACCAGCACAGGCGCTATGACTTCAGTGTGGACTCGCGTAGGTCAAAAGAGACTGACAATAACTGAAGAATTCATCATTCATAAATTTCTAGAAAAATCCATCTCACAGTTACAGTCAAACCCCGGTTTTTCGTATGATTTGTTTTTCGATGAAAGTTTAGCCCCGGTTTTCAGACACTGTCTTAGTTTTCCTGCAATATCGCACGTAACAAACTGGTCCGTTTGCCCTAAACAGTATCATTACGTGATGGCCATTTTTTTTATTGCGTGTAACTGCTAAATAAGCTGCCATGGGGCCAAAGCAAGTTGCAGCAATTTGATGCAAAAGAAGGGAAACACGAATGAATGTAATTTTGCCAGGATGTAGAGGAATTCTGCATCAACAAATACATCCATTCATCATTTACAACAATTTTGCATTGTTTTTAGCATGGAAAACTAGAATTATGCTGCATACATTTCTGGAAGGGATTTATTCGATTGGCATGATTTCCTGCCTGGAAAACTTGCCTCTGCAAACGTGCATAAAGTCGTCAGGAACTCACTAGTTTTGTTTCTAGGAAACAAGACGATGGAGGGCGTGGTGACCAGCGTCAACACAGGTACCAAAGTCAAGTCCTTACTCGTTTTAGCAAAAAGAAATGCCATGTGTTATGTCATGTGACCTTCAGTGGCCCAGAAGACGAGCGAACAAGCTAACATCGTAGCAGACACTGCGGTTTCAGGGGCCAACGAGGTGGCCCAGGCCACAGTGGAGGGTGTGGAGAACGCAGCCTTGGCGAGTGGATTAGTCACTGTGGTGAGTGCTGATGTCACATGACACACAGCGTATTTCAATGTTCTTAGTATTTTGTTTTGCATCAAATCTTTCACTGATGTGATAGTTTGGCAACAAAACGTGTCATTTGCCTTTTGTTTTTTTCATCTTGATTGGATGAGCACAGGAGGAGGCGGTACCAGTGGCTGAGGTGGCGCCTGATTGGTTGGATGGTTGACTGACATGCATGGCATGATGCTCGCAGTATCGCGTGGCCCTAGAATTTCAATCCCGCTCTTTCTAATGACAGATGGTGTTAGGCAATACCATTAATATCATATTTTACCAAGTCCTACTACTGCAAGGCACCATGGAGTCATGATTGCCACATCAAACCAGACAGTATATCAATGCTACTACATAGCTGCGCATATCTAATTATAACATCTCATAATATCACATTTGATCAAGATGACAAAGCAACACTGCATGATTTGGAATGATGATCATTTTTATACATGGGTACACATTCTTCCAGTGATGTGGTCATTTAACCCTTCAAGCGGCAAAGTCGCTTAATTGCAACATTGCAGAAATTAACAAGCATGATGCCTGATATTTCATATTTTACTCCAGGAGATGGCGGCCATCTGTAACTTCAGTCTGAGCAGCATTTGTGGGCGTGTCCCTATGTAAAGTTTAAGAGTTTATAGGCTTGGATCCCCTGTGTGGGTGCAGCAGTGAGTCCACACGCAGCACATCCTATGGAATGATAGCGGCGGTGGCAGCAGTGGTGTTCAAGATCCCGCCGTAAATGACGATAAGGATGGCCGGGTTTGTTGGAGAGATGAGGAAAAGTGTGAAGCTTCTGGGGTGAGACTGAGCACCTCCCAATCCGAGGCCATGGTTCTCGGTCGGAAACGGGTGGATTGTACCCTCCGGGTTGGGAGTGATGTCTTGCCCCCAGGTGGAGTTCAAGTATTTTGGGGTCTTGTTCACGAGTGAGGTTGGAGCGTGAGAATAAATGAATAAATTTCTCTTCCTGTAATTCAAATTCCATTCAACATAATGTTGGGTGGAGTCAATTCAAATTCCAATTTATCCATTGAACTGAATTGAATTCTGAAATTCTAAATTTTGCACTGGCTTGATAAATGAATATGGCATCAACGAATGAAAGTTTTAATTTGCATTTTGCCTAAAATTACAAATTATTTTCTCATCCTGGTGTGAATGAGATAACGTCTCAACCTGGTGTGAATGAGATGACCCTCTCATTGTCATCCTCATCCCGGTGTCAACGAGATAATCCTCTCATCCTCATCTCGGTGTGAATCAGATGACATCTAATCCTCGTCCTGGTGTTAATGAGACGTCTCATCTCGGTGTAAATGAGATGACCGCTCATCCTCATCCCGGTTTGAATGACATGACATCTCATTCTCATCCCAGGTTTGAATGACATGACATTTCATCCTCATTCTGGTGTCAATAACATGACATCTCATCCCGGTGTGAATAAGATGACATCTCATTTTTATCCTGGTGTGAATGAGATGACGTCTCATCCTGGTCTAGGTGTAAGTGAGACATTGTCTCATCCTCATCCCGGTGTGAGTGAAATGATGTCTCATCCTCCTGTGAATGAGATGACATCTCATCATCATTTCGGTGTGAATGAGATGACTTCTCATCCTCATCTCGGTGATGATTGAGATGGCCGCTCATCCTCATCCCGGTGTGAATGAGATGACCGCTCATCCTCATCCCGGTGTGAAAGAGATGACCTCTCATTTTGGTGTGCATGAGATGGCCTGTCATCCTAATCCCGGTGTGAATTGGGAAAAATGAGATGACATCTCATCTTCATCCTGCTGTGAATGAGATGACATTGCATCTTGGTGTGAATGAAAACACCTCACATCATAATGTGGATGAGAAAATGTCTCGTGCTAGTGTGAATGAGAAAACTTTTCATCCTGGTGTAAATGAGATGATCTCATGTCCTGGTGTGAATAAGATGACCTCTCATCCTCATGTGAATGAGAAGATGTGTCATGCTGGTGTGAATGAGATGACCGCTCATCTTGGTGTGAATGTTGGTATGGATGAGAAGATGTGTCATGCTGGTGTGGACGAGAAGATGCCTCATCTCAGCAAGTTCATCTTTAGTTTTTGTGGCTGAAATAATCCTCTTGTGAAGGAACTCATGTTCTCTTTCCAGTCTAACACAAAAGCAGAAGAAGGAGGAGAAGAGATCGAGCAAGCCACTCAGTAGGTGAGAACAATAAAAATAAAAATAATTCTATTTTTCTTCATCAAATCACATTTCATTGATTCTAACTACTTTTGTCCTTCTCTTGTCTCGCAGTCGTTTTTGGTCGCCCATCACCGAGAAGATAAGGACGCTTGAACCTTCGCTGCATTTGACCTCTGACCTATCAATATCAGCATCACACACTTTCTAGCAGGAAAGGATTCTTGGAATCAAGACTGTCGGATGATTGGGTGTTGGAGAATGACATCACTTACGCAGTTGACCCCGACCCCATCAGCAAGGCACTGATGCATTTTGCATTGCATGACACGTGAAAAAAATGTCATACACACACACACACACACACACACACAAACCTGTCAGTCTCTGAGCTTTAGTGCTAATTTCTTTTACAAATCAATAGAAACCAAATAAAGTGAACTTTAAAATCCAACTGTGCTGATTTGCGTGTCTAGAACACAAAATAGATTCAGGCATATCTATTCATAATTACCCTGGTTAGAAATGTACAATGCAATTATTATTTTGTATAGTTTGCAAGAACGTATGTTCCTGTTCAGCCTATGGTCAGCAGGTGGCGCACTATTACTGCATCAGGGAACCAAGACCAATCCATTGAAGAGTATCTGGGATCAATGGCAAAAAAGTATTGCGTCATTGTTATCAAGTGCTGTGCCTTAGAAAATATTACAGCATCTCATAGTTTAGGTTTTAGTGCAGCGTGCACGCTCCTGTGCTGTGCATACCGATCTTGGCGTGCACGCCAATACCAGACGGAAGGAACATATGTTCTACAGGAGTCCATCAAATATTTGACTGAAGGTATAACAGTGGGGCATGGTGTTGGGGCGTTAACGAATGAACCGATGCTTTTGAACGGCTGTTTTTAACTTGAAAGATGGGAACCGAGTCGCAGCCGGGAACCGGGAGGAGCCCAGAGCAGCGCGGTTAAACAGCGCCTGTAACACATCTCAGCCTTTAGAAGTAATTGAATTACCTAATCATTTGGAGAATATGTGTAAATATATAAAATATTTATTTCATGTTTTTTTATACATTGGCGCGGCGTCTAAAAATGTAATATAAAAATGAGGCAGTTGTTTGAACGGCTCTTTGAACGAAACGGCTCACCAAGTTTCGGCTCCCCTCGACTTTAGGCTCCGAAAACAATGTATTTGTCTGGCCCTCAGATCGGGTGATGGAGGCGGGACGAAGCGGTGGTCCTAACAGAAACAAAGGATGAATTCGTGTTGATATTACAATTCATCAATTTAAATAAACCAGTGAGAGAATCGTGCGCCAAAATACTGTTTTCCATAACATCATTATCATAATCATACATTTGCAACAATTATGCTCCCAAAATGATGTTGGCAAGGACGGTGTGATGACATCATATAAGTGTGTATAAACATTAAATGTCTTTGTAGAAAGGTGCTACGTACGCTAGCTTGTATTAGTTTACAGCACAGCCTTGCCACATCCAACATGGCGGCTTTTACGCTGTAAACCCAAATTAGTACTCATTCCTAAAGCCATGCAGGGTAAGTGATTGAAGTTTTTACTAAATCAGAAAACAAACGAAGCAGGCTGTGCTTACATAAAGTCTCGTGTTGAATATAATTCATTGCATAATCAACTCAAGTTCTTAAAACTAACGTTAAGTTTTTAACGTTAACCATTATCTAAGTAGATCAGTAATATTACTCATGTTTATCAGTGTCTGTTGTTTTTAAGAGTGTGTATTGCCTTTTAAATTAATTGCAGTTATTAAAGGTAAATTATAATTCTAAATATATATATATATAATGATTACATGTAAATTCTAGTGATATACATGTATATACTGTACAATATATATATAATAATTTACATTTACCAACTGCATGTCTGAATGTCATTGTATGTACACACACATATATAAACGCACATATACAGAGTGTAACGTTAGACATATTTATATAACATTACAAATAATGCAATAGTAACATTTTAAAGATGGAAATATGAGCAAAGGGATCAGTCTACTGCCTGCAATGAATAAGACGCGTGTTCGGGTTTGTTTACATTTGACCATGTTACATGTTACATTTGAAACATGCCACGTGAAGATGTGACGTTGGGGGAGAAGCACCTTCCGGATCCCCACCTTCATTAGGCCAAGGGACTCATCACCATCCTAAAAACCAACGGACAAAAAAAGGCCTTAGTGACTAAAATGACTGAACTACAATAGACCAACGTTAGGAATACGATTGACTAGCGATATTGTAACGCTAAGCCACACAGTTGACATTGTGGGGAAATATTTTATTTTAACGTTAGCACGACCAGAATATTCTTTTATCTTGGGAGTAGAAATATCCTGCTGCTAAGAAACCAACTCACCATACGTCACTGGTTCTCAGTTATTTTCTGTCATGCCCCCCACTCAGGGGACAAAAATGATTTTTAAAAATCTATTATTAATCAATTTTTAATATATCTATTTGTACACCTGAACGTGACCCTGGAACAAATTGGAGAGCTGTGAGGCATGCCAGTGTATTCAGGAGTCAAATTGCAGTTCATTCATTCATTTTCTATGCCGCTTATCCTCATTAGGGTGGCGGGGATGCTGGAGCCTATCCCAGCTGACTTTGGGCAAGAGGCGGGGTACACCCTGGACTGGTCGCCAGTCAATTGCAGGGCACATATAGACAAACAACCAGTCACACTCACATTCATACCTATGGACAATTTAGAGGCACCAATTGACCTAACATGCATGTTTTTGGAATGTGGGGGGAAACCGGAGTACCCGGAGAAAAAACAAATTTGGTTGTACACGTACACACTAGCATTGAAAGTACAGTCGTACCCCGGGATACAAAAGTAACCGATCGATAACCTTTCGTGAAATGAACATATTTTCGTAACCCGAAGCAGGTCTTTGTATTTGGTTGGTACCAGCTGAGGGGAATTACCCGCCACCTGCCGGCAGCCATCAAGCCCCGCCCAAACCGGTAAAATGTAAATGTGACGTGTCTCCACCCACCGCCATTTTAACCGCAAATACTTGTTTTAAGTAGTTTACAAATCACATTTTTTTTAGTAATGGTCCCGCCTTTTTCAAAATAATGCAAATAGCTTGATTTATTATGAAAAAGAAGATTTGGTCTTACGCTGTTACGTGTATACAGTGTGTCTGTGTTGTACGTCTAGCAGCTCTTGAGTGACAGAAGCTTTTATCAACACATCTTTGAGCAGTTTCGCAGGAAGTGTATCTACGGGGGGTCTGGCTGTGCGCACAAAAACCTCAGATGGATCTGGCGCTGGCTGCAGCTAGACAGGTGGGCATGGAAGAACGTCACATGGTGATGCAGAGCTACCAACTACTCCAGCAGACAGTAGATTCACAGTCCTGTAATTAGAGGGCCCCTTTTCAACTAATTGCCCAACTGCACGGCCTTAAGAGCGTGCATATCATGAATGCTGGGTCTCGTTTTCGGAGAATCTACTGCACCTACCGCTACTGGTAACTCGTTTGCCATGTAGCAAGAAAAACATACTAATAAGAGTGATCAATCTGGTTAGTCGCATTGCACTGCTATTATTTTGAACACTACCGTATTGTATATTACTGGTTTTATTACAGTTGGAAATTTGAATGAAGTGATGAAAGAACCAGGAAGAAAGGCTAAAGAAGTAGTAGCCATTACACTAGCGCACGCCGGCAGCGTCTCCACAGATTGTTTTATATTGGCCTGGTGGTCGCTAGTCATCGTTGTGCACTTCCTGTGTCTTCATGTATTGCAGAAAAGTGTGCTGCCCTGTAAGTAAGCATGAAAGAGGGGACAAAGGAAGTAGGTGCTGTCCTTCAACCAGCAACACTTGCATGTGATGTCTCAAAATAGAAGCCCTTTATCTCTGGCACTGCTCTTATGTCCGCGGGTACAGGACAGGACGGACGGGCGTCCCATACACCATCATGCCACAGTTATGCATCCAACCCAATCAGGGAGCGGACCGGGATGTGTGCAAGGGGTCCTGTCGGGACACGAGTGGCATGCCTGCTGGTCCCGTGCCGGACTGCCGAGTGGAATGGGGTTATTTTGGGGTGTTATGATGGGCTGCAAAGACACGCTAACTCAGACGGGCTAATGAAGGGTTTAATGACAAGAATTTCACACATACTGTAGGTTTGCATAGGCAGGCGAAATTGCACAATAAAGTGGGGGTCCCAACATTCCCAACAAAATTCGTGCTCTGTCTAGAAGCTAAAAGACAGTAAAAAAAACAACAACTTTACAGCTAATTCGGATTCATCTGCCGGACATTGTCTGTGGCCGCTGCATAAAATTGCAGAGAATATGTTGCGCTCTTAAAACAGAGATGCGTTATTCGTTCCGACGTATGCACGTCTGCACACATACACGTAAAAATGAACAATAACTGAAATATTTCCTGTACTATTCCGCGTCGCATTCTCTCCTCAAAAGGCTGATTCCAACATGGGCTCACAAACCTCATGTTCAGTTTGTTCTTTCAAGCCCTCGTCTTTAATGTGGTATTTGGCAACATCCTGTGCTTCTTCTGAGTCTTGCCTTTTCACTTGGAAAACGTCCCATTTGTCAGGAATCAGGCCTTTGCGGAAGAGTACAGAAGCCAGGAAAGAGAAGGACAAGATGGCGGCAACCGTAGACAGCATGCACATAGTTCGGATGGGCCAAAGCTGGACGTAGACGCCATTTACTAGAGTGCAACCTGGGAATCGGATAACAGGCGGTATTCCCAGGAGTGGCTCTCCGCAAAGAACCCTCAGCAGCATCCCTGCGACACAGCCCAGGACGGCGCCGTACCCATTGGAGACGGCGAAGAAGAGGACGCAGACCAGCTGGGGCAGCATAAGCGTGTAGGTTAGATCCGATCGCAGCATCCAGATCATCAGGACGCTGTTGTCCAGAAAGGTGAGAGACGTTCCCGCCAGGCCCACCACCACCACGGATGCTCGGATCGCCCACTGGATTTCTTGCTGCGAGGCCTGCATGCAGGAAAAAACGCTGTCAGCTTCCCGTTGTCTTCTTCATCCCCATTCCTCACCTGGGTCCTCAGGATGTTCTTGTAGATGTTGGAGGTGAAGATGGAGGCTGCCGACAGCAAGGCGGAGTCGGTGGATGACATCACGGCGGCGGCCACGGCGCCGATGCCCACAATAGAAACGTAGGGCGGGGTGAGATGCTGCAGGACGATGGGCAGAATCAGACCCGTTTGTCCTCGCTCAAATGGAGACGGAGAACCGTAAGTGGTCAAGTTCCAGTCTGGAAAAGACAAGATCCAAACATATTTAGCTATATTTGACGCTACTAATTGACTGGAATTCACCTGTTGATGCAGCCGCTGCTCCCAGCAGGATGGGAGGAATTCCCAGTGTGGGAACGATGAAGGCTGCGGCGAAGCAGGTGATCTTGGCAGTGGAGGAGGAGGCGGCGGACAGCGTCCTCTGGTGGAAGTTCTGAAGCCCCAAGTTCCCCAAACCCTTAGTGTGAAGAAAGAACAGCAAGGAAATGACGGCTGGAAATATGGACTCCATGGAATCTTCTCAAAGCAATCACAGACCTGCCAACCTTGAAGAAACATCAAGAGTTCTCCCACTAGTTTTCACATTTGTGCTCCTTGCAGATGCAGATACCTCTCACCACTGCACAAGCGTGTGTCTATGAGCTACCGCAGTCTCATCGCTCACTTGGTAGCTTGGTAGCTTCCCGTCACAAGTGCACCATGGTAATTAAAGAGAGAAGGGGCGCTACTGACTGAGGGGAGCAACGCTAGTAGCTCAGGTGTGACAAATGGCATCATGGCAAAGGCATGAGAGAAGAAACCTGAGCCGGAAGCCCCTCCCATATTACTACGGTTACACTTTGGCTTCCCGGCAAGTTGTGTGTGGACATTGTTCCACGGAGATCGCTCATGCCGGAGGACACACGTCTTACATGTTAGCATCCGCCAGGGAATGTCACATCTACAAGAACGAAACAGCTTAGTAGCAACTGCAGCTCTCCACCTCTGCTGCTAGCCAGTGAGTTTCCTCCACTGCTGGAGATCCGTCACTGCAACCAGACCTGTAGAAGTTCATTTTTTTAGCCCAAAACCTTCTCTAGTTACATTTGTCATGTTCAGGCGTTTGCACTTTTTTCCATCCATCCATTTTCTACGACACACATCCTCATTAGGGTGGCGGGTATGCTGGAGCCTATCCCAGCCGACTTTGGGCGAAAGGCGGGGTACACCCTGGACTGGTCGCCGGCCAATCGCAGGGCAGACAAACAAACATTCCCACTCTAATGGACAATTTAGAGCGGCCAATGAAGCTAACATGCATGTTTTTGGAATGTGGGAGGAAACCGGAGTACCCGGAGAAAACCCAGTTATTATTTTTGTATTTAAAAACTCACACCCCGTGTGTAACAATACGGGGCTCATCTATGCGTGGAGGCGGGCTTTCTGAAGGGGCAGTCCACACGCATGAAATAAAGGATGCTGCTACAAACCCACCAATCACAGCCCTAACGTCAGCAAGGGTTTTTTGGTCCGGTTACATGCAGACCGAAGGATTCCTTCTGCTCCGGTGTTACAGCGCCGGCGTAAGCGACGCAGGCTGGCTAAATAAGTAAGCAGAGACGGGCGGAGAAACGCGACAAATGCTGAGCAAGCGTATTAAAGGGGGTTCAAAGCATCTGCAACCAGTAACTCCCAACATCAAGAATCATCTTTCCAGTCCACACTCACCAGTATCAAGAAGTTATCAATCCAGTGCCAGGCTCGGTCCTGCGCCAAGGAACCCACCCACGGCGGCTGAAAGGTGTTGTTGTAGGCCGTCTGGGTGATGTCCGACACGGCCGGGCTCATCAGCGCAAACGGAACACACATCCACTGCGGAGTTCAAAGTACGTCACGCCGCGCTCCCCACGCGCCCCAAGTCGACGACTCACCAGGCTGACGAATATGAGGACCAGCTGGATGATGTCCGTGTAGGCCACCGAGTAGAGGCCGCCGAGCAGCGTGTACGTGACGGCCACGGCGGCCGAGATCCAGATGCTCACCGTGTAGGACAGATCCAGGATCACGCTCATGGTGACGCCTGTTCAACACGCACGTTTAGCGCGGCAGTCGCTGCCGCTAATATTAAAATGACAGCGATCCTGAGAAGAAACCCGCTGCTGTTCAACGGAAACGACAACAAACGCCGACATCGCTCGGTTTGCTTTGGACCCAAAGTCAGCTCGGCTTTCGTAGAATCAGTAAGCCGACCCGTTTGATAAAGAAAAGGAAACATCCGGCGTGGGATGGAGCCTTTCTGCCACTAGGGGGCTTTTGGAAGAAAAAGACTAGAATAACAGATCGGGTGGCGTTGCTCACTTCTGACCCGCCGCACAAAGTTAGGGCGAGCACGTGTGCGTAAAAGTACGCGCGTTGATGCAGGTAAATACTTTGTGACTGCGCTGCCACAAAGGCGTTGCCACAAACACTTGTCGCCGTCGCGCTCAGCAGCTGCTCTTCTGCACTCGAGTATCAAGTCCATCACACAGCAGGGGGCCTCATATGGAGGCGTTCTTACCTAATCCTATCAGTGTTCCCGTCACCCACATAACCTCCGATACGAGGCAGGCCAGAGACAGCGTGGCCGTGGTGACTTTTCCATATTTGATCTGCAAAGGGTCCATCATGGTCACGTACTTGTTGTTTCTCATGGGCTCAGCAAAGAACACGCCCCCTGCAAACAAAGAAAGCCTTGGATCGATGTGGGTCCTCACACACCGCGCTTTCAATTTCATCCCCTGCTGGTGGACATCTTCTGTCTACCGCGTGCACGGTGGCACGGCTCACGTCAAACCTGATGGCTGCTGGTTCGATCCTCGGTTGTTTTAGCATCTCTCTTTTATTTGGGAGTGGCTCAACAGCGCCTCTGCTGGTGGCAGCTGAGCATTGCACTTTGCTGTGCTTGATGGTGCCAACAATAAGCATCATTTTCACACCATTAAGCCGCTCCACCTCCTCCGGATTCATCAGTTATATCACCCCCCTGACCTGGCGTACTGTTTCAAGTTCAACCCTCCAACAGTCCTTGAATGCACCACCAACACACTAAGTTAGGCAGACGTTTGCCAAGAGTAAGAGGATAATTCTTTCATATGATCATGTGATTATCATGTGGAGAAGGAGCGTCTGCTAATCTGCACGTGTGCGAATCTTATTCAGCTTATCCCATTTCTAATGGGTGTTGCGTTCACTGACTGGCCACAACATTAGGTACACCTTAGTACACACGAGTCGGTCACATGACCGCTTTCTCTTCCTCTCACAGTGTGGACAAAAAAAGAGCAAATTTCCTATGAAAGTGGATCTTAACCCTATTTGGACTTCGGCGCCAGCGGGACTTAAGTGTTGGAAGGACGGGAATCCTTGTGGTGTGCCAGGAGACGCTCCTTGTTTGGGATAACAAGAAAATCAGCCGTCGCTACTTCAACACGTGTGGTGCTGAAGCATCGCACCGGGTTAAGCCACTGACCCGGCACCGCACGGGCCGACCCCGGACTGCCCGAAAAAGGAGAACTCACCAAAGATGAAACACATGGTGGCTGTCACAGGCATGACGGCCCAGATGAATCCCATGGACGGGTTGTACACGGCCTCCGCGGTGCCCACGATGAACCCGCCTCCGACCTACGTGGCTGTTAACACACACACATTGTGCTGTCACGTGTTGGCAGAGGTTAGCAGCGTCATGTTTTGAAGAGCTTGCATGAGTGAGATGTTTTGGATCATGCAGATGTATGTTTACATAATTGACGCCAAGCGTCTGCGGTGTGAGGATCAGCCAATCACTGACAGGCAGATCCAAATGCTAACTAGAACACGTACTGTGCAGTCAAACTTGGTTTTCTGTTTCACAAAACATTTCAGCACGTTCTAGGTTCTAGGACAATCTAGAAAAGTTTTACTTTCCCCTTTGATGACCTCCTTTTATAGCCTTGCTTGTTTATTTGGCCATCTTGGATCCAAATCCGCCGATACGTGTGTACGCAATATTAGAGGGTTTTTTGTTAAGCACAACTCAAATGAGAATGTCACACATTTGGTACCGTTGGGTTTTCAACAAGACCATAGCAACGAAATAAATAACAGAAAAAAAAGTCAAAGCTCAGGCGTGACACTAGTGATGCAACAATTAATCAGCAATTAATCGATTAGCCAATTACTCTTTTTGATCTTTTACCTAAGGAAAGGAAAACCCGCAAAGTTCACGAGTGAGGGAAGGTTGGAGCGTGAGATCGACAGACGGATCGGTGCAGCATCTGCAGTAATGCGGTCGCCGTACCGGACCGTCGTGGTGAAGAGAGAGCTGAGCCGGAAGGCAAAGCTCTCTGTTTACCGATCGATCTACGTTCCCACCCTCACCTATGGTCATGAGTTATGGATCATGGCGGAAAAA
>QODF01000303.1:291215-418884 GCA_024372805.1 Oostethus manadensis | reverse complement strand
GTCCATGTGGACCGACAGGCGCTGTCGCCGTTCGTCCTCTGTCTCCATTCTTCCCTTCTTTGGCCTCAATGCAACCTCGATGTCTTGTTTAGTTTTTGGCTCGTCTTTTTCTCCAGGTAAATTGTTACACGCTTGGCTGGGTAAAGTTGGTTGTCTCACCTCAGATATGTCCTCTGGCTCTTTATTTTCAGATTGGCCTATTTTTACTCTCTTTGGTTTCACAGGCGGCTTCTTCTTTGAAGAAGACTTTTTACCACCAAACATGTGGCACACCTCATCAAAGTCTACAAGGATTTCCTTACTTTCGTTCATGTCCTGGGTGCTTATCTCCTGGACATTCATCTCGTCTTTGCTGTCTTTTCCCACAGGGACAAGGATTTGTTGCTTTTTGTGAACTTCCTGAAATGTTTCTGAATGTGTTCCTTTCACAGCAGGTCTTTCCCGAGCCACTACATCTTGCTTTAAGACCATAACAGTGTTTATTTTCGACACATCTTCCTCATGTTGATCTATATTTATTGTGTTTTCTTCTTGACATAGCTTAAATGTTGGTTTATTTGTGTGTTCTTTGATTTTCAGGTGTTCAGGCTTTGGAGGGATGGCTGGTTTTGATCCAACGGTTCGTCTGCTTTTCTCTGAATCACTTGTTGTTAGTTTGTTTTTTTGTGTAGCCTCTGTGTTTGTAGTGTGTATCTCTTCTTCTCTGGCCTCATTTTGACTTGAAGGAGATAATGTTGCGCTGACTGTCTTCTCACCTTCTGCACCAGTTTTTAGTCTTTTTTGAGGAGGTTTTGAGGAGTTGCGGTACATCATCGCTGCTCTGAAATCTCCTTTAGTGATGTTAATGTTGGACCTTTCCAGAGAATCCAAGGCTGCTTGGAGTTTTCCCTGAAGAACATTTTCCTCTTCTTTTTGATCCGTGGATGCTTCTGAAGCGTCTGGAGAGACCAAAGCAGGGTTTTTTTTAACCTCCTCAGCTTTGTGGATTTCTTCAGAAGCAACATACTTCAGCCCCGTCATATCCTGTTGAATATCTGGACCTGAATTGATGCTCAAGGCTGTCTCTTCTGATTGCCCACAGTTTCTGGGCAGCGTGTTTTGTTCTTTGTGTATCTCCTGTGAGTTGACATCAAGTGGTGTCTCAGTCGTTTCTCTAGAATTCCGCTTTTTTTGCGATAACTGATGTAAAGATCTAGCTTCAGCTGTGGCTCGTTGGGGGCTATGGATTGCAGTTTGGAGGTTAGAGATTTTCTCGTCATGGTTTACGACCTCCACTAATTGAGCTTGGAGGACAATGTCTCCACACAGTGTGTTAAACTGCCTCAGACCAATGGAGTCTTTTGGCTCTTCTTGAGTTTTGGTGTTACACTCATTGGCTTGTCCATTAAGAAGCACATTCAGTCCTGGAGAAGTTGTGGTTTTGTCAATATTTTGTCTAGACTGGCTTGGGTTTTGATCTCCAGAGAATATACTTCTCAGCTTCTTCACATCCACTGATGCCCACTCTTGAGGACCCTCATCTGCAACATTGCCTCTCTGTTCAAGATTAATCTCTGTGTTTTGTCCCGTCGTTTGTTCTTTAACTGTTGACTCTGCCTGTAGAGTTTTCAGATACTCCATTTCTCCCCTCTCAATGCAATTTTTGAATACATTCCCCTTGACTCCAGGACTGAGTGTGTCTTGACCGGTCGAATCTGGAGAGATGACTGGTGACTTGTGTGCGTTGGTCTCCGAATAATACCCTTGTTGGGGATGATATTGCTGCACACCTTCTGTATCTGTATACATATAAAGGGAGTAAACAATGATGTCCTCAGATCTGTTAGTATCCTCCTGGATGAGGACTCCTTTCCTCAGAGAGGTGTCTTGATTAAGGACATCCTCAATAAGTTGAAGCACATTGGCAGTTTTACAGTCCTGATGCTGGTGCACAGGTACGTTTACCAACAAGCTCTTCACGGCTCCATCACAGGCCTCCTTCAGGTAAGTAACTTGAGGTTTTAGGTTTGCTCGGGGGAGCACACGTAATATGACATTTTGGAAATTGCCCTCAGAGACCTCTTCATAAATTATCTCAGGTCTGCTTTCTGATATGGTGTACATGGCCTTTTTGGCTCGCATGGTTTTGTTGACCTCAATGATGGAGCCGTCAGCATGAATGACATTGAAGCGATGGAGAGATTGCAGTGATTCCTTGAGAGTCTCCACCATTGTTTCCACTTCATCCTTGTTCTGGTGTTGAATTCTGTCAAACGGCATTGACTCAAACAAATGGGCTCTGTCCTTAACCTTAGCTGAAATGTCATCTTCTGCGGCTAGATTTGCTTTCCTTGTAGGAACGTAGGAATGTTCCTCTACGTTTTGTGATATGAACGGGTTGTTTTGCATAAGGGCCGCCTTGGTTTTTATAATGTCTTGAGATTCTTCTTCTTTTTCCTCAAACCTTGTCAAAAGCTCCGTATTACCTCTTAAGAGTTGTGCTGTGACAAGCATTGTATGGTTCTTGTTTGTGGGCTTGCTGTTCTTGGATTAGCGTGGCAACACCAGAAGTTGAAACTTTGTGCTGGGGCTTGTTATCTTGGTTTGGCTGAGATGTCTCCACACGCTGACTCTCAAACATCCTTCTAGTTGCTCGTACATCTATTCTTACAGGCTCCTCCTCACGCTGTCTGCTGGGATCTGGACTCGAAACCAGTCTCGGGACGGAGTCTAAGACTGGGTGAGAAAGACTTGACCTTTCATTTGCGTGCTCAAACACAGCTGATGTTTTACTGACATTCCCTTTTTCTACCGTTTCCACAGCCGTGTGCGTTCTCGGGTTGTAAGCTAATACTTTATCACTTAGGGAGCAGTTCTCAAAAATCATGCATCTGGAGCGGACCTCTCCCTCGTATCCACTTCCATCAGCTGTCACATCGGAGTCTGAGTTTAAGACCTCAGCAAGCTCCTCATCCACCACCTTGTCCAGCATCTTCAGCTCGGGATGTGTGTGCCTCAGGAGTCTCCTGAGCTCGCATTTCTGACGCTGTTGGAACAATGTTTCTTTGGGAATCTGGGTTTGTGGCTGTGTCCCTAATTGATGTCCAATGCCTTTATTTAGTTGGGCGTCTTCAGCCATCTTTGAAGAACAAAATGATGTGGTCATCATTTGGCACAAATTCTGCTTTCAAGATATTTACTGCCATGCTCCAGCCAGTGAGATCTGTATATTACCTTCCATTGATGCACATTATCAGTTTGTTAGCCGAACTCCAATGCGACTGACAACTGTATAGGCACTCAGACTGTGAACTCCACTGATGAGTGTTTATTAGTTTGTGCGTTCAAAAGAAACCGTGCAACTGTCTTGTCATGACAATGCAAATTCCACGTAAACAGAAAAGTGTGCCAAATCATGTGAAGCTCAAACTCACCCTCATCAGAGTCACTCGTCTCCCTGCTTCAGATGACTGATCTTGTGCCTGGTAGGAGACAGTAGACACGTTTATATGGATACATTGGGTAATTGAGTTAAAAGCCTGATTGGAATAAAAATGTTCAAGGTAAAGACGTCATTCGGAATAATCTGACCCGATTGGACTCATTCAGATCTAAATTTCCATCCTATTGAGGGAGGAGGGTTATGCCGATTGATAATCAGATTGATGCGCACATCGCACGGGGAATTTAGCAATTCACCTGTTGTTCCTCTCTGCTGAGCATCATGTGTAGAAGAACATATAGATAGTTGGGTTTGACACCTTATCACCAAATCCAGCAAAATCAAAAGTGTGCCCGTAAAGCTCCATTTCAAAAAGTTAGTTGTTCGGACAACAACAAACAGACAACTGGAACGGGAGGCATAACCAAACACAATGTAAAGTTGTGAGTGAGTAGATGGTTGAAGCCATGTTTGTTTACAGTGGAAGTTCTACTGTTTCCGGTATGTTAGACAACGCTGCTCATGTCAAAACAAATGCATTCCGATCAAACTAATGACAGATGTTAACACATGTCTCAATTAGATTACTTTTTTCACGGTCCATGTGCACAGGTACATTTTGCACAGGTACATTACCTGGTTATTAAGTGGTTCATGTTCTGTTTTATGAAAAGAACAGCATCGTCATAAGTGACTTTTCATGAAGTTGGATTCATTATAAATAAATGGAGCATTTTTGTAGTTAGAGCGTATAAAACCTCAGCCATGGCACATTGAATCTTGCTTTGCTGGCTTAGTCGCCAGTCTCTATGCCGTGTGACACCTTTTACTAGCAAGTATAAACTCTTGATGGCTGTACGTGCCCAAAAGTGGGATAGTTACCGGCTTTAAAGGTGTCTGCCTTGCTCCCTGAGTTGCCACTTTTGACAGGTAGATAGCAGACAGAGCTTTGACTGAGATGCACAATTTTTCCTTCTCTGGGAGGAAGGAGTTTTCCCTGAAGTCAACAATCGACCTCCGCTTTTCATCTGCAGACAGAAGACATGACAACACCACCGTCCCAGAGCAGAATGGCCAAAGTAATGTCTTATCTTCATCCTATTTCAACGCGGTTATGGTTTTGGATATGGCGCTTTCTAAGCTTCTATGTGACAGCTGCTCTGCGTCAGAGTTAAAAATATAGCACTTGCAATGGTAAGGGAGATAATTGACTCCACTGACACACATACTGACCGAAGTCAAGTCACGGTTGACTAAGCATGGAAGGGCGGTAACATTTTTACCCCCTGCAAGCATGCATCGGGAACATGTCAAAGATGGAACGCTGTAAACTTTTCACATATCGGAATTCACTTCAAACAGTATCATGAATTGGAGGAGCTACAGTAAGCGGAGGCTGGTGTTTGCCACCAACCTCAATTGTAGTTTTTAATGAAAACATCAAAGCTGTACTGTATGATTATACATGCACGTTTTATTTTAGGAATGATCTCTGGAAAATCACAACACAAAACAGTACTCACCACAAACAAACCGCTCCCATTTCTGCTTGCTCTCTCCCTGTCTGAACGAACGTCCTTTAGTAATTTCCCGCCGATGCGTCTTTGCCACGCTCACAAGCTATCTGCCGCTCCTGCCCTCCCATAGTGACAGCTGATCGTGGCCCACTCCCCTGCACTTATTTTGGGCCGGCGGGCCGACTATATCTGTCCTGCACTGGAGTGACCCACCATGATCCCAGACCTGCTCGCAAAGTCACCGCTTCCTCTTCATTCATGGCAGACCCCTCCACTGAGGTGACCCCGAGTCGCTGTGTTTTCCAGGGAATGTTTCAAACAGGAGCTCTTTAGGTTTTCTGCCATAAAGACTCACATTTAATTTGGCTGACATGCTTTATTTGTTTGTTGCATGGCAACTTCCAGAGAGCAATAGGTGCCCGTGTTTTGGGAATTCGGTTTTTCCAATAAATATTGCTCGCGTTGAACAGCCTTTTTCTAGATTTTTTGGTCTAGAATACAACTATAACAGGAAGTGGTGCGTTTTTTGTCAATCTATTATTTTTATGAGAGTGCAAAGATCTGAGGCAGCAAAGTTCTGTCAAAAATATCCTTTCTTCTCATACTCACCAGCTTCAGAGACTACAGTTCTTTCAAAACCACATTCTCCAATTGTTTTCCTTCTTTCTGCTTGACTCACTACCTAGACAAATACATTAAATGTCAACTTTGAGTTAGAGCCATCATATGTACAGGAACATAAAAAAAGTGTGGAGAAGTTTCCCCAAACGTTTTGTTAAGAGGATGAATCAAATTTCCGGTTGACTTAGCCCAGTTCTGTCAATGTACGAACTTGACAGCTTGTGTTCACCTTTTCTGGTGCGTTTTTCTTTTTTGCATCACTTTTGGCTTGGTTCACAGAAGCATGAGGATTCTTCTGCTCCTTTGCAGAGCTCTTTACCGCTTCCATCTCCCTAGTCATTGCTGCCTTGGCTTCTGTGGAAGGCGTTGTGACATCTGCTGCTTTGACGCCGCTCTTCAGCTTGTTTTGTGCCGCAATCGACTCAAAGCGTGCCTTCCGGGCCATGATGGACTCTGTGTTGGTTTGAAGGCTTCCCATCGACTTACTGCGGCTTAAGGTGGTTTGAGCCTTACAGGGTGCCCATTTAAGGTTTCTGCTCATTGGCGGCTCCAAGTGAACCTCTTTGCCTTGCAGTGGGCCATTGACGGGTGCGGTGGTTGTTGTCATCTATGAGGAAACATGCATGTGCTTGTATGTCATACCTAATTTACCTAATTGTGTTACAAAGTGAAAGCTTACCTGCCGAACTGATGGCTTCTGATCCCTTCCATCCTTTTCCTTTGAGGCAGCAATAGCAGTAGTATTTGCATCAGTGTTATCTTGGTATCTGTTGTGGTCATAAGGATGCGTTAAGGACGCACATCTTCCATATTGCAACAGATCAGAAACCTGCTACTTACCTTAAAACCAACTGGGACACCGTCCCGCTGAGCAGCCCTGTGTCTACCCTGGACCGTGAGACGCTTCTTAGGGACTGGCTTCGTGTTATCTTGTTCCATTCCATGGCCAGTTACTGATGTCCAAGATTTTGATGGTGAAACTATAAATCCGTGCCAGGTCTCATAAGACTCCATCATGCAAATGTTTACATGTTATGCTTAATTGTCAGCTATTAAAGAACCTTACCTTCTGAGATTTTGGTCCAGTGTCTGTTCCCTGAGGCGGTCCAAAGTCCTTCTGCAACGTCACAAGAATCAGGTCGTGAGGCGTCTATGAACAAAGTCCATGTCTGTCTTTGTTATGGCTGGCAGCATACGGGGATGTTACCTTTTCATGTACAGTATGATTCTGAACTACATTACAGCTACGATATTAAGCATTGCATTGTTTATTCTAATCTTCAGGTTATCAATCTGTAACCTTGTAGAGTGAATGTGAAAGTGATGCTTCATGGTATGATTGTAGAGGGGTTGGGTTGTGGCTTATTTCATCCCGTTAGTTACACATTGACTAGTTTACAGTGCAAGATAACCACCGTGCACTGTGTGTGCATACATACAAATTTACAGTGATGATAAGCAAATCTTTTTCGACACAAGTTCCACTTAAAGGTGCTGTCTGTCACAGTGGGGTACTGCAACGAGGGTGCTAGCATTCGGACGTACTATACCCTGGCCTCATCCAGCTTGGAGTACGTGACATACGTTATGTTTGTTATTGGCCATTGGTAACGATTTGAATGTACAACCTACCGTCACAGCATTATTGTCTTTGTCTTACCTCTCCGTGTGTGTGTAAGTGAAATGGAAATCTACGTATATACCAGAAAGTGGTGAAAGCTATCGTGGTTTGACTATTGCCCCCTAACTATATTGCGTTTTTCCAGAAAATAATTGCAAAGTAATTAGTAATTTTTTTTGTTTTGTGGCCTAATATTAGTAAAAAAAAAAAATGTTATGAGACATTAAGTTAGATTACATTACCTTCAACACTGCATGGAGACTGGCTACTGAGCCAGCAGAGCACAACCATGCTGTGCTACCGTGCCATGGCTGAGATCGAGTGAGTTGAAAGTGGTTAAGTTTTTGGCTTCTTTGTCCTCCTTCCCCACTTTCTTTTGAAACACTTTCTTAGCACAGAAGATGATCCTCGGTCAGGTCATCCACAAACCTCAACCCCTAATGCCATTGACCATTGATCATTGACCATTGATCTTGCATGACAGACATCTACTGTCCAGAAGATAGCTAGGTCCACAGGCATCAATTTTGGTTCAGTCCACACTATTTTAAATTTAGATCTTAGGGATGGACAAGCTGACTGCAAGATGGGTTCCAAGAATTTTAAACGCCAGAGCATAAACTCAACAGGATCGACATTTCCAGAACCCTTCTGACTCTTTTCCAGGCTGCTCCGGAAAACGTCCATCGCAGATTGGTAACTCAAGATGAACCATGGGTTTGATCAAATCAAACCAGATTTGAAGCTTCAAAGCAAGCAGCGGAAACACTCCAAACCCAAAGAAGTTTAAGCTGACAGCATCTGTGTTAAGGTCGTGGCTACGATTTTCCGGGATTCAACTACCTAGAAAAGAGAAAACCTATTACTGGGCAGACTGAACGTCAGAATTTAAACAGTTGAGGGAAGCATTCAAGACACTTCAGGACAACCCGTCACTTCACACTGCAGAAGTTACAGTTGCTGAAGCAGCCATGCGCAGCTTTGAATTACTACCCCACTACCTTACTCTCCAGACTTGGAGACTACGTGGTCGCCACATTGGAAATAATAAGGACGTCATAAGTGTTGTAGAGGATTTTTTCGGCGATCAGCAAGCCACCTTCTTCTGCGATGGAATAGCAATGCTTCATCAAAGTGCACTGATTTCAAGGGGAGTTGTATAGAAAAATGAGTCCTTCAGTGTGAACTTTTTGAATGACCCTTGTAGGCCATTATTGAATAGGTTGACAATATGCTAGTCTGTGGTGGTGGTCTTAGTTTTTTTGGTTGTAACAAGTGTCAACTTGAGCCGGTGACATACAGCAGCATCTTCTTAGGAGCCACTGTAACCGCACAGAAAAGTTTTCAGGTCAAAGCTAAAGCATTTGATCGTTTCAGCCTCTCAGCCACACAGAAATGGCATTCTGGGTGCCCTGAAATGTTTTTTCTTTTTAAGCGGCTTCCAGGGTGGCAAAATCTGAAAACGTCGGCTTGTCATTGTTGTGTAGACAGGCAACATGAGAATGATGATGTCACCGACCCACCGGTGCCCCGTCATCGTCATGTGACCAGAAATGATCTTTGGCGACAAGTGAACACAATATCTGAATATTTTGATGGATATGACTCACCTTAGTCGACATTCTCTTGATATTTTGTTGTTATGCTTAAGGGTGTTTAGGAATAGCGGCCCACCGATATTGGCATAAAATCAGTATATATCAGTATCGTTTTTTTCCCCTAGAATGAAAACCGCTCTATATAGGCCTATGGGCTCCTATATTTTCCGGTGTGCCAATGATGACCTCATCAAACCGCGTCTTGGATGCGTAAACAAGGGTTTTTGGCTAGTAGAAAGCTTGCTCGCTCTGTAGCTGACTAACGTTATGTCTGTGCAGTCTCCTTTGGATATTAAACTTGCAATTTGCAATGATTGCAATGACCTTCAATATTTCCAATTCCCAGGGTGACCGCCATCAATCGGAAAATTATGGACTGTATCACACTGGATAACCAGGTCCTTTTTATGAAGACGCCGGTCACCAAAATTCATTATCCTCAAACCATGCCCAAATGCAAGCATTTCTGATGTTTTACAATGTGGTCTACAGCCACCTTGAGTAGCTAATTTGACTTATCCCTATGCGTGGTTCTTCTATGGTTTGGAGTGACGGTGTTCCTTTTGTATTACATCATTCCCATCTGGATGCAACTATATACTAATCCGGCTCAGTGGGGATGCGACTTCCCAAGATCGTTCTGGTGTGGACATTGCCTTATAGTAGGGAACTATTGCACCCTTCTTGTTGGTTGATAGCACCAGCTTGTGGCGAAGCGTCTTACAAAAAAGGCATGCATTTGCACGGTTTTGGCCTCCCGGGGGCAGTAAAAACAAGACGAAAACCCACTCTTTCCAAAAATGTGTCATGGCAAAAGCTCCTTTCTGCTGTTTGAGTGAGTTTTAACATGAGATCTATAGTATTCCTATTATGTCTTTGTGTAGTGCTTCACATTACTTGACACAAGCATGCAGTGGAGCTGTGGGAGACAATGGCTGCTTTTGTCTTTCTCTCTGTCTTTAGTCGCGCTTGACTTAAAAAAGTCCTTAGACAAAGAAAGCAGCTAGCAAGGAGCGCTCACCCCCAGGGCAAAAATCTTTCCGGTCCACCTCCCCCTACCCTGACTGGAGCCCTCATTCCTCCCTTATGTCTCGGCCTCTCAGGCGCTGCAGAGATGAAAGGAATATGTAATGGGCCGCCTGTTGGACTGGGAAGTGTGTGCGATGTTATTAATGGCAACTTTGCCGGCCTCTTGGTGTTTAAAAAAAAAAAAAAAGTCCTAGCGAGGTTGGGGGATGGACATTTTTGAGGAAGATACCCTTCTTAATCAGAACCTTGCAGGAGCAAACGTGTCATTTACCACTTAACAAAATAATAACACTTGCATTTGCAGGGGCTAACTTATTTATACACTTTACACATTGCAACAGTGGTTTATGGGGGTGTCACAGGATCCCGTGAGATTAAACTACAGCAAGATCTCATTCTGGAATAAAACTTGTGGGCACTAGGCCTGGGATGATGACAAATGATTTACATATGTACAATTAATATACACATGTATAATTTGGCCAGCCTTAATATACTGACATGTGCATGCGTCTGTTTTCTTTGTCACTCACCTTCAAACAGGCAGGAGGGGGTTCATTCCTTAAAAGACCCCATAGACCCAATCTTGTTTATCTACATCAGTTTGTGGTTTAGCGATAAATACAAATTTAATAATAAAGATTTATGTTGGCCACAGGTTGACAGTAAAACATTTCCAATGCTCGGTGTTCAACCTTACAAGCTCCACTGTAAGCACAGTATTTCAGATTTGGTGCAGATCCGCTGTACAGTCATCTGTGGTAATACGGTTTTCAACCAGCAGAGGGTGCAAAAGACCAAGCAAAAGATGGGCAACGTTCAGTAGCGAGGTTAGGCCAGGCCAGGCCAAGCTGTGGTTATTCCAGGAGAAGCAGGAGCATTCAGGTCAGCACCAGCTAGTAAACACACACACACACACCCATAAAGACACCTGGTTCCTTACATGATTAATGATGGTCATAATAATAAGCATTATGGCATCAGATGGCTGTGTGTGTGTGACTCAGCAGGGTGTGTGTGATTCATGCTTGTCCTATTAGTGACACTGAACACGCCAGTGAACTCCTCTACTGTAGAAAAGTACGGCATGCTATACTTTGCAGTTTTAAGAAAAGGTGGTGGTTCGTTGTCACTTGGCTTTCACTTTCATCGTTCACCAAGTTGTAGACCTGAGTGGAAGCAAAGACGGCTTGCCAAGTACATTTGTGCTCAGCGCCGCATGCAAGTGGAAATCAATAATCAATCATTTTGCTGCACCGAGGAGAGAAAGTTGTGCTTTCCGCAGCACATGCCAACCATTAGTGGGAACACCCTCCACATGCACACGACATGAGAAGTGTGTCCCTCTGCAGGTGTGTGTGGGGGAGGCTGAGGCGCAACGTGCCTCGGTACAGCTGAGTGGGAGTGACCTTGCCCTAAACCCTCCCCTCTCTGGTAGCTCCAAGCTGCAACAGGGCCCGCCCTCCTCATTAGTCTTGCACAGACCGTGGCGGGGGCTCGCCCCGCATGTGTTGATGTGTCAGCAGGAATGCACGTTTCACACGTGTGGCCGCAGTCGAGGCGGCCGGAGGCTCTAAGCTGCTTTGAGGGCTTTCGGAGGCCAGCGTTTTGCTGCACGTCTGGAGGAGGGTGACTACTCGGGGCGGGGAGGTTGGCGTCACAATGGTGGCGGCCCACCGAGGCGCTGAACTGTACATGGTCCCAAACACGGGCCTTGTTCAGCCGTCAAAGAAAGTGACAGCGTTAATCAGTCAGGAAGACGGAAAGCATGTTTCCCTGGTGGCCTGACTGTCAAGAAAGAGCTGCAGTTTGTTGACCTTTGCAGCCACGCAATTCACATTCTTGCACTCCTCCGTAGAGTTCATGCGCTCGCGTATACGCTTCATTCTAGTCATCGTCACATTTGGAGCCAAAACAATGCATCTTAACTACCCTGAGATTAAAACTGACGCCACACAACAACAGCAACGATCATATCAGCAACTGCATAAATTCTTGCTTCTGCTAGCTTTACCTGTTCACAGCATTACAGTAACACCTCTCATGAAAGTGTCAAAAGACGTTCAGCACCAAAGAAAGAGCACTGAAACCAAACGAGCTTAGATGACACATGGCGACGGCGTAGCGTTTAGGGAAGTTAAACTATCATACAAGTGTGGAGGGACCATAAAAATGTATGGATGGCGTCATTCAACGTCATCATATGGTGACTTAAATAAGTTCTCCTGATCATGTGAGGATTAAATTGTATATTATGTGTGTCATGTGGTGCCCTGCGATTGGCTGTCGACCAGTCCAGGGTGTACCCCGCCTCCCGCCCAAAGTCAGCTGGGATAGGCTCCAGCATCCCCGCGACCCTAATGAGGATAAGCGGCATAGAAAATGAATGAATGTTGTTCTGCTACTTTCTTTGAGTTGATCTTGATGGAGACTCTTCTCTCATATCAAACTTTTTCCGGCGAGGGCCGCAGAGTGGAAAAGTTCAAGAATGCCACTTTGATGTTTTGCAAAGCACCAGAGACGCTAAAAGGTTACATAGTTCAAGAAACAAACTGCACCACAGCTTTGTGATATCGATGAAAAAGTCATCGCCATCCATTTTCCATGCCGCTTATCCTCATTAGGGTTGCGGGGGTATGCTGGAGCCTATCCCAGCCGGCTTTGGGCGTCATGCCAGTCAATCGCAGGGCAGAAAAAGTCACCTATTCACTTCACTCTTTTTTTGATTTTCCAATTTTCCTCGCGTAATGGTGTGACTTTATTCCTATAATTTTTTGACTTTATTTCTGTAATATTTTACATTTTCCCCCAACGTTTTTTGTTGTTTCTCAAAATAGGAGCACTTTGTTATAAATAATGTATTTTGTCTTTAATATTTATATATTATATAAGATTATATGTTAAATATTTATTATATACTAGAATGACTGAATGAATGATTTTTCCTCATAATTTTAGAGGCTTGGTTTTGTAAAAGTGTCTTGTTTTCACTGCAATATGACAATATGACACAATATGTCTCTTCATGTCATGTAAATGTTCTTCCCATAATATTTTGACTTTATTCTTGTAACATGGTAGCTTTTTCTGCAACATACTGCAACCTAATTTTACAAAAAAGTACAACTTTATTCTTTGTTTGTTTCTCATAATATCGGGACATACAGTATATGCTAATATTTCAACTCTGTACTACCAAAATTGTGTGTGTGTTTGAAAAAAATAATATTGCATTGTTATTCTCGTGAAATGTTTCTTGTTAATTACTACTCTTTTCTCGTATTATATATACAGTACATATATGCTCACACGTGCATATTCCGCTCTTTTATTATTGATGACATTTTAGCCATGTTGTACTGAGCAGCCAGGACAGAGTTTGCTGAGCTTTGAGGTGAGACTTTGTAAGACTTTGCGGTTTTCTGAGGAAGGCAGCGTAACAGTCATTATGAAAGGAACACACCAGCATGCAAGGCTCCCTCCCCAGCTTGGATGCACGTCAAGAGTGGGAATATCAGGTTTCCTGCCCTGCGTGCACACTGTGTACTCGCAGCCTCATCTTTGCCCCCCCCCCTCTCAAGGCGCCACATCAGGACGCACTTTGCTTTCGGGGAGGATATCAACCACTAGCACAGTGTTTGTCACGTTGCTAGGAGATAATTAGCACACTGCCGCCTGCCTCTGGTGCTTTTGGACAATTGGCGGCGAGTCCAAAGGATCTTTTTTTTTTTTTTTTTACAGGAAGCGTTTGTGTGCTGCTTCATTCATGCTTCATATTCCCTTCCTGTGCACGGAACCCAGCATGACCCCGCCATGGCGCCAGCTCAGGCTGGGCTCTGGGAAGAAGGAAGAGGAGGAGGAAAGGCGGAGGAGGGCACCAAGGGAGAGTGTATGAGGACATTAGAGAAAATTTATGAAGCCGAAGAAAGAGAGGACAAGCATGAAATACTGCAGCAGGGTAGCAACACGGGGGATGGAAGGGGGGTTGGGGGGTGACGAGGGTGGATGTGCTTAGTTGGGAATGAATTGCTCCTGTGTGTGCTTGTGCGCTCGCCTTTCATTTAGTAGGTCCGCCTGGAGGTGGACGCCATGCCAGAAAACAAGTTTGTGGTTGGACTGTGGGTCAGCCATACTTTTTGTAATGCGATCCTCCATGAGGGACGTCACTGTGTGCTGCTTCTGGAATGTCCTGTGTAGACACGGAGCCAACGCAACCAGAGGCCAGCGCTTATCTCTTATCACTCGAGTTGTGACACTTTGTTCTGCAACGCACCCCCACCCCCCTGCAAAAAACCCCTCAGGTCAAATATGCACACACTGTATGTACTGTATATTGCGTAAACAGACCCCAGTAGTGCGAGTTCAAAAATGCACACTGCCTGTGTGGGCACAGTTTGCTTGGAAATAACCAAAATGGGGTCGCACGGTGGTGGGGTGGTTAGCATGTTGGCCTCACAGTCAGGAGATCTAGGTTCGAATCTTTCTTAATTGGTGACTCTAAATTGTCCACAGGTATGAATGTGAGTGTGAATGTTTGTTTGTCTATATGTGCCCTGCGATTGTCTGGCGACCAGTCCAGGGTGTGCCTCGCCTCTCGCCCAAAGTCTGCTGGGATAGGCTCCAGCATCCCCGTGACCCTAATGAGGATAAGCGGTGTAGAAAATGAATGAATGAATAACCAAAATGGAAACGTCCTGCTTCTCATAGGACTGCAATCTGTTTGTGGTGTTGGTTGGTAATGATGTAATTGTCCAAATACTACAAAGTAACTTCATTGTAGCAGCTATTTTTGTCGTTTCAAAAATGTCACAAACAAGACGGAAGGAGTGATTTTAGATGGGGGAGGGACCCCCAGTAGAACCTGCCGCTTGTTAAGACTGTCAGAGTTGCCCGTAGTCTCCTCCCACTGAGCGGTGTCGTATTTATGGGTGCACGATATCGGGCAGATATAAGGAATAGCTCTGCTAATTAATAAATAATTTTTAAAAAAGCTCCAATGAGGTGCGATTACTTATACTGTGCAGGTGAGCAAATCAATCGGTCTTTTTTTTTCTTCTTCTTCTGCTTGTGTCTTCTCGATGAACAAACCATTTGAAAAGTGTCAAATTTTTCCCAGAGACCTTTGTGGCGTCACACCGGCTGCTCGGAACGTATGGCCGGATACAGTGCACCTCGCTGAGTCACTCCAGGTGGCTCCCTCCACTCTGGTACTCCTGATAGTAGTGATGTGGTAGTACATTAGGACAAATCAACAGGTACAGTTGCTCAAATCCAAACACGTGTGAGTCCGTTTCATCTCCAGGTGTGCACAAATTACAGTTAAATGAAAATGTAAAAAAATAGATAAAAGTAGATTGAAAAAAGCAGAAAGCTTCCGGTATCGGTTTAGAAAAAAACATATTGTGCATCTTTAGTCCTATTACTTGCTAAGTATAGCGACTGAGTCCCTCCTGCTGCGTTTTCTTAATCTCTTATTCTTGGGTATGTTATAAGGTGTTTATGAATGAAGGACAACGGATCTGATTTTGCTGGTCCAAATGTATTGTAAATAAATCAGGGGTGTCCAAACTTTTTCCAGCAAGGACTGTTTACCGAAAAATATCAAAATATAAAATATAAATTTTGAGATTTCACAATTTGAAAACTATACTTATATACATACTTACATTGTTCTCCTTACACTGTTCATTTTTGCATTTAATTTTTTTGCAAATATTTTACAAATATCCTAATATTATGACTTTGACCCAAATTTTTTACATTTAATTTTCTACTTTATTCTCAACTTTGTCCCTTCCTAATTTTCCAAAAGTTGCATCTTCATATTGTGTTTTGTTTCTGTTTTTTCTTGCCAGTAGCCCCGTGGTTGCACTTTGGACACCCCTGAAATAAAAGAACATATGGCAAAATCACAGATGCATTTATTTTCCTGTCTCTCTGGTCTTGTGGCTTACTGTGTTTCCCTTTCCTCCATCGCAACAAAAAAAACGCGTGCAGATACAGTGAGGGAAAAAACTATTTGAACCCTAGCTGATATTGTAAGTTTGCCCACTAACAAATAAATGATCAGTCTATAACTTCAATGGTAGCTTTATTTAAACACTGAGAGACAACAATGACCAAAAAAATCCAGAAAAATGTGTTTCAAAAAGAGTTATAAATTAATTAGCATTTCCATGAAGGAAATAAGTATTTGATCCCTTTGAAAAACGTGCTTCAGCAAAATCTTTGTTGGCAATCACAGAGGTCAGCCGTTTCTTGTAGTTGGCCACAAGGTTTGCAAGGTCTTGTAGCCCATTCCAGCCTTGTGTAGGTCCACAATCTTGTCCCTGACATCCTTGGAAAGCTCTTTGGTCTTGGCCATGGTGCAGAGTATGGCATCTGGATTGATTGATTGCTTCTGTGACAGGTCTCTTTTATACAGGTAATGAGCTGATAGGGCTGCCAATGTCAGCTCGTTACCTGTATAAGACCAACCTGGGAGCTAGAGATCTTGCTGACTGATAAGGGATCAAATACTTATTTCCTTCATGAAAATGCAAATTAATTTATAACTCTTTTAGAAATGCATTTTTCTGGATTTTTTTGTCATTGTTGCCTCTCAGGGTTCAAATAAAGCTACCATTGAACTTATAGACTGATCATTTCTTAGTTAGTGGGCAAACTTACACAATCAGCTGGGGTTCAAATAGTTTTTCCCTCACTGTATCTGAGCTGTTAAAATTCTCATTTCAGTTGGCCTCGGTGGGCCGGTCCTCTTCACCTTTTATGGGTTTGGAAGGATTTGTTCTGCCCCGGTTTTGCTTTCTCCAGGCCGATTAGCAGCGCCCACCTGGGATATTAGCCCACTATGATAGCATCCACCGGTAGCAAATTCAATCTGCGGCCCGCTGTTTTCGGCAGGTAAACGATAGGCCTTTCTCCGGGCCTTTAGTAGAGACATCGTGAGTGGCCAATCACAGCCTTACCTGAAGCTGGCCTCTCATTTGCCACGCAAGAGTGCTGGGTGAAACGAGGAGCGGGAATCTGATGTATTTCTAACGGCCGGTCGCCATCATCACGGATAATTGAAGATACGACGACATTGTGTACAATCTACATTAGCAAACGGCGGTACGAAGGATTCTGCTGGGTTTGCGGGGTTTTCTACAGGAACGGTGACACAATTGAGGGAGGACCCGTCGCTTTAGCGCTGGTACAACACGGCTTTCCTCTCAACCTGCGCACGGACACTCTCCTGAGGCAGCGCCGCTGCGGTCACATTGGTTATTAATACACTGCCCAACCACAGTGTGCTCGGCACTGGACTGAAAATATCTGACAGGCACTATTTATAGTGCCTGCAGGCAGACGGATGGAATCCACAGCAACGTGATCCAGCCTTTTCTGGAGTCGTGTTCCACAAGAAGGCACCACCGCGGTGGGGAGAGCCCGGAGGTCAACAGCGGAACTTTTTACCATGAAGGGGAAAGTGTTTCTCCATTGGAATGCCTGCACGTGACCTGTTAGCGTGAAACATGTGGCATAACGTGACTGCAGGTGTGTCACTCCGCTCAGGTTGGGGTGACAGTGATGACATGTGTGTTGTCATGAGCTCATGCTTCTCAGCACACGTGTTCAGACTGGACACCCCCAAAAGAAAACTGGCACACCAGCTGCATTGGCTAGAACATCCTGGCGAAGATCTGGAAAAGGGATGGCAACATTTCATGGTGTTAGTCAATTGAGGGGACCGGTGATTTTTGAGGCACCAAAGACCTGCAAGAGAATTTATAGACCTGGCTTTGTGCACTTAATTCCCAAACTTTTAATTGCACACACCCAATCCCGATGCCCCAGCACCACCCCCTGGCTCAACCTGCTGCCCCTCAACAAGGAGCCAAATTCCATACAGGCGAGTTGCTGGGATTTTTCTTTTGTGTTTTGTTTGAGAAGAATTCCCATTCACACTGTGTTGGAATAGTAAATGGTTGCATCAAACAAACCCACATGTGGGGCTGTGAACAGACACGCAGACGGAACCACGCGAGACACCAAGCTGTAGAAGAAGAAAGAACGCATGCGTATAATTCCGTCATCTTCTGCTTTTCAAGGCCTGTCTCGACCAGGTGTCTGCAACCCGTGGCCCTGGAACCGCTTCCGCCTCCTGGTTGCGGCTACCTTCGCTAAGCGATGTGACTTTTTTTTTTTTTTAACGCCAAAGTAGGGTAAATGTGCGTTTTCGAAAAGAATATAAAATATCTGACTGGCCGCCAAGTAAACAAATACATTTAGACTGTTTTCTGACTGCTGATTGGATGAGCAAGGGAGGGGGCGGTAGGCTCGAGAAAAAAGAAGTTGAAGGAGTTTTGAGTTGAGTCTGAAACAAGTTACTGCACAGTAAAAAAAAAGAACGTAATGACCGGGAGCATAACAATATGTCTTATAACGAGAAGTGCGCTGTAGCTACGTGCTCACAGCTCGTGATATGCTAATCGCCAAGACGGTGACTCCAGGAGAGGCAGGTTATGTGCAGCAGCAGTTGACTGACTGTGCAGTCACAGTTCGGAACAATATGTGCTTTCACTTTTATGCCTGCAAATACACGGTGGTAAAGTTGGATGTTGAATATTCGGCACCATAGGAACTGCCTCCCTCACCGTGCCCGGCCTGCTCTCTCATGGTGCGGCGAGCTTGCTCGGAAAGTGCCGCTCTTACCACTGGCTGTTCTTCTAGGACCCGTCAATAAATGACCATTTTGGTGAGGAAAAATGCTAATACCAGAAAAAGCTCCCATTCCCAACAAAGTCAGGAAAAGTCTTTACATTTTTCTCCAGTTGTTTTGAGAAAATAAGGTTTGGAAAGTCTCCAGGTTTAGCGGGAAAATCGCCAAGTTGGCAACATTGGGCTGTCGTGCATTGAAATATCAGAGCATATATTCTCCTAATTAAAAAAAGAAACAGGAAAATCAGTTCAGTGTTTACATTACAGCTAACGTTACAAAAGGTTACAAGTTTTAAACGTGCAGTGGAACCCCGGGATACGAATGCCCCGGAATACAAAAAATCCGGGATACGAGAGAAGCGGCCACAGAGACCAGAGCGCCACATATTGCTACCAGCAGGCCGCCATGGTCCTCGCTGCTCAGTCGATCAACAAGCACCGAGACACCAAACATCCCAATTCAAGAGAAGACCGAGCCCACCCGCAACGGCAACACCTCATCCCATCCCCAATTGACCGACAAGTCCGGCTAAGATAACAAATGAAGATTAATAGGGAACTAATGGGGCCTGCCCCTTATTGATTCCCGTATTGATCAGGCGGCATGTCTCTTATATGGCTGTCCGTTGTTGCGACTCGTCAGTAGACCTTTGTTTTTGTTTTGTGTTAAAGCGATGCTTTGGAAGCGCCACTGACCGCGGTGCTCGAGGAAGCTTTCAAAGGTCATGCAAGCCAACCTTTTTCAATCAAGCAACAGCACCGAGTTTGCCTTTCCGACATTGTCCCCGTGCGTCTTCATCTTTGCGTGACGATGCTAGCGTTGGACACACAAAGGGTCTTTTGGTTCTGACTTTGTAATCCTCATGTGCACCGCGCTGACTGACGCTGGTCTTTTTTGCTGCTGTAGCACAACTGCATTGAGGCTGAGTGCCTGTGACATGTCTCAGTTGCCCCCTGCAGGCCTGCGTGCGTGCGTGCGTGCTTGCGCGCGTGGTAAACCAGACCGTCGGTCTGCCTCTTCCGGAGACTACACGGTGTACTCGTGAGTAATATCAGGGCGCGTGTTTTCTGCCCGCGCATGCGGAGCCGGTCACATGTTTGCGTCGTGCCTGTCTACTCACCTGGTGGTTGCCATGGGAACAGCCAGACGGCGGCAGACTTTGCACCCACATCCCCGGGGGGGTTGCGAGAACAGAGAGGAGGTTTAAGGTCGAGGAATCATTCTGGGACTGTTGGAAACGGGAGGGGGGGGCTGTGGGGTTCTACATTCTTCTTGCTTATGCGGTTTCAGGCGGATTTTTCTTCTTTTTCTGCTTCTTTGTTCTCGTTGAAGCCCGCAACTTTGAAATAACCTTAGCCGTGTCATCTGTGTCCAGATGAAGACAAAGGTGCTAATGTGCGCGCACACACACATAATTAGAGACCTGTCAACTGGTGTGATGCAGGTTTGACACCAACACACACATTGTGTGTTGTTGTGTTGTGTATGAGTACTATCACTGTCTCATCATTTGCATTCCTCAAAGAGAGAAACAAAATGGCCTCTGTTGGCGTGTCCTGAAGACAACCCGCAGCTGGACTTTTTCAGTCGTTCAGCACTGCTGCACACTTGTTCTTACACTCTGTGTGTGTGTGTGTGTGTGTGTGTGTGTGTGTGCATGTGCGTGCATGGGTGTGTGTGTGTCTCCCCCTCTCTCCCTTAAAAGTGCTTCCAGTTTTTTTTTTTTTTAGATGCTGACGCTTGAATACCAAGATGTTCCAGGCTTTATCGCACCAGTTGCACACTTCTCTCCTTTGTGTTTTTCCAGCTGCCGTCGGAGAAGAAGGGAGGGGTGAATGTGTGTCTGTGGTGAGCTTCACGGTGTGCACTAAATGATGTTAAGGCTATCTGAAAGAGCGACTTGTTTGCAAGACTGTTAGCCAGCATACTCTACATTCAGACTCAGTGATATTTTGCCGTTCACAAGTGTCCCAATTACGGCATTTTAGTTGCAAAGGCGTCCTCACATGTGTTCTTTTCTTTTCTTCACGTAGAACGGGCACAGAATCAGCGGGCATAATAAAATACCCGCTTACACCGAAGTGGTAAAATGCAACACGCACACAGCCCCACTAGCATGCTCTGCTAAACTAAGATAATCCTGCTAGCTTCCGTTCACACTTTGTAAGAGGAGTTTCTGCCAACTTTTCTTTCAGTTCGCCATTTCGCCACTTTTAGTTTGGGTTGTTGTTTGTGATAGAGCGGTCTGCTGGGGAAATACTTCCTTCTCCTCACGATGGCATCATTTCATTCACATTATGTTACTTTCCCAGAGCTTCAGCGTTTAACAGTAAGTTAGACTTTTCATTGGCCGATTCCGTCTGCAATTCTGTTAACGTGAAAGTCATAGGGCCTTACATAATACACAGAATTCTGACGTAGTTGGGGCCATTTCACATACCATAACATGATGATCCCCAATAAGTATTGCCGGGTTCCACGTGACGTCCTATCCGGTTGTTTTCGGACCTGACCGGCTTATTCATAACTAGATTCATGTAAAATCAGAGCAAAAATGCCGCGTGCAAAATTCAGTGGAAACCGAAATTTGTGTTTCGGAAAACCCAATTACAAATTTATTCTAAAATTAAAATGAAAACATTTTTGGAGCTCAAACATGTGAAATGCAGAAATAAATACTACCTGGAAGAAAGTCCAGAAAGTCCAAAATTGGCTGAAATTTGGCCGTGGAGCTCAGACTTTGCCAAATAGTGCCGCAAAACGAGGAAGAACATACAAGATGTACCATGTAGACCATGTAGATTGGAGCAAATCATTTCAATGACATGCATCGTTATTTACTTTAATTTCCAACATCCCGAGTGTGGATATTAACCGAGCTACGGCGATATCGGTATTGTAGCTGCTAACACAAAGAACTATTTTCTGTAGTACAACACCTCGCTTGTCTCAAGCACTTTCTATAGCGCTTGTCACTCACAACGCAAAAGGCCGAGAGGTGATACTAATGATAAATCATTAACTCTGAGATTCCACACACTGCTGACCAATCATCAGGACAGACTGAAGCAGTGGCTACTGGCTCTGAACATCCTTATGACTCTGAGCTCACATCATTTTTTACCTAAAGACCATGCTGAATGTACCAGCTCAACACGTTTTGTGTTGACAGATACAGCCATCCCGCCAAACGGCATCCCAATGGGAGCGGACATTGCGACTGTTTGCATTATACTGTTATTTTGTCCCTGAAACATATAGCACTGATGCTACATGATAACGCTAAGAGAATGCCTTAGGGTTTTACTGCAACTGGGTCTGTCAGCACTCAGCAACATTGTTCTCCTCTGGAGGGGTGGAGGGAAGGGGGGTCTTATCTGATATTCTGTAGCTCATCCTCCCTAAATTCAGACTAAAAAAGATAAGGTTCTGGATCCTCATTTGTCCAAATGTAGTCTTTGGCAGCGGCAACTCTTACAAAGTCTGCCATAAATGCTCACGCTCTTTCTATGCTGCTGTTGTTGACGGATGTAGCGCTAGTTTGGATCTATGGGCTATGGGAAATCAATGCAATGAAGTTCTTGTAATGGTAAAGCGGTCGTCTGTGTATCAACCTGACTTCTGCACAACACAACTGATGGCCCCAATACCAATAATTAGGCAAGGAATTCCACTAAAGTCACACCTGTGAGGTGAAAACCATGTCAGGTGACTACGTCATGGAGCTCATTGAGAGACCACCAAAGGTTTGCAGCGCTATCGAAAAAGCAAAGGGTGGCTACTTTGAGAAATCTTAAATTTCACACTTTTTTTTTAACGTGCATAATTCATTATGCATACATGTGTTCATTCATAGTTTTGATGCCTTGAGTGAGAATCTACAATGTAAATAGTCAAGAAAATGCAGTGAATGAGAAGGTGTGTCCAAACTGTACTGTGTAAAACCATAAAACTTAGTTGTCTCTCTCTCTTTTTTTTTTTTTTAAAGAGACATAGAAAAGGGAAAAATGTGTGTTCATGTTTCACATAAGGATTGTCGATTATGGGCAAAATTCCCCCCAAAAGTGAACTTTTCCATTAAGACTGTTGTTATGTGTCCTCTCCAAAAAGCAATAGAGAAGGGAGAGCCACGAGCACTGGTTCCCCCAGGGCTCATTACCAGGACAACTGGTATTTTCTCCTTGCACGCAAACTCCCCTGTCCTGCCTCATTTGATGTCATGTTTTGGTGACAAGCTGTGATTCAATGCTGCAGTAGTGATGCATACTATTATCTCCATTTAGTTGCTCCCCAACAGCAGACTTGACCCAGACCGCCGACAGACACTTAGTAGTCAGTCGTGTTCAGGCTTCCTTAGCCTTGCAGCGCCTGTTCCTCCCCCATCGCAGCTGCAAGCCCTGGCAGCCGGGGATGAAGTGGCGAGCAGCAGTGGGAATGCAAAGAGGGGCAGGAAGAAGGAAAAGGGAGGCTCACAGAAACCAAGACACAAAACAAAGCAGAAAGTGTCGCGGCTGATAAATAGATGCCGCCGCTCGGCCCCGTCTCGCCGTGTGAGGTGACCGCACGCACCAAACAAAACCATGTGAGAGCCGGCCCACAGGCGGAGATTCTCTTACATAAAGCGACTCCAGGCTCCTGCTGGCCTCACTCTCACATGGGGGAGCATGTGAGACACTCGCCGCCTTCCCACCTCTTTTGTCTCGCACACAAAAATTGAAGCCAACTTCGCCTCCTGCTCCCGCCGCCGGAGAGGTTAACACACTCGCTCACCTCTCCCCTCAAGTCTTATTCATCCTTTTTTTTGGCTTTTTCTGTCTCCACCCCAACATCCTCCCTCCCGGGACAGAGGTCACTGTGATGTGCAGCTGTGGGGGGATAAAAAGTGCTGAGTGCGCAGGAAAGGCCATCCATGTGACGTCACAGGCACAACGTTGTCTGTGCCAGACTCCCATGCTGCCTCACTGACATTCCCAAGTACACAAGTATGCCTACTCAAGTATGTAGGGATGATCTGCAGAATATATAAACACATCATCCACATTCCTTATGTGGGACATTAACACGCACATCTTTCTCTTCCCAGTCTCTAGCTCATTACTGCACATATCGGAACACAACTATTGCACCTACAAAGCCCGCCATTGAAGCACCTGCTACGAGGTTTGTTGCTTTTATGTCCATGCTGTGCGCCTGTTATGACATGTAACACGTCCTTCCTGAGTGCGCTGATGAAACGGTATTTTGAAAACTACTTTTGTAGTGGGGAAACTCTGAATAAGCTTTGCTTCTTCCTACTCCTTTTGGACATTTGGAACAGTCCGTTGTATTAATGATGTGTTCCAATGTCATTTACATGCATGCTCAAATCCAATTCAACCATTACCATTCTCCACAATGACCCGCAGAAGTAGTTCTACTTCGTGGTAAGTCTAGACGAGCCGTGGGAAGCGGAAGATGACGGACTTATGTGCAGGAATGTGTGGACGGGCATAAGGGTTCTACCTCGCGGGAGGCATGACTAGCCATAGTGCCAAGGAAAAACCAAGGCTTGAAAAGTCTGTTTTGTCATTATAGTCTTCAGTTTGGGAACACCAGGCTCTCCTGGTGAAATAGGTAAACATGGAATCGAGGAGTGATACAGTTCTAGGGCAAACAGACTAGTTTGAGTGTGAAAACTGAGGGCTTACTGAATGCATTGTTGAAATTGCCTGAAATAATAGATAGTAAAAAAATTGCAATTTATTGGAGACTTACAGTTTTTTATGCATTTATTTTAAACGCCACCAAAGCTTTCAGCACAGAAGCAAAGCAGTTCTTCTGCAGTGTTGCTAGATGTGCGATAGTTATATTTGTACAATGTATGATTAATAATCCAAAAAAACTATAGGGGTCAATTACGTCCTATTATTAGTAATAAATAATTGACATATTGAAGCAGATTGTACAGCATTTCCGAGCATATGAACGCTAAATGGGCTAAAATACAATAACAAATCATTAAGCCCAGCTTTCAACTTCACTAGGTCACTGGGTGTCTGTAGATGTTCGGCGAGCGAGGCACCCGACTTGACGGAACAACAGCTTTTATTGCAGTTTTACATGATCCCACAGGCACAATAACAATAATAATCAGCGTCATACAGACTACTACCGCGGCCATAACCCACGACAAACTAAAACTCAAGTCTGCACCCTCGATGTTCTTCCTGTCCGCCACCCATTCCTCTCCTCCAGTAGCAGTGCAACTCATTTACTGCAAAGTTTGTCATTTGTCAAACTGGTTTTGTGTGCCTCGCATCTTGCCCGAGGTTAGCTGGGATAGGCTCCAGCATACGCCCACGACCTTAATGAAAAATGAATACCAAAAAAAATTAGTTTTATGTTTTGCTTTTTTTTCCCTTAAAAACTGAACTGCAACCTTAAAACCGAGGTACGCGCCGACCCGTGGTCCGGGCATGTTGTTCCACCCCTCATTGGTAGTACCGGACAGTGTTTGGGATGGTGGTGCAGCTGCTTTGGCAGCGTTCCACGAACGTGAGCCAAAGGTTCACTGTTCCTCCTCCGTAAGTAGCTTTAATCGAGTGAATTAATCCACTGTTCTCCAAGAGGAGGGGAGAGAAAGGAAGCAGCTGCCTTGCTTCCTGTCACCTATACAAGACAGTCCACTCTTCTCCTCACTCCCCGTGAGGAGAAAGATCCCTCGGATTGTTTTCAGTTTGTACACACATTCTGGGCGTGCTTCCCAGTCGGCAGGACGCCCGTGGCACCGCCAGACGTTCATTCCCTCCCCGCGTCCGCTACCTACTTCCCTGCTGGGACGCTGCATTGGGCCTCGCTGCCGGCCGCCAGAGCGAGGCTGCCGGGCAAACAGGCCGAGGACACAGTGAACTAGACGGATTATCTTCGTCGAGGGAAGAGATCGAGACGGATTATCACATAACCGCCGTTTCCACATCCTCAAGGGAACCCTACAAGAGTCTCTGATTTGCCTGCGTGATTATCTGCGAAATATGGCGGTGAGCTCGTTAGGATGCTCCCAGGAAAGGAAGGTCCACAAAAAACCAGCATAGGAGCTCCCGAGTACATCCGCCACATCTCGACGATAATCTCATTTCTGATCGTCCGACATAAATTGGCGGAATGGGACAAAGTGTGAATATTTAATGAGCGAGTGTGAGGAATTAAAGCAAGCTCAGCATGGGAGAGATTTTCCATCTCGACAATGTGGCTCTTGTAGCGGCTCTCCAACATTGTCAGCATTTTTTTACACCCCCCCACACACACACACATGCACACTTAGGCCCATCTTTGCCTCTGGGAAAACACACTTGCATTGTAGCAGCCCATTATCACCATGTGTTTGCTCTTCACAAGAAGGGCAGCCGTCACCACGGGGCAGCTTGAGTCCCGGGGTCGTGACCCGCTCTGTGCTGGGACAAGAACTTGTGAGGCTTCCTTGTCTCGCTACCTTGTACCGTGCTCTAATTCAGTGGTTGCCAAACTTTTTTTACAGTGGCGTACCCCCGTCAGACATTTGCCCCGAAGCCATCAACCCTCTACACCTGTTCATATGATGCACACACAGCAATGAACATTGTCTGTTGTGCCTTTCTGCCCCATTCTGCCTGCACCGTGAGGCGTTTAGGCGCACCCGGAATTGAGAGTGTTGGGCGCTAATTGTTTTTCATGTACCCCCTATTACAACTGGCATACCCCTGGGGGTACCCCACTTTGGGTGCCTTGGATCTAATTCATAGAATGGGAGTGTGCCCAAGTGCTGAAAGCAATGCACAGAGTGATGCCTCTTCTTGCCTGTTTGGAGGCGAGAGGTGAGGAAAAGAAACACGCATGCAAAATATATTAGGGCAGGCAAAATGATCCAGTTTCTTTTCATTTATTGTGTGAGTAATTAATTTACTCTCACCCCTGGCTTAGTGCTCACTTGACTTTTTTTTTTCCTGAAGGAGATATCAAGTTGTGCTTTAATCCCGCGACACCGCTACAAAACAGAGTATAAAAAGCGGGCTTTCCTTTGGAATGCCTTTGAGTGAGCTCTCGTAAATTTGTTTTATGGTAGCTGTGAATGCATTTTTTTTTTTTTTTTGGAGGTTTCATAATTTGAAGGAAGTGCACAGCAACAGGAATCAACGGGGGAGTAAAGTCACCGTCTTGGGTCGAAACTAGGGTTTGACCGCGTAATGAAGTTCGAAGCGCAACGCCATGAGACATAACGTTGCTAATGGGCCAGGCGTCGCCGCAAAGTGGAGCGAGAAATGATATGGCACAGTACATCTCGGCCGGCTTTCTCCTTGTGGAATTTGAAGTAGACCGGAAGGTTGCCGGCTTGTCCGGCAGAAACTGGCATCGGCCTGTTTTGAGATGTGTTTTGTGAAGATGATATTTGGAAGAACTGTGTCGTCACTGCTGATTCCGCTGCTCGGGCCTCGCAGATTAAAGGTGGTGAAGAGTTATGACGTCTCGGTCATGTGGTTGCCGCGGCAACCGTGACGTCAATGCAGACATGAAAAAGTCTTAATAGCGGGGTAGCAGTTGCTAAGCGACCCTAGACTCGGGGACCAAGGTCTCGTGATCAGGGGACCCTAATTGTGGGATTGTATTAGGACTGCTTTCAATCTGTCAAACAAGTAATGTGAGGCGTAGATTCATTAAGTCTTATGAATAATCTTTTCTTCTCACACTCTTAATGTCCTTACCATACCCTAATGGCACCAGTGCCGACATAAACAGTGGGAACCAGACCGAAAGACCGAGCAGATATGGGTGCCCCATTTCAATGTCAAATTAGTTTATGTATGATTTGAAAATTTCGGCTAAAGTTTGGCCTCGGTGTTTGTACAATATTGCATGTGACAAACATTCAGTGAAAGTGCTGACTTATTTATTGTGACTGCTAAATGAGCCGCCATGGGGCCAAAGAACACCGCGAATGGCAGCAGTTCAATGAAGAGGGCGAGAAACACAATTGAATCCAGGCATGTGCGGAAAGTCTGCATCCACAATTAGTTCCATCTTTCCTCATTTATAATTATTCCACGTTGTTCTTTGCATGTAAAACTATAACTATGTTCTATAAGATGTGCTTTTGTTAATAATTTTGGGTGTCTGGAACAGATTCCTCAGATTTGCCTTCTTTTCTATGGTAAAAAAATTGCCTCACTTTTCATATGTTTCAGTTTTTGTTGGACCTGTTGGCTTTAATAACTAAAACCGAGGTACCGTATAGCAGCCACTACTAATGGATAGTAAATATTAACTCAGCAAAATGAGGCAAGAATTATGAGGTATATTTACAATAGCCTAACTACAGAGTCCGCTGCGGGAACTCGTGATGTGCAATACCACTGATTTAGTTTCTGATCCAATATAAGGGTCAAATTCAGGCCAGTATTGCTCATACTGATCCAATTCCGATTGATTGTACTTCACCTCAAAGGGTGCAGACTCAGCCACCTGCACAAGGTGACATTTTCTTTAAAATAATTTCATTTGGTGCAATGAGTATGTGACTGTTGCATGTAGGATGAACCGGCAAACGCTGTTGTGATGCTACCATCGATGAATTTCTGCGCCAATTGTGTGGAATGTATGCCGTTTAAAGACTGGGATATTTTTGAGTTGGAGCATAGAAAACTTGTTTATGACTTTTTAAATATGGGTTTCAACATTATTAGAACACTGTAGAGATGAAATAACACCCCTATAGTCAACTTTACACTCCTATTATTCAATGTTTATACCACGTTCTGCATGTCTTAGGCTGCATGGACTCGACAGCTGCTAGATAGCAAGCTACAGAGCCAACCAGGTCTCAATGTCTTTCTTACCACTTCCACACGGAATAGGAGGATTTTTTTTTTTCACACTATCACGTGGGACATCATATGATGATGTTACGGTAACCTAATGTAAGCTAATGTCTCAATGTTTTGTGTCATACTACATATACATGATTTATAATAGACCATAATAGACCATAGCCTAGCACCAAGCAGCTATCATGTCTTCATTCATTCGTGTCTGAAAAACCGTTTATAGCAAAGGAGAATAATCTAACCGCAACATAGCGAGAGGCCAAAGTATATCTAAGCGATACCCGGCCCTTGTTGAAATACGTGTTGGAGTCTTGAGTGAAGTTTACAAAATGCATCTTCCATTTTTGAAGACCTTATGGGACCGCTGTTCCTGGTACCGGTTATGCAATTTGTGCACCATGTTGATAAAAATCTGTGTTTTTCACCATCGTGTCACTGGCGGATTTCCATTATTCAGCCCCAGTTAATGAATGGTGAGCGTTGTGTAAGCTGTTGCAAGAATTCAAATACAAGATACCGATGGAGACGTGAGACCAGAGGGTACAAATCCCGAGATATTCTCGCCCTGTCTGCGATGACTGGAGGCCATGTTGCACAATCACAGCGAGAAGCAACAGAACCTCATCACAGGAGCAGATGCAACGCTTCCTATGTGTAATTGTGGCGTATGTGTTAGGGGGGCCTGCGGCCGCTGGGACTGTGTACTTGGTCTACCTGGAGGCTCGACGTTCACACCTCCGTGCAGCAAGCAGCACAACAAGGTGCGTACGAGACTCGAGGTAAAATCCCCCTCACAATGGCTGACCACACTGACGCTGCGGGGACTGCGGTGACTCATCTGCTGGGAAATGTGCGACGTTATGAATGAAGCCTTGCGATGATGTCACTAATTCCAAAACGGATGGTGTGAAAGTGTTGACTGTGACAACGCTACTAATTAGCAGAGTGCTTCGTATATAAAACTTCTCGGTGCCCATAAAAGTTCTCCTTCATTTTGAATCTTTGACTTGACCTTGAGCGCTGACTGTTTGGCCGATGAGGACGGGCGCGCGGTGTCATGTGCTTTGCCCATCGCGCCCATAAAAAGGGAGAAGTTAAAAAAGGAAGCATGCCGGGCTACAATGGGAGATGGAGGTGCTTATGTCATCCTTATGGCTTGAGGCGAGTCTATTTATAGTGTGTGCCGGGCCTATTGTATCAGCCACGGGGGCCTTTGCAGACAGCATAGCCTCCACTTTGGCTTGTTGACGTGGCTGAAGCTTAATGACTCACACAAAGGCGACTATGAAATGAAGACCACAAAATAGAACAAACTGGTGATTATCGCCTGAGGTCTCCTCATCTTCTGATTATCGTTGCTATTTTTTGAAATATTGGATTTCTGAGAAGTTTCCTGCGAAAACAGACATAGCCATTAGCAAATATGCCAGTCTGGCACGCTCGTTTGTGCTGTGCAACACGATAGCCCTTTTGGGATTGGCTTTTGGGACGTCTCAGGAGCAGGAGGCGGCGTCACCGTCGTATTATTATTCTGCCAACTGCCCTGGCGTTTGCCATGACAGCATCAAGGGAACTCCAGGAACGCCTTCACATTTGGCACGCCTTTTTAAAAAAAGAAGTGTATCACCGAGCACCCCTAGGGCCCTATGAAATCTGAATCATTTTTTCCAAAATTAGTTTTTTCCGATTTATTTAGTAAAATTTGCGTTATTTGGTTGGTTAGTGTTTGTGAGGACATGCCTTCATGAGAGAGCGGCCCGCCTGGGAGATACTTCCCCACACGCAATTACATCATTTCATTCACAATAATTTACATGAGATGTTGTGTTTTTTTCCATTCCGGCCGCGATTCCATTAACGTGGAAATTATAGGGCCCTGCATCCTGAATGGGTTTGGTTTCTGCAGATGCCGACCCGCCCCCCATTTTGGCCAGATGGGAGCATAAATGGAGGAGGACTTGTACCTATTATAATGAAAGACAAAAACCTCCACTGCTGCCTATCCGATATCAGATTTGGTTCCATCCCCAACAAGGAGCTTCGGAAGTCCTTTGGCCTGCAAACGTCCAACATGACCTCCTGTTTGTATGACCCTGTGGGCCTGATTGTTAAAGATGGGAGAGGTAGTGAATGTGTGTCAGCCTGGTGTAATGGATGCCAGCTCGTGTGGCCGTGTCATGGTACACTAAGTAAACTTCATTACGCAGTTGCTCAGTGGATTAATAACCAGGGCTTTCAGTCTCCTGGCTGGCTAGCTCGCTTCACAGGACATTCAGTCCGTCATTCTGTAGGGATGTGTGGTCACGGGGCCATGCACAGGGCTGGATCGTGCGGGATAACTACTGATGGACTGGGAGTGATATTTAGGACGGTGGATGCAAGAACCTGAATCCTCAACACATTAAAAGGGTCCCTGACCTGATTCATCACCTACATGTAGATTCGTCATCTTCATTTGTTTGATTTTTGAAAACGAACGGTAAATTCAGAACTACATTTCTGAGCCTCATTTTAGAAAGTGGCGTCAGACTTGGTCCCGTTTGTTGTTCATTCAAATAGTAGTCATGCCAAAATGTTGTTGCTGCTGGATGTTAACAGTCTCTGAGTGAAACTTTGAGTTTGAAATCATTTCCAAAAGAGGAACGTTTGAGACAACAGCGGACAATCAATTGCAGAGACAAGAGACAGATGGACGTCCACCTGGAGTTCTGTTCTTAGCGGTGATCATTTCACTGATGACTTCTTCAAAGAAGCATTGGGCTTGAAAGTACGGATTTTGAAAAAGGATGCTATTCCGCCGGTACGTGTGGAAAAAAGAAGACAAGGGCGACCACTATGTGAAAGTTGCTAAGGGCCAGAGTCAGTCATGGCTTCTAAACACTATTCCACCATAGCGACAAGGTTGCAAGCATCATACAGCTTCTATAAACATCTTTTTGTTCTCCAATTCAAAAAAGTGATCCAAACACCATGCGCACCATGTGGGCATACAAATAAATATCTGCACACAATGCCCGTGCCAAAAAAACATCCATATATTCCTGCCACCAGGAATGCTGGGTAGCTTGTGGTACTCTTTCTCCCGACATTTTACCGTCGTGTTTTTGCTTGATTGCAAAATATATTGAGGAAGTTGGCAGAGAAGTAAACAAAGAGGGTCGTTAACATACTCTTGATATCCAATGTTTTATTGTTCATAGTTGATATTGTTGTTGCCGGACTACCCAGCATGCTTTGTGGGCATTTTGAAAGAACTGTTTTAAGTTGCACATTATATTCAGATAGATAGATACTATATTAATCTCCAAAAGAAATGTAGGTACATTTAGCGCTTAGTTGTTGTTTATCACCCACATGGTAGTAATAGTTCATGTATGTGATGCGTTACCTTGCTGTGGATGTATTGTTGTTCTGCTTGATGACCACCATATATAGACGGCCCCTCCGCCAAATGTTTTAACCCAGTGTGGCCCGCGAGTCAAAGAGTTTGCGCAGCCCTGATGTAGAATTTAATGACAAACAATATAAGTATAACATATTTAAGCTAAGTTTAAGATCACTGTTGGGTTGGGTTGCGCCCGACCACTGTTTATGGCAATTATGTCTGTCTGTCCTCGTCGCCGTGGTATCTCTGCTTGTGTGACTCATGTGTGCCTCCGAAAACACCCAAACACAGATTCATGACTTAGCCCATGTGGTGAGTCAGCCTGGCAGCACATGCCTCCTCCTGATGTGGGCTCAGCCAGTGTTGGCCTCCTTTCTGCTTTTGTCACCACTTCTACATGTGCTTGAACGCTATGTTCTGCAACAGAGAAAAAAAAACTGCACGTAACAAAGGAACAAACTGTGTGTGCAGATTTTTCCTGGAAAATATTGCTTGTCTAATGAATTGTAGAACTGCCACAGTAGTTTTTACAGCTGCCCATCTGTTTAGCATCTTTTGTTGCAATACCACAGTCGTCCACAGAGGCCGTTAGAGAGTCATTGGAGTGCAAATGAGTTTTACTGAACTTTGTCTATTTCTTATGGGTAACACTTTCTCTGGTGGATGGATTCTTGTCAACCCTACCACTTTCCTTTAGTTTGACGTAATATTTTAACATTTGTTTAAAAAAAAAAAAAGCCTTTCTGGTACTGCGGGTGACAACGCGCTTGAGCCACATTGTCTGTGAGGACAGTGGTGCAACAGGCAGTCAGGCGTACCACAACAAAAATTAAAGCTGGTAACAGACAGGTGAGTTGCGTTATTTGTACGTCTAGTCTACAAATGATTTTCATGCAGTTTTCATGTCCTTCCTCGTTTCCTTGACAAAAAGACTGAATAAATCCCTCCAAAATGACATGAGAAGATACTGGCTATTTTAAATAATTAATATGTTTGCCTGATTTGACTTTAAAAAAAATTATATATATGAAGCACTTAGAAAAAAATAATTTAAAAAAAATAAATACAAATAAAATTGCGCTAAAAGTGTAAATAAATAAATAAATGAAAGTTAAAAAAATATATAAAGCACTTAAAAAAACATGTAAACTAAATTAAAAAAAAATTGATTTAAATAAAAGTCTAAAAAATAAATAATAAATAACTGAAAAAAAAAATATAAAGAACTTAAGGAAAGTGTAAAAATATATCAAATTGACCACTGAAAAATGTGCGTTCCAGGTTGAGAACCCGTGCTGTACTGTACATGGACAGTAAGTGTGCTGTTTATTATCTGTAACTAGGTGCCCTTCTTGGTGTAAATACACAAAAAAGAAAAGGCATGGAAACATTTCACTTGTCCACTGAGAGCACAGGTTTTTTTATTGTTTCCTCTTCCTGGTGGGGGCGTTCAGAGGTTGACTCAGTCGTTCCTCCAAATGACATGACAAATGCAAATGCCTTTATGAGAATTGCCTGGCAACTAATAAAACACGGTAACCTTTGCACAGGACTGCAGTGTGAGAGCGCTGTGTCTTAGCGCCATATGAATCATTCATGCTCAAATGTGCTGCCTGCAATAAGACGTTATGCTATTATGACCTCGTGGCTCAGTTTGGTCTGCAGGTCTTTACGCTGTGGAGACATAAACATGTTGCAGGAAGCTCATGTTCCAGAGTGATTGCTGTGTGGCGGCAGGTCAGAGGCCAGCGCTCGCTCGGTATAGAGCTTTGTTTGACGTACTAACACATCATGGAAGCTGTCATCATTAGATTGTGTGTGCTAAAAAAAGGCCGAGGCTCTCACAGTCGCCATTGGAATAACAGCGTGGGAGGCTGCTTTGATTGCATAAGACTCCTCACAGCAGCAAATCAGCTCTCCCTCAGCTACTGTAAAATATTAGTGCGTGCTTACCCAAAGATGATGTTACCCCAATGAAGAGATAGGAGCATTTTTATGAAGAGCAGCCTTTTTGCCAGAGTCGGAGGTGTTTATAGTCTCCTCTAGACGGGCTCACAAAATATGCTGCGTGTGTATTATTCATAAGATAACTGCTGTGTGTGTTATAAATCTACCCCCTTGTAAGCATACTGAGAGCTTGCATGTTTTATTGAGCCATCGTGTGCAGCCTGTGCCACCTGCCCGCAGTGTTGAACATAAAAAGTACATCCTCCCATCCTCCCAATTCGTGGGTGGTCAAGGCCAGCAAGGCCTTCTCTGCTGGCCTAAACAGCATCAGAAGCACTGGCCTACTTTCACAACTTCAATTCTTCTATCTATTTCATGAATTCCCATCTATCCATTTTCTTCCGCTTTTCCAAGGCCGGGTCATGGGGGCAGCAGCCTGAACAGGGAAGCCCAGACTTTGTTTTCCCTGGCTACTTTGTCCAGCTCCTGCCGGCAGATGCCGAAACATTCCCAGGCTAGTTGAGAGACATAGTCTCTCCACTGTCTGGGTCTTCCCCGAGGCCTCTTACTGGATGGACGTGGCCTGAATAGCTCCCTAGGGAGGCGTTCGGGAGCCACCTCATGTAGTTCCTCTCAATGTAGAGGAGCAGCCGTTTTACTCCGGGTCTTTCCCAGATGACAGCGCTTCTCACCCTATCTAAGGGTGAGAAGCCTAGCCTGAGCCTAGCCATCCTGCGGAAAAAAACTCATTTCGGCCGCTTGCACCTGAAGTCTTGTCCTTTCGGTTGCTACTGAAAGCTCATGACCGTAGGTGAGGAACGTAGAACGACGGGTACATTGAGAGGTTTGCCTTTCGGTTGATGCAGAGTCCGCATCACTGCAGAAGCTGCACCAATCCGCCTGTCCAGCTCATCTTCCATCCTTTCCTCTCACTTGTGAACAAAACCCCGAGGTACTTAAACTCCTCCAATTAGGGGCATGATCTCATCCTCGACCCAGAAATAGCACTTCACGCTTTTCCTGAGCAAGAACCATGGACTCGGACTTGGAGGTGCTGATTCTCATCTTGACCGCTTCACACTCAGCTGCGAACTGATCCAGCGAGAGCTGAGGGTCACAGCTCGATGAATCCAACAGGAACACATCGTCTGCAAGCAGCAGAGACCCAATTCTGTGGCCACCAAACCGGAACCCCTCGACTCCCTGGCTGTGCCTAGAAATTCTGTTCATTAAAGTAATCAACCTAATCAGTGACAAAGGGCAGCCCTGGCAAAGTCCAATCCTCACTGGAAATGGGTCCGACTTATTGCAAACTAAACTCTGACACAGTCATACAGGGAACGTACCACCGGAATCAGATGGTCCAATACCCCTTAAACCCGGAGAACCTTTTCCAAGTCCACAAAACACAAGTGCTTCCACACACCCACAAGGACTCTGCCGAGAGTATAGCGTTGGTCCACAGTTCCACGACCAGGATGAAAATCACACTGCTCCTCCTGAATCCCAGATTCAACTATCCGGCGGATCCTTCTCTGCAGAACCCCTGAACAGACCTTACCAGGAAGGCGGAGGAGTGTGATCCCACGATAGTGTCCAAAACATGTGGCTGCAAGTCCGATGACACGACCACAAAGTCAATCATCAAACTGTGGCCCAGGGTGTCCTGGTGCCAAGTCCACATGTGGATACCCTCATGCATGGTGTTCGTTATGGACAATTTGTGACGAAAGTCCAATAACAAAACACTGCTCGGGTTCAGATTGAGGGGTCGTTCCTCCCCATCACGCATCTCCAGGTTTCACTGTCGCTGCCAACATACTGTAAGCGTTGAAGTCCCCTAGCAGAACAAGGGAATTCCCAGTGGGAGCACTCTCCAGTACTCTTTTTAAGGACCCCAAAAAGGGTGGGCATTCGGAACTGCTGTTTGGCGCATAAGCGTAAACATTAGTAGCGGAGGGAAACTACCCCCTCATTCACCGTGTATTCATTTGTGTATTTAGCATTTATTTATTATTTCTTTGTGAACTGCCCCAGAAGATGTTGCAGTGTAGAGGTTTGAATTTGTTTCTAGGATAAGCGGTATAGAAAATCAATGAATGCAAGATGACATATTGGAAGATAAAGGAAATGCGCTGCCCGCCGCTACTGTCTTCCTGCTCCCTCCCAATTAGCTGATCACAGAGAAGCGGGTCAAGGGTCAGGATCCATGGGGGGAAAGGTCACCCGCCTCTACCAGGGGCCATTCAATTAAACATGCAGGGAAGAGTTGGTATTCTAAGTTGATTATTTAATCAGACCACCACTCGCTTCAGTGCTAATTATATATCATGGCAGAATTATTGTTTTTGTTGGAAACACATTCAGCACGCAGCGTAGCGGAATCTTTTCTGTTTTTGCGACCTGTTGATACGGTCGCGTTGTACGCACAGCAGCCTTATTTGTGAAAAGATGCCGTCTCCCTGGGGAATGTCTGGTATGTACACAAAGAGGTGCCATACGACTGCAGGGGGATATCTTGGCGGTGACCTCTCCTTACGCCTGTGGAATGTGTGAATCATGCAGAATGTGCGCCTCCACCCCTGGAAAGGAGACGGCGCGTATAGAAAGTACTCGTGGATGAGGAAAAACAGCTTGTACATGTGTATGTGTGCAAAACTTACCGACATCTTCCAAATGTAACGTCCTGTGTTAGTGTGTCAAATGTCAGTTGCACCTAATGCAGTGGCTTGTCGTGATTGAGGAAACGGTTTCAGTGCCCGCTTGTCATTTTTGCTTTAAAAACACTTAAACCCCCAAAATTAAGAATTTGTCTGTAAATAATTTGGATGGAGCCCAACCTCTTGTTCTTCCTACAAGATGCAGTCTCTCTTGTTTACTTACCTCCATCATGATGTTTTCATTGCCGTTTGTCTCAAAAACTACTTCAGCATGTTTTCCACTAATCTGTGTGCAGGACTGGGATGGTGGCCAAGGAATAAACGATTAACATTTTGGTGCAGCTTTGGCTAAAATGAATGGTAAATGGTAATGGTTATGGTTTAGTTTGATTTGAACAGGCATATAAATTACATTGGGATACATCATTTTTTCATACAGGATTTTCCCCTATTTCAAAACATTTGTAGACTTCCTGCAGTTTCATTCCATTTTCTTCTGCTTATCCGGGTCTGGGTCGCGGGGGCAGCAGTTTCAGTATGGGTCCAGACTTCCCGGTCTCCAGCGCTCTGATCCAGCTCCACCGGTAGGACATCAATTCGTTCCCAGGCCAGCTGTGAGACATAGTCCCTCCAGCGTGTCCTAGGTCTTCCCCGGGTCCTTCTCCCATCTGGGCATGCCCAGAACACCTTACCAGGGAGGCGCCCGGGAGGCATCCGGACTAGATGCCTGAGCCACCTCAATTGGCTCCTCTCGATGTGAAGGAGCAGCGGCTCTACTCTGAGCTCCTCCCGGATGGCCGAGCTCCTCACCCTATCTCTTAGGGTGAGTCCAGCCACCCTACGTAGGAAACTCATTTTCGCCGCTTGTATCCGCGATCTCGTTCTTTCTGTCATGACCCATAACTCATGACCATAGGTGAAGGTGGGAACGTAGATCGATCGGTAAACAGAGAGCTTTGCCTTCCGGCTCAGCTCTCTCTTCACCACAACGGTCCGGTACAGCGCCCGCAGCACCGATTTGTCTGTCGACCTCACGGTCCAACCGTCACTCACTCGTGAACAAGACCCCCGAGATACTTAAACTCCTCCACCTGAGGCAAGACCTCACTCCCAACCCTACCTACCCTACCTCGGATTTGCAGGTGCTGAGTCTCATCCCAGAAGCTTCACAAACCGCTCCAGTAAACGCTGAAGGTCACAGCCTGATGAGGCCATCAGGACCACATCGTCTGCAAATAGCAGAGATGAGATCCTAAGGTCACCAAGCTGGACTCACTCAACGCCTTGACTGGGCCTAGAAATTCTGTCCATGAAGGTTATGAACAAAACCGGCGACAAATGGCAACCTTGGCGGAGGCCAACGTTCACCGGAAAAAAGTTAGACTTACTGCCGGCAATGCAAACCAGTCTCCTGCTTCAATAGTACAAGGACCAAATGGCACCAAACCTGTAGACCCGTAGCACCCCCCACAGAACACCACAAGGGACACGGTCGAATGCCTTTTCTACAAATGCCGAATGTCGAATGCCAAAGTCTACAAAGCACAAGTAGACCGGTTGGACAAATTCCCACATACCCTACAGTACCCACGCAAGGGTGTAGAGCTGGTTCAGTGTTCCGCGACCGGGACGAAAACCACATTGCACCTACTGTAACTGAGGTTCGACTAACGGTCGCACCCTTCTCTCCAGCACCCTCGAATAGATGAGGAGTGTGATCCCCAAATAGTTGGAACACACCCCTCCCCGGTCTACCAGTCCAGAGGCACTTTTCCCAACTTCAATGCAATGTTGAAGAGGCGTGTCGACCAAGACAGTCCCCCACCATCCCCCACCTTGAGAAATTCAGGGCGAAACTCTTCCAGCTCCATAGCCTTGCCACTGGGGAGTTTTTTTTTTAACTACCCCAGATACCTCAGCCACGGTGATAGAGCTGTCCGCGTACGTGTCCTCAGACTCTGCTTCCTCTATGGAAGGTATGTCAGTGGGATTGAGAAGGGCCCTAAAGTATTCCTTCACCCGATCAACTGTATCCTCAGTTGAGGTCAGCAAGCCCCCGTCCGCACTGTAAACAGTGTGAACTGGGGACCGCTTCCCCTTTCTGAGGTGTCGGACGGTTTGCCAGAACCTCTTTGAGGCCGACCGAATGTCGTGCTCCATAGCCTCACCAAACTCCTCCCACACCCGAGTTTTTGCCTCGATCACCGCCAAGTCCCTCCAAGTCACACTGTCATTGCCCACATGGGCGTTGAAGTCTCCCAGTAGAACTATGGAGTCACAAGCTGGGGTACTCTCCAGAACCCCTCTGATAGACTCCAAGAAGGCTAGGTACTCTGCTAGGTACTACTTCGGCGCGTACGCACAAACAACAGTCAGGACCCTTTCCCCGGCCTGAAGGCGTAGGGAAATAACCCTCTCGCTCACCAGTGATGACTCCAAAAGGCACCCAGCCGGGAGGCTATTAATACACCTACACCAGCTCGCCGCCTCTCCCCTGCATCAACTCCAGAGTAGAACAAGGTCCAGCCCCTCTCAAGAATTTGGTTTCAGAGCCCAAACTGTTGGTCGAGTTGAGTCCTTCTATATCTAGTTGGAATGTCTCAACCTCTTCCACGAGCTCAGGCTCCTTGCCCCCCAGAAAAGTAACATTCTATGTCCCAAGAACCAGATTTGGCCTCCGAAGACCAGGTTGCCCGGACATCCGCCCTCGACCGCCGCCCAAATCGCATGGCATCGAAACCTTGGTCTGCGGGGAGGAGATCCCATGTGACTACTTCGGGCTGGGCCTGGGCTGGCTCCACGGGTGAAGGCCCGACCACCAGGCGCTCGCCTGCGAACCTCTCCTCCAGGCCTGGCTCTAGGACGTGGTGCGGCCCCTCGTCTTGTTTTTTTCCATAAGGGTCTTCTGAAGGAAGTCAGAAGACTTCCTGCAGTTGGCAAGGTTAAATTGCATAAGTAAGGTAATGTAAACGGTAAAAGAATTACATAGTAATGCTGATGAATGATAATCATAATAAATAATAATAAGTAGAACAGAACATAGTAGTAGTAATGACAATGTTCTCACGAGGAAAGAAAAGGTGAATGAATGAAAAAGAGTGATAGTAAAAGACATATCAACCGACAGACAATTTGCTCCCCAAGGAATGAAGTTATTAGGTGTAGTAGTGAGTAGACACAACAATAGATGTTCTTCCTTAGACTAAATTATTTTTTTTGACTAAATTCTCAATACAAACAAACAATTTACTGTGAGTTGACCCCGTTCATTTAGTAGTGTGCAGAATATTTAATGGCAGCTCCTGTTGCTGTGGCAGAATAATGGCTGTTGTATTGTGTTCCTATGCCCGTGTTTCCCAAACCTTCATTTACAGTAAATGCAAATAGATTTGGCGCTACCTGCCTTGGACATAAACACATTTAACACCTGATCTGCCAGAGAATAGGAGGACAAAGCAGGATCTGTGGGGGCAACTTAAAGACTTTGTTGCTAAATTTAGAAACCAATGCATCGCTCTTCTCGCTGACGAGTGGAAAGTATTCCATTCCTAAGAGTAACTCTGACATTGAAGCTCTTCTCAATGAGCAGCAAGTGCTGTTGTGGGCCTCTGCCGCCTCTAACAGCACTCACAGCCGGCTCCGTCTTGTTAAAAGCGACAAAAGAAAGTTCATTTTTTGTATTTTTGTAAACGCATCGTCCAAAAGTTCCAGTTATTATGGAAGATGACGCCAACGCTACGGATGTAGTGTTTGCGGAGGCATCAGCAGCACTTTCCTAGCCGTTGTTTGACCGAGATCTGGCGAGCAAATTGTACACGGTGACCTACAAAGAGCGTGAGGGGGAATTGAGGTTTCCGGTGACAATTCTGGCAACGCAGATTGACCGTGTGGGAGGACCCGTCGGGGGCAACAGATTTCTGGGAAAAACCAAAAACAGAAGTGCCAGAGGCGGCTTTATGTTGGACTGCTAGAGGTCAAGGATAGCCGGATGCCTCCTCTCGTTGGAGCATATCGAAGCACACTGTTAGCATTTTGCAGCGCGGATGTGAACTATCAAAGCACATGGCAATCAGCGAGGAGGAGAATAATCAGCCAGGAGACGCGAGGACATATGGCGTGCTGATTAGACAGCCGCTGTAGGGACACATCCAGAACCAAGACGCCGCTCCCTTCAGGGGCGCCGTGACATCCCCATTCATTTCCGCTGCTCGGAATTGTCTCCGAGCAGGAGGCTGTAGGTTAGAGAGATGTATGCCGGGTTGTAACAGGCCTGGGAGGTGTTTAGGTAAGTGGCCCAGCGGAAAGAATCCTCCAGAGCCGTTCGATTGACTCAACACAGGTCATCCACTACTGGGGTGACTTCAAGTCTTACTTTAATTTCTAAGCGCCGGCAGGTGCACGTCGATGGACAGGATGATGATGATGGAGTGGCCAACCGGCGAGAACATGACTGTCAACGTGTGATCGGTGTATCGATTCTGTGCTATCAATATCTATACCACACACGATATTACTTTAAATATTGTAACTAAGTTTTCTATAAAGGTTTTCATCATAAATACCAGGTATTTGATTTATTTTTAGACTTGTAACCATCATGATCTGCACCAAAGTTTGAAATTATTAATAGATATGAACAAATGGCACTGATTTTATGAAGAGGTTAGCTATGTACTCGTATTTCAATGAAACACTTACAAAAAGCACGGTGGCCTATGATTAGCATGTTGGCCACACAGGTAGGAGATCTCAAAGATCTGGGTCTTCGCTTGAGCATCTCTGTGTGGAGTTTGCATGTTCATCCCATGCATGGGTTCTCTGAGTAGTGCAGCTTGCCCTCACATTCCAAAATATGCATGTTAGGTTAATCAGAGATGTTTAATTCTATGAATGTGAATGTGGAGGATTGTTGGATTGAGGGCCATACCCATGCGAGCCTTTTGGTACCGGAATACCTGTGTCTATCTTGTATGTGGCATTGCTCAGAAAATCGAAGAAACTTGCGTTGTTTCAGAAAGCAACTGGTCAACTCTCCCGTTTTTCCCATAAAGCTCCTGCATTTCAACTTTCATCCCCCAAAAAGATTCTTTGCGATACAGCAAGGGACAGTGGTATGCATGCTTGAGCCACAGCAATCTGCAAGAGGACTGCAAAGCGTCCCCTATTTTCAAATGCAAACGGTGCCAATGGCTATAGTTTTGAAAGTAATGTCAGCATACATCAGTATGATATGAAATGATTGTATATTTAATATCACCTCTTGTTTTTCCTTTTCTTCTGGGTCCTTGGCATCTTGGATCATAGCTGAGTCCTCATTCCCCGATTCTCTGGGTGACCCTTCCTTGCGGGCTTCACATTCCCTCCTGAGGACATGCCATCACTACTTATTAGACACTCGGGGGGGGGGGATAAGTAGGCCACGCGAGCATTATGAGTTTTGTTATCTTTCGTTCGGGAGCAAAGCCCACCGAAGGCTGAGCTTCCGCCACGGGATGTCAGAGGTGCTAAACAGACAGTGACATGTCTTAATATATAATTCACTGAGGTGCGACACTTTGGGTTCAAAGCCCCGCCTCACACTCCCAAATTTGTTTGTAAATTATAGCATGCTTCCTCTTTTAGCATCTGTCTATCCCAGCGATGCCTTCGCTGTGCCTGCAGTCGGGTACAAAGAACACCTCCTAAGGTACCCAACAGTCAACAGATGGTCCACTGACCTCGCCATATGTGATTAGGCTTTTTAGGAGGGGATTTCACAAGACGGCTCGGTTACTGCTTATTATACGTGCACACCTTGGCACTGGTTCTGCTGCATGCATCTGCTCGTGAACACACCACGCCTGCACACAGCAAAGGCAAGAAAAAGCTCAATAAGATAATAACTGAATGTGACCACTGCAATATTTGTTAAAAGTCTTTGTGGCTCATAATCCCGATAATCTTTGCCAAATCCCCCGGTATCTACTTGGATTAAGTATTCAACTGAAGATCCAGCTGGCCCTTATTAAATGTTAAAGCAGCGTAAGCCTAATTAGACCAAGAAGTCCACTCCTGGGACGGTCCTGGGCGGGATTCCTGACCACCAAGCAGGAACGCTGCAGCCTTCTTTTGTATGTCAGCCTCTCTTAACCTCCTCCAGGGACGCTTTCCCAGGGTTCTATTATTAAAGAACACTCAGGAAAAACGGCATGTCCTCTGTTCATTTGATTGTAACAAAAAAAAAAAAAAAGTTCCACAAACCAGTCTTGGAAAGTTTTACCGTGGAATTTTAGTGGGACGTTTTGGTTGATTTATGATTGTATTACATAAATAAACATTTTCTTACAACAGGATTATTATGAATGGAGTTTAAAAATAAACACTAATGTGGTGTTAAGGAAAAGGAAGAAATAAAAATGCTAAAAATAAGTATAAAAGAACTAAAATAGAATATATTTTGGTTTTGTGTTCAAATAAATGGGGTAGCACGTTGGCCTCACAGTCAGGAGTTTCAGGGTTCGAATCTTCGTTGGGCATCTCCGTGTGGAGTTTGCATGTTCTCCCCGTGCGTGTGTGGGTTTTCTCCGGGTACTCCGGTTTCCTCCCACATCCCAAAAACATGCATGTTAGCTTCATTGGCCGCTCTAAATTGTCCATTAGAGTGTGAATGTTTGTTTGTCTATATGTGCCCCGCGATTGACTGGCGACCAGTCCAGGGTGTACCCCGCCTCTCGCCCAAAGTCTGCTGGGATAGGCTCCAGCATCCCCGCAACCCTAATGAGGATAAGCGACATAGAAAATGAATGAATGAGTGTTCAAACAAATGTTACAACTGCTTTTCTCCCACATTTCCAAAATATGCATGTTACGTTTATTGGTAACTCGAAATTGTCCACAGATATGAATGTGAGTGTGAATGGTCGCCCGAAGTCAGCTGGGATAGGCTCCAGCATACACCCGCAACCCTATAAGCAGCATAAGAAGTGGACGGACGGATGGAGGATTCAATGTTAATATATTACATTCTTTTGTAGATAAGAGCATAGAAAACCTGTTTATGCCTTTCTAAATTTGAGTTTAACATTATTGGAGCCCTGTAGAGATGAAAAAACACCCCTATAGTCGGCCTATAGGCTCCAGCACACCCCCGCGGCACAGAGAATGTATTGATGGATAGGGAAATTAGCCATAAATGACCCTCGTCGTTGTTTTGGTACACGCTTCAAAGCGTAGGAAAAAAGTAGATTTGTCATTGATTGTTGATGGTTTCTTTTGTGTTGTCTTTTAGTTTATTTTCCTGGTTGTCTGGCTACATTTGTCCAGTTCCTTGATGTCTTGGCAGCACTTCAGCTTTCTCCACGCCTCCATTTAACTCGATGTACCTTTTCCAAGTTGGCGCTCCAAGTGCCTGGATTTTCCTCTGCTTCCTTAAGTTGGATGCTTTGCTGGCGATGTCAGCGTTGCGTTTTGTCGGATGCGCATTGATTCAGCCATTTCTTTCTGTCTTTTTGCCAATTTAAGTTCTTTATTTGAGGGCAGGCTGATATTTATTGTAACATTCCAACGTTTCCAAATTCTCTGAAAATGTGCAAGACTGTTAACAGTCAGCAAAATGTGCCTGTTGTCAGACACGGGGAAGTTCTGCCCTTCCTGCTTGTTTCCAGGGAAGCGAGGAAGAAATCGCAGCACAAGAAGGAAAGAGAGAAAAAAACTTCATACAATCTCCCATTTGCCGTTCTAACATGGATACAATGGTGCATTCATCAGGCTAATTTCCCTGTGGGCAACGTGCTCCATTTCACTCCCACTGTGTCTGCCTTTTAAAAGAACCCCCCTAAAAAAAAAAAAAAAACCCTCCACTACCACCCCCACGCGCGCCCTTAAGCCCCCCTCATCTCTTCCACTTGCTGGTGTTGAGCAAAATGCTGATAGTGGCTAAGAGTGCTTATTTTTCCTCATCCATTACCAGATTAATTAAAGTGTGGCTCTTGCCAATGCCCAGATGGATCCTCAATACTTCAAATGAGCTTAATCACCATGCACTCCCTAATCTTTAAAGAACTGCAACATTCACATGACTGGACTTTGGCAATTTTCTACCAGGAAGCTTTATGTGGACTAGTTCTGCTCTGGTGCTGTCAAAGTACTCTGTCAAGTAGAGGGTGTTTTTTTGCCCCCTCCCCAATTTGGATCCGCCTACTTAAAGATTTCACTGCATTCTGAGACGGGTAGCGCGGGCCGGGGCATGATGCTAGGCTTGTGTTCCTGGGAGATGCGCTGGAGTGTGCGGCGAAGCTCGGCGTCCTTGTAGCTCTTTGTCCGCGTGTCATGACGGATTTGGTCGTGGCCGCCCGTGAGCGAGACAGATGCGGTAGCACGCATTATGCCTCCAGGAAAACACTAAGTCAGCCTAGTGTGCTTATTTCGCAGCAGTCTCACTCCCAGCATCCTCTGTGATGAAGAATTGTCTTGATATCCTCATTCCAAAATAAACACCATTTTTATTCACCTAGATTGGGATTTCAGGCGTTATAATTGGAATTCTCTGGTTGACTCTGGTACATATTTAGGTGTATCCTTTTGTATAATGTCATGTTTTGTTAATACAGTTCAACCATTTTCACCCGAAAACTCATATGTATTTTGAGCAGGCCTTCAAAATAAAAGCATGCCAACACAATAACATGATTCCACCAACCACCATGGCTGCAAAATGTTTCTTTCTTCTTTGACAGGCATGCACAAAAGAAGAAAAGTGCATAAACAAAGCATGTTGGCCACACAGTCAGGAGATTTGGAAGACCTGGGTTAGAATATCCGGGGAGTTTGCATGTTCTCACCTGCGTGGGTTTTCTCCGGGTACTCCGGTTTCTTCCCACATTCCAAAAAAATATGCATGTTAGGTTAATTTGCAACTCTAAATTGTCCATAGGAATGAATGTGAGTGCGAATGCTTGTCTGTCTGCCCTGCGATTCACTGGCAGTCCAGGGTGTACCCCTGTTAGCTGGGATAGGCTCTGATTCCCATGACCCTAGTGAGGATAAGCAGCATATAAAATGGATGGATGGAGAAACTGCACTCCTCCGTAAATCACCACCTTATCGTGGTGGAGGGGTTTGAGTGCCTGAGCGATCCTAGGAACTATGTTGTCGGGGGCTTTATGCCCCTGGTAGGGTCTCCCAAGGCAAACATGTTCTAGGTGACGGGCCAGACTAAGAGTGATTCAAAAGACCTTAATGAGACTTCAACGCCCATGTGGGCAATGGCAGTGTAACTTATTCCGTATTCCGTGCCTCCATTGCTGATGGACTAGTTGGTGCCAGTCGTGGCGTCACGACTCGAACCCGATGGTGGACACAGGGGGTTAGGGCTGGCATCAAGCTGAAGAAGGAGTCCTATAAAGCATGCTAGGCTTGCGGGACTCCCGAAGCAGCTGACAGGTACCGGCAGGCCAAGCGGCATTCGGCTTCGGCGGTGGTCGAGTAAAAACTTGTGTGTGGGAGGAGTTCGGTGAGGCTATGTAGCAAGACTTTCGGTCGGCCTCGAAGAGGTTCTGGCAAATCGTCCGACACCTCAGAAAGGGGAAGCAGTCCCCAGTTTACACTGTTTACAGTGCGGACGGGGGCTTGCTGAACTCAGCTGAGGATATAGTCGGTCCGTGGAAGGAATACTTTGAGGCCTTATGTAGAGGAAGCAGTCTGAGGACACGTACGTGGACAGTTCTATCACCGTGGCTGAGGTATTTGGAGTAGATAAAACACTCCCCAATGGCAAGGCTCCAGGGGTGGATGAGTTTCGCCCTAAATTTCTCAAGGCTCTGGATATTGGAGGACTGTCTTGGTTGACATGCCTCTTCAACATCGCATGGATGTCGGGAACAGTACCTCCGGACTGGCCGACCAGGGCGGTGGTCCCCATTTTTGTAAAAGGGGGACCGGAAGGTGTGTTCCAACTATAGGGCATCAGACTCCTCAGCCTCCCTGGGAAAGTGTACTCCAGGGTGCTGAAGAGAAGGGTACGATCGTTAGTCAAATCTTGGTTACAGTAGTTGCAATGTGGTTTCGTCCCGGTCGCGGAACACTGGACCAGCTCTACACCCTTGCAGTGGTACTGGAGGGTGTGTGGTTTGAGTTTGCCCAACCGGTCTACTTGTGTTTTGTACTCTTGGAAAAGGCATTCGACCATGTCCCTCGTGGAGTCTTGTGGGGGGTGCTCCGGGAGTACCGGATCGGTGGTCCAATACTACGTGCCATTCGGTCCTTGTACAATCGAAGCAGGAGCCTGGTTCGCATTGCCAGCAGTAAGTCGAGCTTGTTTCCGGTGAACGTTGGCCTCCGCCAAGGCTGCCCTTTGTCACGAATTTTGTTCATAACCTTCATGGACAGAATTTCTAGGCGCAGTCAAGGTGTTGAGGGAGTCCAGCTTGGTGACCTTAGGATCTGGTCTCTGCTATTTGCAGACAATGGGGTCCTTATGGCCTCATCAGGCTGTGACCTTCAGCGTTTACTGGAGCGGTTTGCTGCTGAGTGTGAAGCTTCTGGGATGAGACTCAGCACCTCCAAATCCGAGGCTATGGTTCTCAATCGGAAACAAGTGGACTATACCCTCCAGGTTGGGAGTGAGGTCTTGCCTCAGGTGAGGAGTTCAAGTATCTCGGGTTCTTGTTCACGAGTGAGGGAAGGTTGGAGCGTGAGATCGACAGACAGATCGGTGCAGCATCAGCAGTAATGCGGTCGCTCGGGCATCTCATCCGGATGCCTCCCGGGCGCCTCCCTGGTGAGGTGTTTCGGGCATACCCAGCCGGGAGAAGGCCCCGGGGAAGACCTAGAACACGCTGGAGGGACTATGTCTCACAGCTGGCCTGGAAACGTTTTACTGTCCTCCCTGTGGAGCTGGAAGAGGTCACCGGGGACCGGGATCCCTACTGAGACTGCTGCCCCCACGACCCGGACCCGGATAAGCGGAAGAAAATCGAATGGAGAAACTGCAGAACTGCAGAAAGTCATTGACTATAAGACAAAGGTCTGATTTAAAAGCTTTATTGAGCACGCTGCCTTCTGGTGCTGACAATTACCTTAAGATTGAGTAATATCACAGTTCATCTAGACTTTTTTTACAAAACAAGTAAAGTATGATCTATGCTTTGTCTTGTGTCGGATTGGCTGGCGGGATTGACACGGTCTCACTGCTCTGACGTCAACATTGGGATTTGAAAATAAAGAGAATTTGACGGTCGGGAATGAGGGCCTGCTGGTGGAAAGACCTGACTGCCCCCCTGCCGGCCAATGCCCTGCACCGTGCGGATTTCTGTGGCTCAAGCATGGATATACTCTTACCGTTGTTCACCAGAGAGGTTATATAAGTGGGAAATTTACACAACATTATTAAACCGGGTCACAGCGGGATCGAAGAGCAGAATGCTGTCATTTTCCGGGGCTATTTACGGAGCTGACAAAGCTATTCCCAACCCGTTTAAGCACCAGGCCAGGATTTACCTTCCAAACTATCCTGTGGTAACTGTAATACTTACAGCTAATGGTAATTGTTTAGCGTTTTGCATCATTTAAGCATTCCCATGCCAGCCATTTTTAAACAGTTGCATATACTCTCGCTTGCAGGCTATACTATCACATCATTCAAGGCTGCGCAGAGTAAATAATTCATGAATTGAGGAGTAGTTATTACAAACATAGACAAATTAGACACCAGTTTCACTGTTTGCATTGTCTTCATACTTGAAGTCCGGTGCCGCTGGCTGAGGGTTTGCGGCTCTCAGCAGCCTTACCCATAATCCTGTGCTACTGTACTCCACTGCGACCACATGCAGAAAGCTCTTAATCCTCCTCCTAGTTCTAAATCATCTCCAAATCAAAACCAGTTTGTTAAACAATCTCACACCTGTTTCTGCCACAACCACTGACACCCCTCAGCCTGGTCCCCTGATGCTGTTTCTGCAGTAACAACGGCACGGATTTGTTTAAAAATGGAAAATGAGCTGATTCATCAGAAAGGACAAAAATGTTATTGATGCCATCCATCTCCGACAGTTGCAGAGCCACGGGAATAAATCACTCATCCCGCCGTCACTCCATGTAACATCTGAACACAACGTGCACGCAGAAGACACCTAATGGATGCTCATTGTAGGACGATGGAGGGCGAGGGGGGTGAAGATGGGAATTGACCCGTCCCTGAAGCAGGAAGTGGGGTGTTGTGTTTGCCTTCCATGCATGTGTGTGCGGGAGAGTGTCTGTGGAGGGGAACGGCATTGGCCTTGCTTTTGCTTTCTGCCTGGCTGCTCATGCTCAGGCCCGGGGGGCAGTGCTGGAGTGGGACTCACATTCGGGACGCCTACTGGATCCTCCCTGCTGCACCGCACTCACCCCCGAGGCTCATGTGTGTAAGCGGTGCCCCCTCCCCGACTTGCACCTACCCCAAAGCACCATCTGCTTCTCCACTACCAAGCCACCCAGGATGGGGCCTTAGGAGGGGGGCAGCTGCGGGGGGGAGGAAGGACATGAGCCCCCCCCCCCTTCAAAAATATCCTTTAAACAAGCTCCTCTTATAGCTTTCACACCAAACCCGCTGCATGTTCGTGATGAACAGGACGTAATGGCCTGTGTAGACTCCTGCTGAGATTTGGGATAGAATTACTAGGACACCATGTAATCCTGCTTTCAAAAAAACAAAAATACAACCACCGTACGAGGCTCAGATGATTGCTCATTAGCAAACACAGTGGGACGTCACATATACGAGCAAACAGCGCAGATTAGCATCCTCTCTTGCAGGATAGGTTCTGGGAACATTTCCACCGCAGTGGCCTCGCAGAACCAGAAACACATTTCTTTCTTTACCTCTGTTCAAGGGGCTATCCACACCGAAACAAAACGACTACGTATTTTACGGTTTCAGCCTTTGGTCCACACGGAAACGTCGTTCTGGGTGCCCTGCAATGTTCTTTCTTGGAACGACTTCCAGAGTGGGAAATTCTTCAAACACTGGCTTGTCGTTTCTCTGTAGAAATCTGCTGATTTTTGAAAACGATGACCAGAAGTGAGCTTTCATGACAAGCCAACGTAGAAGTTTACACACACTGTATAAAAACACACTCAGTGTATTTTAGCCAATTTCTTATCACTTTTTTCAAAGTAAACGATTTACATACACTAAGACTGCTATGGTAATGGCTATTTGGAAATGTTCTGACAGGCACACTGCTTTGTTTGTGAAACGTCACGGGAAAATGAAAAAGTCAAGATATCAGAAAGAGAATTGTGGATTTGCACGGGTCTGGTTTATTCTTGGGTGCAATTTCCAGATGCCTGCAGGTGCCACGTCCATCTGTTCAGACAGAGTATAATCATCATGGGAACATCCAGCCATCATATTGCTCAGGAAGGAGATGGGTTCTGTCTCCCAGAGAAGAACGTATTTTGGTCCGAAATGTCCAGAACAACCCAAGCACAAAAGCAAAAGACCTTGTGAAGATGCTGGCTGAAGATGGTAAGAGTGTGTCACTATCCACAATGAAACAAGTACCGTAAAGACATGGGCTGAAAGGCTGTGCTGCCAGGAGGAAGCCATTACTCCAAAATCAACATAAAACATCCGGAATAAAGTTTGCAAATGCACACAAGGAGGAAGACAATGATTTTTGGAGGCATGTCCTGTCGTGTGATGAAACTAAAATGGAACTTTTTGGCCACAATGGCCTTCGTTATGTTTGGATTGAAGAAGGGGGAAGCCTGCAGGCCTCGGAACACCATCCCAACTGTAAAACATGGGGGTGGCAGCATCATGTTGTGGGCTTGTTTTGCTGTTGGAGGGACTGGTGCACGTCACTAAATAAATGGCATCATGAGGAAAGAACAGTATGTGGAAATATTGAAGCAAAATCTGAAGACCTCAGCCGGGAAGTTGAAGCTTGGGCGCAAACGAGTCTTCCAAACGGGCAATGACCCAAAGCATACTGGCAAACTGGTTACAAAGTGGCTTAAGGATAACAAAGTCAATGTTTTGGAGTTTTGCAGAGCCCGGATCTAACTCTTATTGAAAATGTACGAGCAGGGAGACCTACAAACATGGTTCAGTTACCCCAGTTCTGTCAGGAGGAATGGGCTCCAGCTCGTACTGGGGTAACTATTGTGAGAAGCTTGTGGAAGGATATCCAAAACGTTTGACCCAAGTTGTACAGTTTAAAGGCAATAGCACTAAATATGAACTAATATTTGTTAATCCTGATCCTGAAGATCGGCACGATCCATCTCTAATTGTATTCTAAGATGACTCACAGAAGTAATTCCGCATTGTCGTAAGTCTAGAAGAGTCTGTAGTTTGGATGTTGGTGTGCAGTGATCCCTTCCCGTCTGGATGCAACTATTCACTAATCCAGCACAGTGTGGAAGCAAATTTTTTTCAACCTTCCCAAAAAAAATCCCAGGAACATATCCACGTGGACAGCACCTAAAGCTAACCAAGTGGATGTGCAAATACTTGTGTCCCAAGACGTGTTAGACGTCAGTGTATATGCATTTTGCCGAGATTGGACTATTACTGTATACACCATTCAAAGATACAATTATAAACACAGGCTCGTCACATACGTGAACATGAATGAAACTCACCTTGGAAGCCTCTCAGTTTTCCAAATGTACATTAAACTAGTTAAACTAGTTATTTTGAAGGCACATGTTTCTGCAAATAATTGTGTAATAATATAAATAATCTGTTTCAGTCCAACTCGAACCAAAACAGACTCTAACCAAAGTAAATGTTTCCTTAGAAAACAACGTAAATCCAATTAATTTGTTGTAGCCACCCAAAAAATATTACCACAAAACACGTTAGAGACAATAATGATAGTTTTAAATGCGCAAAAAGAGGCAAAAGTAACTACAACTCACAACATCTATCATTACTTTTACCCAGTTTTGTTGGGGGGAAAAAACACAAAATAAAAGCTTTAGAGTGCTGCAACCCCAATTGGCAAAAGTGTGAAGTATATATCAATCTAAAGAGCAATGTTCTAGAAACCAATAAGCATGTACCTTGCCATTTACTATAGAACATGGAAGAATAAAAACAACCGCTTATGGCGGTGACGTCACAAAAGTGCACCGGCTACATGCTACGGTCCATCACCTTTCTTTTTTGTGTGGTCTATGTGTTTGTTCCGTTGTGTATCTCTCTACAACAACAACAACTGTGATTGCAAGATTGCGATCCAAGATGGCAAAGAAACCAGTCAGCATTTTGCACCCTAAACAAGCGGGGGAGTGCAAGCCAAGGCAAAATTTTAGCAAAACTTTTGGTTGTTAACCGAAAAACGCACTGATTGGGGTGGATGTTAACCAAGGTACCACACCAAAAAAAAAACCCCTGTTCGGTGTATTCAAACTTTTACTCCTCAGTGCCAGCACCACTCTAATAAGCGTTTTAAAAAGCCTCTTCTCCAAATGGTTCATGACAACACAGTATATGCACATATATGCACAAAAGCCCGACAACTGTGACATTATTTGCGGCGTGACACTGAATCGGTAAACTTTGCTGTGTTTTGTCAGGTTCTTGCTACCATTCATGGTAGTAAAACCTTTGCGAGCGTTGAAATAACAAATTCAATATAATTGCTATATGCATGAACATCCAACCTCTATTAAATGAGGATGTTAAATCAGATCATCAAATCATTGAGAGGAGTCAGATGAGGTGGCTCGGGCATCTGGTTAGGATGCCTCCCGAACAAGACCTGGGGGGGTGTTCAGGGCACGTCCGACCGGTAGGAGGCCTCGGAGAAGACCCAGGACACCCCGGAGAGACTATGTCTTTCAGCTGGCCTGGAAACGCCTCGGCATCTGCTGGGAAGAGCTGGATGACGTGGCCGGGGAGAGGGAAGTCTGGGCTTCCCTGCTTAGGTTGCTGCCCCCGCGACCCGACCTCGGACAAGCGGAAGAAAATGGATGGATGTTAAATCAGATTCTGTGTGGTCCGTGTTTGTTATTAGCAGGGAAAAAGTTAAGACTGTGATGTAGTTTTAGCCGAAACCGTTGCAGACGGTCAAAGCACACGCTAAAGCTCTTTGTTTGTAAACAAAGCAATGTTTATTTCTTGGGAGAACGGGGCTGGGGGACCGAACACTGTTGCCTTTCTTGTATGTGCAAGTGTATCTCACAGCACACAGCAACAGAGCCTAAAGTCATTACTGCTAATGTGTGTGTGTGTGTGTGTGTGAGAGACTAGTCCCTGCATGGCTCTATATATAGGGCTGTAATGATAGCCAGCTCGGGGAGATGAAAGCAGTGAATTAATAAGCTCAGCAGCGTCTCCAGACAATGCCCTAGCTCTCAGCGGGAAAAGACGCGCAGATGACTTGTTAAGAACCTTTTTTTTTCTTGGTCTTGATTTCTTTTTCACCGTCTTGAAAGCTGAGCAGGAATTGATTTCAGGTTGTTTCATTTTGGCGAGAAATGTGCTTCGGTGCACGTGGGAACAGTGGAGCCACAGTCTGATTTATTGATGAGCTCGGGGAGTGTCCTTAACTTCTCGGGTCACATCGGCACGAAAGGAGTTTTAGGGTTAAAATATGGATTCATGGACGATTTAACATTCACACAAGCATACCTCCGGTAAGGTGACGCCAAACATTTCAACCCACTGTGAGGAAGATCTTCATTTTGTCTCATAATGTACAGCAGGGCTGTTCCGATGAGAGTTTTACGCCGCCGATCATCCGAGAGGGAGTTTGGCCGTTACAGATTACATGGATTCAATATTTCTATTGATTTATGATGAATGCTATTGGCCAGGGATGCTGTATAAGGGGGTAAAGTCACGGCAAATCAGCTTCTTTAAGGAGATTTTGGATGAGAGATCAAGTACATTGGCGGAGCTACAGTAGAGCAGGACTTCAAGGTAGCACAAAGCAGTCGCTGAAACCCGTCCGTGTCTTCCATCGCTGACAAATCCATCGGACAAATCTTGTCCGATGGATTGAATCATTTTGTCCGTTCTTTGCTTTGCCTTCTGACTGTCACGCACATACGGGCAAATGTTCAGCGTTTTGGCTGCTGATGATCACATTGTGGGCCTCAATACTCCAAATTCTTCAAATGGCGTATTTAAATTTAAGCTTTTTACCGTGCTACCCCTACCAGATATTTTGCATGGCAAGCGTTGTTTTGGTTTGTTTTAGCACGCCTGCGTATTGCGAAGGAAAACGCTATACAAGACTATAGGGCAAGACACTCGGGCATCGCTACGCACTACCGGCCACGGTTAATCAACTTTTGTGATCGGCGATGCGAAAGGCAATTATCGGCATATGCCAGTCACAGAAATCGGCCAGTGCTGATCGGTGCCCGATCGATCAGAGCATCCCTAATGTACAGCCAAACGTATCCCCGCATTTACCTCATACTCTCGAGGATGTGGGCTGGCATTGTGCCACAGCTGGGTACCGGATAAGACCTATGTCAGGGAAGCGTGTGTCTCTGATCAAGGAGTGACTCTTCAGTAGTAAACTCCCCAAGAAGTTAGCCAAGCTGCCAGAACATGCCCACAGTGCGCCTTCGTGGGTCTGTAGCCTGGCTGTTTAACGGGCCCGCGGATGCTCAAACGTAGCGATCTGGAAAAAGGCCTGCCAACCCAACATCCTCTTGCCCAGTGACACCATAGTGATGGTCGTTTCCGTGTTTGAACGTCGGCCACCGGAAATGATTGCATCTACAATCATCATACTGTATTCTTGCTGCGCAGTAATAACAATCATGATAATAGTATGTACTACGTGGTGTACAATACAGTATTTTTGGAAGATCACATCACAAACATGCATTTGCGCTGTTTTGTCACATTAAACGAGCGGTCAGAGGATCCGTCTGACTTTTTAATGAAGGCTCTTCACCGCAGGGACCGGCGATATTAAGCCATAACTCGTCACGTCGCTGATTTTGCACGCGGCGGGCAGCTGGTAGTTGAGTTCCTCTTTAGAAGCCCGCAGTGTCATCAGTCATGAGAGAACAATGTTTAGTTGGAGAAATGACGAGGTAGCCTCTGTGCTGCTGTCTGGCCCTGCGATTGTTTCTTGTGGAGGTGCGATGTAAGGACAGGACCCCCTCCCCGACTTTCTGCTGCTGTGATGTTGAGCCAGAAGAGTCTGAATACGAGGGAGGGTGAGCGGAGGATAAGATGCCCTAGTTGCTACAAGTGATTGACTCTCTGCCGTGTGTACGTTTGTGTACAGCGTCTTATCCTGCCTGTGGTCCACTGAGCATCCCACATCTGTCTCTGTGTGACCTGGCATTCTGTTGCTGAATGTGCAGCCCCCTTGTCAGCATCATGTTTTCTGGGGAGCTAAAGACCTACCCGATGGCCACCACTCCTCTGCTCTCACACCTTCAAGGACAGCCGTTTCATGAGCAAAGCCGAAGTTCCACGCCAGATCCTCCTGTTTTCATGCAATTGTGTTCAATTTTTGTTTACTGTTTGATGGTAACCTTTAGCATGTAACTGCTTGAGGAGGTCGTATCTAAAAATAATTTTATCTCCAAAAGGGGGGTGCGGCAAAAAAAGTTTGGGAACCACTGATGTAAGCAAATTGAGATTTATGAGATTTATTGAAATAAATGTACCTTAGTACCCCACACGGATCCATGATCATTCAACTAATCAATCAATATATCAGTGTCAATAACCCCAGAAGTGAGCAGGATAGGATAAGTGAATGGATGTTTTTTTTATTTGACAGCACATTATATTGGCAATAACATTGTAATAGTGGTATTACTACTACTAATAATTATTATTATTAAATAAGGTAACCAAAGTAGGTGAAACAGGCTCCCATAATAAACAATTGGAAATGAACAAATGGATTTACAAATAGTGCCTTTATTTAAAATTATTATTTCAATTATTAAAATAATGACTTAAATTATTAAAATGATATATTTTGAAATGTAATATCAAATACTTCTGGGATGTGTCAATACAAAGAAACAAATAATTGACGATATTGGTTAATTTAGAATGATTGTGGTTTGAAACGATTCCGTAACTTTAAATCGATTCAGTAACTTCCACCCATCCATTCGTTGTACGACTTATCCTCACTTGGTTCGCGGATGCTGGAGCCTATCCCGAGTTGGCTTCGGGCGAGTGGCGGGCTCGGCCCCCGATCGCAGGGCAGACAAGCAATCAGTCACACTCACATTCACGGCCAAGGTCAATTTAAAGTCGCCAGTTAACCTAACATGCATGTTTTTGGAATGTGTGAGGAAAGCGGAGTACCCGGAGAAAACCCACGCAAGAACATGCGAACTCCACACAGACGTGCCCCATGGAGATTCGATCTTCCAACATGCTATCCGCTTTTTAGCCAAAAATTCAACCAGTCTCACTCTGAAATGAATACCTTTATACTGGACAGTGCAGGTAAAGTTTTTGTAAGGTAATCAGATATTAATTCATTGGATTAGTTAACTAATTAATTAGTTGCATTGTAGGAATACTGTATAAATCAATACATCAATGTAGTGGATGAATTGTTACACCCCTAATACATGGTGCCCCCCCCAAAAAAAATGTAAACATGATTGTAAACTAGGTGTTTATTATAATTGGTTCCATTTTCAAAATAGAAGAAAATTTACAAACCACAATCATTTTATTGTTTTGTCGTCGCCTGTTCTCAAACTGACGTCCGTTCCGGTCCAGATATTGTTGACAACACGAAGCAATTGAATTGCACACATCATGAAACATTTCCTACTTTTTAAAAATAATGAACGTTTGCCTGCCGTCAATGGAGTTATCAACTGCTAAGGGACATATGCATTTTTGTAATCATACAGGCCAATTTGTGCCCAAAAAAGATTCTGACATATTGCGTACAACTTTTTATCTCATTTGCTTTTTTATATTCCATCAGAGAAGTCTTAACTCGGTGCCTCTTCACGGTCTTTGTAATCCTTTTCTTGGCACAAAGAACGTTCTGTCAAACACTTTTCATTTGCATTTCCACTCTAAGCTTCTAACGGCATTTTTCATCTGAATCTAGTCCAAACCGGACTGACTGACTGACCCCCACCTCCCGTCCAGAGACACACTGCGCCTCTCTCGTTGTCTTCAGGCGCTGACCTTGAGGGCTGCAGAGCGACCGTCTGTCGGCATCTGTGTCACATTCAGGCGCCGATCAATGGATCAATATTTGCTGAGCAGGACGCATGTGCCCCATACCTGACTGAAAACCCAACAGCGACCAAGCGGGTTTGACTGTTGGCTTTTTTCCATCTGCATGCTGCACTGCTGCAGCCCAGACCGCCACGACAGCGACCGGTTTGCTCTGCGGCCACCATCTGTTGTACGGATGGACTTTTGGAAACTAGCCTGGGTTAGCAGCGGGGTTAGCATTGTGAGTCTGTCGCTCACGGCTGAACAACGCGGCCATGAAAAGCACCAAGCTGCACACTTGCCTGTCCGTTGGCTGCTTTCTGGTGAGCCCGCCTCCACGGCCTCTACTTTTTCAAAGCGACCTTCATCATTTTAATAGGAATGCTGTTAAGGACCCCCAATAATGACTTAGATCAAACGGAGGACATTTTAAACAGCTTTTCACCCCAGCCTTTCATCATTCCCCTCCATCCCTGCCCCCTAATGCTGCAGCTTGCATGCCTCACCTTTCACGAGGTTACTGCCCGCACCCAAAACCACACAACAGTATGCATCTTGTGTGCATTTTGCACGGTGTTTTGTGGGATACATTGTGTGCATCTACAACCATGCGTTCTAGAATATTCATTTTTGTTCATAATACAGTATAAGTAAATACATATTTGATCAATGTGTAATGAATGGTATGCATATTCCAATTGTTTAAATAAAACGATATTGGTGGGGTGGGGTTATTTTTATGTACAGTGGTACCTTGGTTTTTGTTAGTAATCAGACAAAAATCAAATGTTACAAAAACAAAAGCAATCGTTCTCATTAGAAATAATGTAAACCCATTTAATCTGTTCCAGGCACCCAAGGATTCAGTCTTTCTCCATACCGCTTACCCTCATTAGTGTTGCGGGGGGATGCTGGAGACCATCCCAGCTGACTTTTGGGCGGGACATGGGGTACACCCTGGACTGGTTGCCATCCGGCAACAGGGCACATTTAGACAAACATTCAGCCACACGCTCTGGACCAGGGGTCACCAGCAGGATGACCGTGGGCGCCAGGTAGCCCCCCACAACCACATGAGGCGCCCGCAAGCCTGCTTTTCGGTCGAGTCTTCAGTTAACCATGTGAGCACTTCAGAAAGAAATGCATTCTGTAATACACAATGTGAGTTGTGGATATCAATATTATATTAATGTTTTGATTTTTNGACGTCCGTTCCGGTCCAGATATTGTTGACAACACGAAGCAATTGAATTGCACACATCATGAAACATTTCCTACTTTTTAAAAATAATGAACGTTTGCCTGCCGTCAATGGAGTTATCAACTGCTAAGGGACATATGCATTTTTGTAATCATACAGGCCAATTTGTGCCCAAAAAAGATTCTGACATATTGCGTACAACTTTTTATCTCATTTGCTTTTTTATATTCCATCAGAGAAGTCTTAACTCGGTGCCTCTTCACGGTCTTTGTAATCCTTTTCTTGGCACAAAGAACGTTCTGTCAAACACTTTTCATTTGCATTTCCACTCTAAGCTTCTAACGGCATTTTTCATCTGAATCTAGTCCAAACCGGACTGACTGACTGACCCCCACCTCCCGTCCAGAGACACACTGCGCCTCTCTCGTTGTCTTCAGGCGCTGACCTTGAGGGCTGCAGAGCGACCGTCTGTCGGCATCTGTGTCACATTCAGGCGCCGATCAATGGATCAATATTTGCTGAGCAGGACGCATGTGCCCCATACCTGACTGAAAACCCAACAGCGACCAAGCGGGTTTGACTGTTGGCTTTTTTCCATCTGCATGCTGCACTGCTGCAGCCCAGACCGCCACGACAGCGACCGGTTTGCTCTGCGGCCACCATCTGTTGTACGGATGGACTTTTGGAAACTAGCCTGGGTTAGCAGCGGGGTTAGCATTGTGAGTCTGTCGCTCACGGCTGAACAACGCGGCCATGAAAAGCACCAAGCTGCACACTTGCCTGTCCGTTGGCTGCTTTCTGGTGAGCCCGCCTCCACGGCCTCTACTTTTTCAAAGCGACCTTCATCATTTTAATAGGAATGCTGTTAAGGACCCCCAATAATGACTTAGATCAAACGGAGGACATTTTAAACAGCTTTTCACCCCAGCCTTTCATCATTCCCCTCCATCCCTGCCCCCTAATGCTGCAGCTTGCATGCCTCACCTTTCACGAGGTTACTGCCCGCACCCAAAACCACACAACAGTATGCATCTTGTGTGCATTTTGCACGGTGTTTTGTGGGATACATTGTGTGCATCTACAACCATGCGTTCTAGAATATTCATTTTTGTTCATAATACAGTATAAGTAAATACATATTTGATCAATGTGTAATGAATGGTATGCGTATACCCAATTGTTTAAATAAAACGATATTGGTGGGGTGGGGTTATTTTTATGTACAGTGGTACCTTGGTTTTTGTTAGTAATCAGACAAAAATCAAATGTTACAAAAACAAAAGCAATCGTTCTCATTAGAAATAATGTAAACCCATTTAATCTGTTCCAGGCACCCAAGGATTCAGTCTTTCTCCATACCGCTTACCCTCATTAGTGTTGCGGGGGGATGCTGGAGACCATCCCAGCTGACTTTTGGGCGGGACATGGGGTACACCCTGGACTGGTTGCCATCCGGCAACAGGGCACATTTAGACAAACATTCAGCCACACGCTCTGGACCAGGGGTCACCAGCAGGATGACCGTGGGCGCCAGGTAGCCCCCCACAACCACATGAGGCGCCCGCAAGCCTGCTTTTCGGTCGAGTCTTCAGTTAACCATGTGAGCACTTCAGAAAGAAATGCATTCTGTAATACACAATGTGAGTTGTGGATATCAATATTATATTAATGTTTTGATTTTAAAAAAGCATTTTTTCTTTGTTTTGGTTAAAATAAGCCATCAAAATGAATGAGTAGCTCTCGGCCATTTCCATTTTGTAAAAGTAAAGACAAAATTGTGGTGACCCCTGCTATGGACAATTTATACTCATCAATTAATAACATGCGTGATTTTGGAATGTGACAGGAAGCCAGACAAAAAAACACGCACGCATGAGAGAACATGAAAACTCACAAACCCAGATCTTCTAGATTGTCTGACTGTGTGGCCAACACGCTAACCACTAGGCCACCGTGCAGCCAAAAGATACGAAGAAAAAATACATTTTAGAGAAAATAATTATAGATTTACACACAGAAAACCATCGCCAATAACATTATAATTGCCACCCAAAAAACGGACATTTAGCATCACCTTTACCTTTTATTGAAGACTCCTGCTGACAGGGATGAGGGGTGAGGGAGGAAGAGATCCAAGTCGGCAACATCTTTGATCGTTTTCGATCATGGCAAGAACAGCCTCACGTACGCCATCTTTGTACTTTGCAATTAGTTCATAACTGAACTGGTACTTGCCGCTTTCTTTGGCCCCATGGCGGGTCATTTGGCAGTCACACTGAATGAAGTATGCGAGGACGGGACGGGGAGCTAGCAACACGTCGGGTGCTTTATTGGGCAATGGATTCAGCGGAAGTGCAAACGGATTCATGGACTTAGTGTCCAAAACCCCGCGCAAAACTTTGGCGAAATCCGAATCGTACCAAAACTTCTACTTTGTGTGAATTTAAGCAAGTGTACCCTGATCTGATTGTTGCGAAAAGTGCTGGCCGCATGTGCAGATGCACGCTTTGTAAAATTGCAATCCCTTTTAGCGTAGCGGCACGACGACGGTGATAAGAGGCAAGCAGTGCAAATGAGTCTTTGTTGACTTATTTATCACTCCTGTGTTACCTTGGTGTCTCTCGCTCTTTGTCTCGCTCTGCCTCTCGGCGCTCGCACTGCCTAGTGGTTTATTCATACCGCATCTCATCATTTATTCAAAATTCAGTCAGCGGGGCTGGCGAAGAGAGCATTAAGGAGCGAAGTCGACAGGCTGCTTGGAAGTTCTCCTTCCCTGTCGCCAAGAGTGGCTCCTCCTGCCCTCGGCAGCCGCAAACAACACGACGACAAATTAACGCTCAAATCTTATATCTTAAAGTGCATCAATAGTTTGGACAATTAAATTAAATTACCTCATTTATTTTCCAAAAGATAAAACTCTACATTAGCTTTTTGTATTTAGGGTGAGGAGCTCGGCCATCCGGGAGGAGCTCAGAGTAGAGCCGTTGCTCCTTCACATCGAGAGGAGCCGGTTGAGGTGGCTCGGGCATCTAGTCCGGATGCCTCCCTGGTGAGGTGTTTCGGGCATGCCCGGTCGGGAGAAGGCCCCTGGGAAGACCTGGAGGGACTATGTCTCACAGCTGGCCTGGGAACGCCTCGGTGTCCTCCCGGTGGAGCTGAAAGAGGTCGCTGGGGACCGGGAAGTCTGGACTTCTCTACTGAAGCTGCTGCCCCCGCGACCCGGACCCGGATAAGCGGAGGAAAATGGATGGATGGAGCTTTTTGTGTTTCTTTCTCCACAATCTGAGTCCGATGACGTGACTCTGGCATTCCACTCAATGACTCCGCGCAGACCAAAGTCCAAGAAGAGCAACAATATAAATTCTTCAAACACCGGTGGGAAAGGACAGACCCTGCGCTAACCCCTGTGAGGAATGTCACACAGGTGTCATATACCCTGGTAGAGCGGTGGTAGGAACACCGGATCACCCAAAACTGGAACGCCGACAGAGACGGTCAGTTCCGATACAGGAAGTGGCCAAGGATTGTACAGCAAACGCATAATGGGCTTGGTAAGGATGAGCTTGAACTGTACTTCTGGAGGGTTTCCGTTGTGAGCTGCCGGGTTTGAGGGATGATCAACGATTGGGCTGCCACCCCAAATCTGAAAAAGATACAAGAAAAGCTTTTTCAAGTGTGACTCCAACCCAAAGCTGCCGTTGAAAGTGAGTTAAAATGTAAGTCACTCAAAGACACATCAAATCGGGAAAGCGTGCCACTTAAGGAAGCAGGGAACATCATGCAAGATCTGCAGCAAAGCATCAAGCAACTGTGCAAGTATTGTGGAAAGGGACACTTCAAAAACACTAATGGACACTTCCTGTCAACAACTGAGTTTGGAAACTCAAGGGGTGTTTGTGTGCCGTAGTTTTACGCAGGAGCTGTGTTTTAAATCAAAGTTCATAAACTATCGAAGTCTTGTGATTAAGAGTGCAAAATTCCATGAAAGCTCAAAATCAGCTGGAAATGTTGGCAATAAAAAATATGTGCCCTGCGATTGACTGGCGACCAGTCCAGGGCGTACCCCGCCTCTCACCCAAAGTCTGCTGGGATAGGCTCCAGCATCCCTGCCACCCAAATGAGGATAAGCGGTATAGAAAATGTATGAATGAAAATATGTAGGAATAAAGCCAACATTTTGTGCGGTATCATCATACCGCACCTGGTATGGCACCGGAGCACCTGGTTCTGGCTTATTTAGGGCCTGCTTTCCCTGTGGTCTTTCCCCAAGTGCTCATCATCAGCTGTCTTGTCCGACAGATATAGATATACAAATATAGGTGGCGCACACACGTGGAAGAATCACACTAAACCGTCGTCTTTCTGCAGAGCAGCAGTTTAGCGGATCAGAACCTCTTACACTGCAGTTTGACGGGCATTGAAAAGCGGGTGAAAGGTGGCCAAGCTGAAGAGTTGATTAAAATACGTTGCTAACACCTTCATGCTGTGGAGGAGCTGCTTTTGTCCTAATGTATGGATGTTTAAGAGGGGGGGCTGGCAGAGGGTCTTCTCTCATCTTTGATGTGTGAATAGGAACCCACCAAAGTGTGTGTGAGACAGAGAGAGAGAGAGAAGGGTTTATTTTTGTGGGGGAATACTTTTAATATGCAGTAGTTGCTTAGCCACGTCGACATCTCAATCATCATGGAGGACATGATGATTGATGGAGGACAAAAGACCAGACACAGAGGACAGCATCAATGCTTTCCAAAAAGATTTAGACGTACAAAGATGGGGGAGTGTGTGCAGTGAAAGCAATGTGGATGAAGCATACGAACACTTTCTAATGACTTCCATGAAGCTCTACCGTAAGCTCTGTCCGTGGGGAGAAATGTCTAACAAGCAAAAGAAGAAGAATCAGCCATGGATGACCAAAGGTCTGCAAAACGCCTGTAAGAAGAAAAATACATTATATAAGAAATGCTTAATTCTACAAACAAAAGTTGCTGAAATAACATATAAAACATATACAAACAAGTGCAAGAAAGAATATTATAAAGAAATACTAGATAGGAATAAAAACAACATTCGAGCTGCTTGGGGCTTTCTGAACAGTATTATTAGGAAAGGCACTAAGAAAGCAGAAACCCTCAATACTTCACAGTTGGAAATGTTAATAACGATGACATGAGGGACGTAGCTGAGAAGTTTAATAACTACTTTGTAAATATCGGACCAAAGCTGGAAGAGGAGATCCCAAAATCTTGGTCAGTGGAGGAAAAGAAGGAGACTATAGACAGGAACCCAAACTCCATGTTCCTCACTGATGTGAGCAAAGAGGAAATGCTTGACCTTGTACATAAATGTCAAGCAAAAACATCAACTGCTTGTAATGGAATTGGAATGGAAACCATAAAAATGGTTATCAATGAGATCGCAGAACCTCTAACGTACATCAGCAATCTGTCATTCCAGACGGGCAAAATGAAGATAGCTCAAGTAGTTCCAAATTTCAAAAATGGAGATAAACATCAGTTCACACTTTTATTATTACCTCAATTTTCCAAAATCATGGAAAAGTTATTCACGTATAGGTTGGAAAAATTCCTCAATAAGAAGGACATCGTGGCGGACAGCCAATACGGATACAGAGCTAATATTTCCTCTTCTATGGCACTGATTGAAATCACAGAGGAAATTGGGAATGCTATGGATCATCATCCTAGTCAGAACAACAATGTTTTCCTATAATTGTTTATTATTATTATTATTTATTATGAATATCATTCATCAGGACGGCAATATAATTTATTTACCATGAAAGGACTACTATCTAACACACTGTCACATGACCTTACTTATGCGTTCTAACGTAGTAAGTGCAGGAAGTGTACAAATGTATTAAAAATGGTAAAACCTACGGGGGTAGGATTTAATAAGCTTTGCTTCTTCCTACTCCTTTTGGTCACCTGGAACTGTCCGTTGTATTCATGTTGTATTCCAATGTCATTTACATGCATGCTCAAATCCAATTCAACCATTACAATTACCATTATCATTACCATCATCGGTTGCTGTCAACATCTTGGAGCTAAAGTTTGCTCCTCCGTCATCACATCCTTCTCCGGGATCCAGTCTTCATAGATAGATAGACAGATATTTTATTAGTCTCCAAGACAAATTCGCCATTCCATCAGCTCTCCAAAAATGACATTATAAACGGAATCGCTTAGTTCCTCTGTTGTGATGAAAAGCTGCATGGCATGGAGGAGATCAACTCAGTCTTTCAGTGGAGCAGGACAGTGATAGTAATCTTACCACTGAAACTGCTCTTATGTCCGTGTTGCATCCACGTTGGCAGTCCAGCAAAGTTTATCATCCAGATGCACTCCCGGGGATTAATAGGTGTGAACCACATCCACCTTGGTGGTGGTCTCGGTGGTGTTGAGGAGCAGGTGGTTTGCGTCACACCAGCTGATGAAGTCCTGGATCCGTTTCCACAGCTGTGGAAACTTCCCCAACCCCAAGCGCAATGTAACAGTCCACATCCTGCTAGAAGAAAGACAAGGTTTTGTTGAGTGTCACATGAATGAAGTCCCCAAAGATCAAGACAAGAGCTTGAGGGTGCTATGTTTGTGGTTCATCCGTCGCGCAGTGGATGACGTCACGCGTAGCCTTTGTATCAGCGCGCAGAGGTATGTAAACAATGATGAATGTCGCGTGACTGAACACCCTGGGCATGGAGTAGGAGTGTGGACTGACAGCCAGGAGTTCTATGTCCCTACTGCAGGATTTTAGGTTCTTTGTCGGTGCAGCCAGCTAGTCGGTCTTGTTTGGTAGTGAGTTGACGTTTGCATTGCTCACATCACGCTTACTCACATTCACACTCTACCAGCAGGCGCTTAAGGCAGTTGCTGACGGCATAGTCCCAACCATCAACACCATCAAGGGCCACCAGAAGCCAAAAACCATCAAGTTCCGGAGAGCCGGAGAGACGCTCAACGCTCAACCACAGGTAAAGTCTGATCTTCTCTCCTCCGCCTCTGATTGCAAACTGGACATGGGTTTTGGCAAACACCTGAAGTATGCATCCAGGACAACATCTATTTGGCTTAAATCAGACATGATAATCTTCCATCGTCAGATTCTACCAAGCAGTTGGTAATTCCCTAATCTCACACTGCCCTGGGAAGAACACCAGGAACTGGTAGATGAGAGTTGGCTGGAGGCAACCTCTGGAGGCGAACTGTCTAGAATTTGCGTTCATGGTGCTGGGCCTTACCAGAGGAAGGTCAGCAGGGCTGCAACAGAAGCAGCAGAGAGAGCCACAAGGTGGGTACGGATCAACAGGGCAGATTCGTGGGCAAATGCAGCTGGGTGAGGGCGTCTGATGTTGAAAGACTTTCAACACCCAATATTTCTGGCGTGTGCATGCACGAATCTCTCCCCTGGCATCAGCAATATCCATTCCCTTAATAATTGGGTAAATGTATGTATTCCATAAAGGTATAGGAGATGCGTAGTAAGGCAAGTAATTTTTGGGATAAGTTTACCCTTTTTCAAAGACATCAACATTCCCAAGATTTTTCTGGTATGATATGCTTCTTCTTGATTGGTTCTTCTTCTTGAGCTTCTCTTTTGTTGCCTTGGTTGGATTTCTTGAGTCATTTCAGAATTTCCCCTATGATTTTTTTGAAGCTGTGGTGGTGGGCTGCATGTGACTGCCGCCGCTGCTGCGTCCGGATTTTTTTTATAAAGAAACTGGAATGAGATTGAAATGTTAACCATCACACACGCATCTTTAGATAGATAGGCTTATCTGTCGGCACGTGACTATACATTTTACGGAGTTCATTCTCCTCATCCAGGGGCCGCACGGTGGATGAATGGGTAGCACGTTGACCTCACAGTCAGGAGGTTGAGCGTTTGAATCTCCGTTGGGCACCTCTGTGTGGAGTTTGCATGTTCTCCCCGTGCGTGTGTGGGTTTTCCCCTGGTACTCCGCTTTCCTCCCACATTCCAAAAACATGCATGTTAGCTTCATTGGCCGCTCTAAATTGTCCATTAGAGTGTGAATGTTTGTTTGTCTATATGTGCCCTGCGATTGGCTGGCGACCAGTCCAGGGTGTACCCCGCCTCCCGCCCAAAGCCAGCTGGGATAGGCTCCAGCATCCCCGCGACCCTAATGAGGATAAGCGGCATAGAAAATGAATGAATGAATGAATGATATCATCCATGCATGTTCTATGTCCCTCATCGTCATTAGGGCCGCAGGTATGCTATCCCATCTGCCTACCTAGACTGGTCGCCAGCCAACCGCAGGGGAAATATAGACAAACCATTCATATTCATACCTGGACAATTTATTTAGTAGTGGTGCACCGCCGCGATCAATTGCATGTAGCGGAAACCATGCATCGGGACATCGATGACCCTGCTTCGGTGTTCGCTAGCCCTCATTGGCGGGAAGTCTTTCCGCACCGTTAGCGGAGAATCAGGCCCAAAGCAGAATGTTTCCACCTCTCTGTTTGAGTAGGCATCGTGTTCTTGGGCTCCTATTCAACTCACACACGTGCAGTTGTCCTATCCACCTGTCACATTGACAGTCTAGGAGGTTCCTTTTTGGGAAATTGGGTTTTCCTGGGGGCGGGGTCGCCTAACCAACTTTGGTGCATAGCAGGATTCAAACCAAACCCCAATGAATTAGAAGACACATCACCGCTGCATTCCTTGAACTTTGGAAATGTGCTCATGACCTCAAATGGCCTCAGCAAAGGAAAAGAGCGGTGTGACTTGACACGTACCGACGCCACCGGGCAGCATACTTGTAGAGTCATTTGGTGGAAGTGGAACCTCGGCCAGGACCGAGGAAGCCTCTGAGGCCTTTATTTGGTAAAGTGCAGTGACTCAGCCAGGCATCCTGCACAGCTTGACGGGTAGCATGCGCTACGCCTTCCAGGTAAACTACGTGACTGCAAGTGGAAAGAAAAGCCGGCGTGTTATTAATGTTAGGGTGGGACATGACTTACGCCGCCCCAGGTCAGGTTTAGCTGGCAACGGCGGCACAGAGCTTGAAAGTCATCACCGGAGAATTAGTCAAGAGCTTTGTAAGGCATGAGAAAACTTGTGTTTCCAACAATGGTGTCCGTGCCATGGATTGACGTTAAAAACGTATTGGACATGACACCAATGGACTCGAATGAGGTTTTGAGCAGCCTGAGTTCAAGGACGGTGTTTCCCACAGGACCGCATGGGGGGGTCTTGGTGATGTCAAATTTTCATAAAATTTTGGGAAATGCAAGTGAGCAAAAACATGAAAAGCGAAACAAATATTTTGTATTTATTATTTTTCCAAACATAAGAAATGATAGCTGTTTCATGGCTGATTAAGGCCTATTATTATTCAAAAAAAATTGAAAGACAAGTTACACAGTATGTAGTGTTCTGGTCTCCCCCCATCAGTAACGCTATGAGACATGGCGTTACATTATAATACCTTTCACACGCCACGGAGACTGGCTGCTGAGCCAGCAGGGCCGAGCCGACATGCCACGGCTGAGACTGGCGTGCCATGACTCAGGTGAACATGTCATGGCTGAGAGTGAATGAAAAAAAATGTCTTCCCATTCCGTGTGTTACGTTTTTGGCTTCTTTGTCCTTCCCCCCCACTCTGTTTGAAACGCTCTAATTTTAGGTTGAGTACGTTTGAGAGAACTTGTTGGCCTCACAGTCAGGCGATCGGGGTTGGAATCTCCGTTGGGCATCTCTGTGTGGAGTTTGCATGTTCTCCCCGTGCGTGTGTGGGTTTTCTCCGGGTACTCCGCTTTCCTCCCACATTCCAAAAACATGCATGTTAGCTTCATTGGCCGCTCTAAATTGTCCGCAGGCATGAATGTGAGTGTGAATGATTGATTGTCTGCCCTGCATTTGACTGGCGACCAGTCCAGGGTTTACCCCGCCCCCCGCCCAAGGCCAGCTGGGATAGGCTCCAGCTAAGCTCTATAAGGGCTCTATAATGATGTTAAAATCCATATTTAGAAGGTCATAATCAGGTTTTTTATGCTCCACAAAAATATTTTGTTTATTAATATTGAATCCTACCTTTTTAATGTTTTTTTTATGCTCTACTAAAATATTTGTAGAATTGTTCTTTGTTTTATCACAGGTCAGGTCTGGAACCAATTAATGGAGGTAAAGGAGGAACGGGCGTAATTATAAAAGCAATGCAGCTGCTGCTTGTTCGGAAGAGCGGCGCTTGCTTTTACGTGAGAGCGTCTAATGAGACCAGAAAGAGTTGTAAGATTTGTCGCAACGGAATCTGAATACTCGCTAAATATGCAGACAAATACCTAAGTGGGTAACACTGATCCCTCCTGCTACGTCATCTTCTTCCCTGCAAGTGCGTGTTAAGAAGCAGAGCTCTCTTCACCACGACGATCCGGTACAGCGACCGCATTACTGCAGATGCTGCACCGATCCGTCTGTCGATCTCACGCTCCAACCTTCCCTCACTCGTGAACAAGAACCCGAGGAACTTGAACTCCTCCACCTGAGGCAAGACCTCACTCCCGACCCGGAGACCCCAATGGCGGACAGTCCCATTATAATGTGTTTACCAGCAGAGACGCGCAGGTAGCACCAAGTCTATTTGTGGCAGTCCGAATGTATTGCTGCCGGGCCGCCACACATAAAGGAAGTGTGGGAAACAGAATCTTTGTCGTGTGGACGAGCACACGTGAGGAGTAGCAACAGCTGAAAAAACACAACACATCCCTTGCCTTCTCACTCTCCCACTTCTTTTGAACTTTCCACAACGTCAGCAGGAACGTTGAATGGGGGAGGGGGGGGAACAGGGAGCGTGTTCATGGGGAAACCCCTCCCCAGTCCAGCTCATTTTTAGGGCTTGGCGATTTTTAGCCCCCGGGTTTTCTTTTCCATCTTGCATGGTGACGTCATGCTCTCCTGGGGTGAAGATCACCTCCTCTGGCAGACGTGATTGCATGCGTGTGATGTAATGCAGTGCTGCTGCATGTGAGCCCGTGTTGTTGCGTCCACATCAATCATCTCAGCTCTACACGTGAGCAGCTTCTACCACCTGAATCAACTATCTAGCCACCCCCCCCCGCACCTTCTTTTTCATCTTCCGCGGCTTTTTCCAGGAACATTGTGCTCCACCGTGTTGCTTTGATAGCGCAGCTGTAAGAAATAAGTTGGAGAAGACTTAAAGGATAACACCGGGAATGGGAAGCGGCCTTAGCGTAACAAAGTGAAGGTGGATTTGGTTCTTGTTGGAATGGTTTTCATAAAATATTTGAAATGGAAATACGTTTGTTTTTTTGTTTTTATTATTGCTCTGCTACATGCCAAGTTTGCAGAATATCCCAACGCTGTGTTTTCCCACAGGGCTGCAATGTACGTGTGGCCGTGGGTTGCGCCAGGGTGGGGAGGAAATGACGTAATCACATAACAACCACATGAATGTTAGCAAAATAAGCAATAAAGACACAAATATAACAAGGTATATGCTAAACCAGCCTGTTGAAAGACATGTAGATATGCTAAGAAGTTCCATAAGTTTCAAAAAGAAATGCTTCACTCTTTTTTTGCTCAGTTTTCTTTCATTTTACATAATATTTTGACTGTATTCGTCATAACTTTTTCCCCATCAATCATTCATTCATTCATTTTCTATACCGCTTATCCTCATTAGGGTCACGGGGATGCTGGAGCCTATCCCAGCAGACTTTGGGCGGGAGGCGGGGTACACCCTGGACTGGTCGCCAGCCAATGGCAGGGCACATATAGACAAACAAACATTCACACTCTAATGGACAATTTAGAGCGGCCAATGAAGCTAACATGCATGTTGTTGGAATGTGGGAGGAAACCGGAGTACCAGGAGAAAACCCACACACGCACGGGGAGAACATGCAAACTCCAGATCTCCTGACTGTGTGGCCAATGTGCTAACCACGCAGCCACCGTGCGACCTTTTTCCCCATCATAATTTACAAAATATAAAACTTTATTTTGTTTTCTTTTTGACTTTTCTCTCATTAGAATATGATCTCAATATTCTGACTTTCCTAAAATTAAATTAAATTATATTTAATATTCCCACATTCCAAAAACATGCATGTTAGCTTCATTGGCCGCTCTAAATTGTCCATCGGTATGAATGTGAGTGTGAATCTTTGTTTGTCTATATGTGCCCTGCGATTGACTGGCGACCAGTCCAGGGTGTACCCCGCCTCCCGCCCAAAGTCTGCTGGGATAGACTCCAGCATCCCCGTGACCCTCTGGTAAAATTATTTTTGTAAAAAAAAAAAAGATTTCTTAGTAAATTATGGGCACACCTGTGCTAAACAATACCAGCGAAAAAAGTACGGGAACATATAAAAACAGAACATATAAAAATATAACCGGTGTCAAACACACGACCCGGGGGCCAGATGTGGCCCGCCACACCATTTTATGTGGCCCGGGGGTCAATAGCGCAATTCAGCTTTTTCCTTCTCAATGTTTTTGTTCTTTCAGTTTGACAGAAAAATCTTTTGAACTTGAACATTACATGACATGAACAAGATCATTTGTTTATTAAAAATTAATACGTGAAAATATGCTCGACACCTTGACATTCACTTCACTCTTCTTTTCTAGGCGAGCTATTTATTGTGTAATAATATCACATCCATCCATCCGTTCTTTTTCCACCCCACTGGGGTCGCTGGTATGCTGGAGCCTATCCCAGCTGTCTTCAGGCGAGAGGTGGACTGAATATTCATATTCATTCGTACAGACAGTTACAAAAGGGCAGTCATGACTTCAATAACTAACTTCATAACTTCAACGAGTACCATTGGACACCCCTGTAATAGATGACAGCTAATACGACAATAAAGGATGAATTCAGGATAAATGATATCAGCATTCTTCCTCCATATACCTCACAAATGGAGGGCGTTGGCGTTATTTATGGACAAATGAAGATGGTGCATAATGTCAACAAAGGGAAATGTCTGTTCAATGTTATTCTTAGCTTTTTCATCATGCACCAAATCTGTCCCCCCACAATCGCAGGAATAAGGGATACGATTCCGCCTGACGCTCCCAAAACACATTTGTACTTTTTGTACTTTTCACACCACAGCAGAAAGTCTGCGTCTTTTTACAGTAGCACGTTAATCGTTGGAAGGATTATTGGCGTCAAGCCCCGCCCCCGCCCCTCGCTGGCGGGCCCGATCTGATGCAGACCTCACGCGGTGCTCCTGTGCGACGCCATTGACTTCACGTGCAGCCGGGAGAGGTGAAATAAGGCTGGCACGCGGACGTGAGCGCCAAACGCTGACGTGACGGAGAAGCGAATCGTGCACACAAGCTGGGAGTCAAGTTGTAAAAAAAAAAATGACAGGCTGGCTTTTACTGAGCCGGTCATGTCACCGCCGCTGCGTGACTGCTGATGTCATTGCAAATAAAAGGGTCGGTGAGAGAGCCCTGCCAGCGAGAGGAGTGTCTAGAAGGCTGAGCATTAGCATAGAGGCCAGACAGGTCCACTTTCAAACCCAATCACCCGAGCTGTCATCTTTCTTCTGCTGCTGCTGCCTTGTGGCTTCCAGCCCCCTGCAGCCACCGCCGTAAAAATAACATCTTGTTCAAAGAAATATCTGCATTCCATAAGAGAAAAAAATATATATATTCCCCCTGCAGAGCTCATCTTGCTGTAATTGGGGTGTGACCTAAATATCCCAGCGAAGCCCCACTTGAGCGAGTGAGCCGCTTCAGTGACCTACATATGCAGGCAACGTCGGCCAAGCTTCGCAGGGATCGATACGGCACCGCACAGGCGCCCTCGCCACAGGAAGCCAGTCCTCCCTGCGCCGTACGTCAGCGCTGGGCGGTTAAGTGTTGTTAAGTAAATATTTCTAATTAAGCCTGCTAGAGGAGAATGCAAATTGGCCGTTGGACAGCTCTATATGTGCAAGGCTTCGTTAGCAAATTGCCACGTTGTAGTGAAAGACAGGAAGCAATTAGGCCCAAACGTGATGCGGCTAGCTGCTGCTTTTAAGCGAGTGCAAATTAGCATCCCATCTCCATCCATCCATTTTCTATGCCGCTTATCCTCATTTGGGTCGCGGGGATGCTGGAGCCTATCCCAGCAGACTTTGGGCGAGAGGCGGGGTACACCCTGGACTGGTCGCCAGTCAATCGCAGGACACATATAGACAAACAACCAGTCACACTCACATTCATACCGATGGACAATTTAGAGCGGCCAATGAAGCTAACATGCATGTTTTTGGAATGTGGGAGGAAATCGGAGTACCCGGAGAAAACCCACACACGCACGGGGAGAACATGCAAACTCCACACAGAGATGCTCAACGGAGATTTGAACCCTGGTCTTCCAGATCTCCTGACTGTGTGGCCAATGTGCTAACCACTCAGCCACCGTGCGGCCCGCATCCCATCTCAGCTGTAAAAAATGTTCTTGCCGATACTAGAAAGATGCTTTTTTGGACAAAATATTGCACAACTTTAACAACAAGGAACCTTTAAAGGGAAAGCGCACTTTTTTGGAAAAATCATCCACAATCTACATGTGGGACATGAAGAACATAAAAACAGGTCAAAAGAAGCAGATAATTAATGCACGAAGTGGGACACACCTATTCCACTATTAAAACACCTCCAAAAAACAAAGGTTTATGTTTTTTATGGTTTCATATCCACGCTGTGGGCATGTAGCACATTTATGATAACATCAAATTCATTCATTTCAGTATTTTGCTCATTTTACGCATTGAAATGAACTTCATTCCTGGGCGCATTGATTTCACATAGCAACATAAAAAGGAAGGCTACACCTAGCGTTAACTTTTCCAAACTCAAAAACAAAAACACAGCGGCAGAGGCAGGGCTTCCAATATCTAGCGTTACCTTCCACCAGTGGCCTGAGGCATTGTGAGCAAGTGTGTGGTGAAGCTAGTTGCTAGCCGGCCTGCAGCTAGCCGGTGTGGTGTAGCGAGGTGTCACTACACCAAAAACGTGGTTCTTGGGCGTAACAACGTTAGTAATAATAATAATAACAATGTCACTGTTCATATGCAGGACAAATGCAGCATTCTGGCGCTTTTGGGAGGTTTTTTCACGTCTCACATAAGGATTATAGATAGGCAAAATTCCAACAAAGTGCACTTTTATTTTTTAAGGCCGACTCGTCTCAGCCATTAAAACTGCGGGATTCAGCATCACCCTTCAGTAACCCAAATAGCAGACATTTTTCAACTCATATTTCTGCATGTGTACTGTGTGAGGGTAGCGCGAAGATACCCGGCGTTGCTTTGCAGGTTGTTCTACTTGTGTTGACTTGTGTTGGTTTTGTTTGCACCGCGAGTTAGATGTGCAGACGTTAGATGATTTCCTGTGGCGACCCCGTTGTTGTCAACCACTTCCAATGTGCTGCACCAGTGTCCTTGCAGATTGCTGGGGCTCAAGCATGCATAACGCCCTCATTGTCAAAATGTATAGGAAATGATTTCAACTTGTCAATAAATGAATGCCATCGCCCTTCTTGCAAGTAGTTGTCAGCCGCAACCTTGCACAAATTAACCCGAACATCTCCAAATATGACTGGAAATAGACCACTAAGTCACAAAAAAATACTGTAATGCAGTCATTTTATCAATGCAACCACCAGTTTTCCATGTAGTTCATGTCAGGTGCAACATTGCACAAACTAACCTGGATTATTTTAGTTATAGACTAGAAATAGTCCACAAAGTCAGTAAGGCTACTGTTAAGAATGTGCTGTTAAATAATGTGATTGCCACTCCGGCAAGTAACTGATCTCCACGGCAAACTTGCACAAAATCATCAAAACAACGACTAAATAAGACTGGAACAAGTCCACAATGTCAGAAAATCTCCCCCATCTTGTCAACAGCAACCTTGCAGAAAAGAACCAGAACAACTCCAAACTGAACTATAGGCTCTTACTGGGACGGATGTGCACAAAAATAGCTGACACGGTCCAAAAATAAAGCAGTCATACAGTGAACCCTCGCTACTTTGCGGATTTTTTCCTTTACAGTGCGTGTGTATATTATAAGAGAAAAAAATATATATCGCGGATTTTCCGGAAAGTGCTTGTGTACTGTACGTATCTGTACATTACTGTAAAGGGTGGTTTGTTACCAGTACTATGTAAAGGGAGGGTTTTAAAAGTCTGAATACCTGTTAAATAAATACTGTAAATATGGTGTCCCTACTTCGCGGATTTCAGCTATCACGGCCAGTTCTGGAACCTATCTACCGTGATAAACGAGGGTTCACTGTACTGCAGAATAAAGAATGTGCCGTTTTGTATTGTTATCGCCCGTATAATAAACAGTTAATGACAGCAGCACCAAAATGATCACAACACCATAAACGACTGGAAATAGTCCACAAAATCAGAGAAATTGCAGTAATACAACAGAATAGAGCATGCCGTTTATTCTGCCATTTATGCCATTTGTGCCATTTGTCTTTGCTTCCAATAAATAAATAACCTGGGGAATAGACCACAAAGTCAATGAAATGCAGGAGAATAGTATATGCATGTCTTGTTATGAATGCAACCACCACTCTTGCAGGTAATTGTCAGGTGTAATTGTCACAAAAGACTCCCAAGTAAGACTAGAAATAGTCCACAAGGTATGGAAGGGAGTGAGGGAAGACCCAACCGAAGGACAACATTGTCAAAAGGTACGGGACACCCCTTGAACGGGAGAGTGATGGGAAAGAAGTGCAAAGTTATTTGCGAGTATGGGAAGGTTGGAGGGCATGCTTTAGAAAATTCTGAATTCCTTGGCCTTGAGAGATTCTATTGTATGTGTTAGCTAAAGCTTAGCAGTATACGCTAAGTTGTAGTATTATTATATGTAGTGGTTTATCGTGTTCCGTAAGTGATGTGTGTGCTCCCTTCGTTTAGTCTGCGAACATGAGACTTGCTCCAAAACCGCGTACAGTGCGGTGCCACACGGAAGAACCAAACCACTGTTGGCCGAACCACGCCAAAACAACATCAGCAAACCTACTGTCCTATGTGAGTGCCTTTAGCTAGAATTAGGGATACCTTCTGACTGAGCTAAATGAACGCACCTTGCCGGTACCCCATTCTACTCTCACGTCTACACAATTCAAACATGTCATGTTAACATTTGAGTTTTTGTTGCCGAAGCGGCGTTTGTGTGTCCTTTTGCAGGCACGCAAGTTGCTGTGCCTGCAGATCGCGTGGCTGTGGGCGCAACAGGGCGCCCAACGTAGCCGCTGTGGCTGATTGTGCGGACGCGTTACCTAGCGGCCGTGCTTCCAATAAAGCTGCTAAGCACATACGGCTCCTGCTGGGACCGATGTGCACATTAGCCCTAAGAATGCACACAGTGTTGCCCAATAATAAGCTTTTCTGCCGACTGCGTGTTAGTTTGCACTCACGGGTTTATCTGCAGAAATGATGAGAGCTCAAACAAAGACACTTCTCATTGGGTCCAATTCCCCCTGCTTTTGTCACTGGTTGTGACACGTCTACCTCCTGTTGATGACAGCCTCCTCCCCGCTGGGAGCTGGGGTGGATTTGGGACTTCCTCGGCAGAGGCAACAATAAGGTGGGCTCCGGCCTGATGTTCCCGTGTCCTCGCCCCCTCCGGGGATGCTCTGCACGCGCCCTATAATTAGGAACGTCTTGCGGCTCTCGTAATGTCCATGACTTGGGAATGCTTGAGTGGCACACCGCAGGGATTCCTGCTTGTTTTACTGTGCCACTTTTCATTACCTGGATGCGTTTATTAAGTCTCTATTAACATTCCAGTGGGGTTTTGGGGGGGCTGGTTGGAAAAAAAACAGTCCAACGACTAAATAGTTGCATCCAGATGGCTCATCTAGACCAGGTGCAATTACTTCCACCAGTCCTTTTGGAATTCATTCATTCCATCATTCTCTATGCCGCTTATCCTCATTAGGGTGGCGGGTATGCTGGAGCCTACCCGGAGAAAACCCACACACGCACGGGGAGAACATGCAAACTCCACACAGAGATGCCCGACAGAGATTCGAACCCTGAACCTCCTGACTGTGAGGCCAACGTGCTACCCACTCATCCACCGTGCGGCTGAGTAGACTTATTTCGGAATAAATAAAAATAATAAAAATTTATAAAAACAATATTTATAATATATATATAATATATTTATATAAAAATAATAAAAACAAAATATGAGGAGAGTGTCGTCCGGGGTCATGTCATGTCCATTGAAATATTCACATTCTTTGTTGGCTTTTTGTCTAAGCTCACGTGTGCTCACGCGACAGGTCCGTGATGTAATTGTTGGTAAAAACCAAATAATATACAAAACAAAATAAAAGAAAATGTCATAGTAACATCGGCCCAGCGAAATGATAATGGCATAAAAACGTAATATTGATCAATATCGGTATTGGGTTTTTTATGGACTGCCTGTGACTGCAAAGACTTCCACCTCCCAGGGCCAGAGCCATACCAACGCTGTCTTTTTGTGATTCAAAAAGGCCAGAAGAAAAATCCACATGCCCCTTTATATTTGTAGCTGTATTAAATACACCAGGCGTGGAAAATGTGAAGGAAAAACTCACAAGAATCTGTAAAATAATCCAAAAATAATAGAAAAAGGAAAATGGCATTGTCTAATTTGCATGATTGGCCATGACACAAAATTTATTCATTACCAGGCTAAATTAAAATGTGTGTAGTTGCATTTTGGAAATATGGGCCATTATTTGTTAAAAAAAATAATATACAGGTAGACGTCCCACAGTTTTTGTGTGTTTGTTGCGAGTGGTGACCTGTCCTACTTTGCTGAACAGTCCTCGAATGCACCATTTCACTATCTGCCACGCTGCAGAGAGTATTTTTACCCGTTTTCTTTTGCCTCATATTCTTGATCTTTTGTGGGAATGCATAAGGGTAAGATGTGACGACCTCGGTGAGCGCTAATACGCATATTTGTTGGCACACGACCTCGCAAAGACAAAGTCCAGGCTTGTATCGGTGGATGGTGGTTCTGAATTCATTTAGTGCTTTTAATTTGATGTTGTTCTTGCCGTAGTTATAAGTGATATCAGTTAGATTGCTATAATGTGTATAAAGCTTCTGCTAACGTGTTGAAAATATTTCAACGTGTGAATGATTGTTTGTCTGCCCTGCGATTGGCTGCGACCAGTCCAGGGTGTACCCCACCTCCTGCCCAAAGTCGGCTGGGATAGGCTCCAGCATACCCGCGACCCTAATGAGATTAAGCGGCATAAAAAATGGATGAATCGATGGACTAGGACTAGATGGCGCACTTCTAATGCTGTTTACATCTATTCTTGTCGTCAGTCATGCCAAGATACGAAAATTGGCAACAAGTGTTTCGCTGGCAGTGTCACTTTCATTGTGGCAAACAGTGCTCTTATTTTGAAGGCCAGAAGTGTGTTGCGTGTGCATTGACAGTTACGACGAGCTGGGTGCAAGAATAAACGTGCCTCTTGTTTGTTAACAGGCACGTCGATGCAAAAGGGAACATGGTGTGAACACTCCTTAGCATGCTCTGCTAAACTAAGCTAAACCAGCCAGCTTCCATCACATCCTGTAAGAAAGGATTTTCCAAATTTTCTAGGTTTTTTGCGGACTTTTTTAACATGTTTACTTCGGCCCAGTATTTATAATGAGATTTTGCCACGATTGAGCGGGAAATGAATGTTCCTTCGCCTCACGATGGCATCATTTAATTCACGTTATGTCGCGTTCCGCGTTTAACAGTGACATGTCAACTCCAATCTTGCTATATTGTAGCTTGGCGGGGAGTCGCCTGCTGCAGAACCCAGCATGCCTTGCAGGCACTTCATCAATAACAGTAAAAGTTACTTGCGCCTAATCATTGTTACCCTCCATGTTGCGTCGACTTACTTGTTGTGCTCTTCACCTTCCTCTGTGTTTGTCATTCATTCATTCATTCATTTCCCATGCCGCTTATTCTCATTAGGGTGTCGGGTATGCTGGAGCCTATCCCAGCTGGCTTTGGGCGGGAGGCGGGGTACACCCTGGACTGGTCGCCAGTCAATCGCTGGGCACAAATAATTCATTCAAAAGGCTAAACATTTTTTGTGGGGGTCCAGATTTCTTCGTCATCCCAAGGAAATGCGTAGAAATGTTTGTCCATCACTGTGTCGTGTGACGCGTAAGCATGTGATCTGTGAGCTTTAGTCGCCGTTGCAGAGGAAGTAGCTTTTTCTCTCACCCACAGCCAGAAACGCAGGCAGGCCCAATCTGTGCCAGAGGGTGTGTGTGTGTTTTTGTGAAGAACTGTGGACGCCGTCCCCCGCTCTGCCCCATGAGGCCCACACACAGGCAGCTTTTCCTGCTAAATACAGCTGACCCCCGGCCCCTTCGTTTTCACTCCTCCGTCTCCAGGTGGACTCACTGTGAGCTGCACAGACAGTGAATGTAGCGTCCTTCAGACCCAAAACAGAACCAACCTGCAGCCGCCGCCACATTGGGTGGGTGCGTCGGGCGCCATCACTAAATGTGACCGTGACGTCACCCTGCTGACCCCGTCACCCCGTAGACCCCGACACAAAGTCCGCGGCCTTCCTGCTCGGTGGAGCTCTGCCTCCTCGAGGAGAGAAGAGATTTGGAGAAGTAATCCCAGCACGAGCAGCCGCATGTCAATCGCCCGGCTCGCCAACTCAAAGCAAATGCTGCACATCAGCAGCCTGCAACCGCCGCTGCCAAATAATTCGGCCGCATGAAATCTGGGAATTAAGCGGCAGAGAAATGGAGCCCTACTTGGTGGATTGCGGGCAGCAGACGGAGCAGCCAGCAATAATTACGCAGGCTTGAAAGCGTTCACACGGAAGCAGCGTTATTTGAATCCCTGTTAGAATAACGTGCATGGTGGAGGACTCCCTTCTGCTCTTGTCATGTTGTCTTATTTAATCCCTTGATTTCATTGCCATGTGCTTTGCTGCTTCCTTTCTTGCTTATCGTGGTGTTTGGGTTTTTTTATACCATTTTATGGGCTCTTCGCAGTTCTCTCTTGCTATACGGGTAGACTCGCTCGTTAGCTGTAGTTTCTCCCGCTTTGTCTCTTGCCATGCGATGCCCTTGCCTACTTCTGCCAGTTGCACGGTGTCAGCGTTGAGGAAGCAAACAACTGAAGGACGGTCGTCTCGCCTAAAAGGCAGCAGCAGTCTGGTCTGAGCTCAGGGAGCTTTCGGCGTTAGACTGAACTCAGAGGCAATTGGCTCGTCTTTATGTGATTAGAGGTCTTTGAACTCTGGCGAGGCACTGGGGGACCTTCACCGACGTATGTCCAGTCCCGTATGTCCCCAGCATGGAGGACCCATGCGGCCTCCGGTTTGACTTAACTCGCTGAACAGAGAGAAGATCATTCACAATCTCTAAATCTAATTCCAGTCCTGCTCTACTGGGATCTGTGGTGGAAGTCATGGTGTCAGTGGCACAATGTAGCTTTCTGTGATAACAAAAGACTCCTCTTTGGATGGGCTGCAATGATTTTTCTCAGAAAAACTCCCACTGGGCTGGTCCCACACAGCGGGACTTAATTGATCACACGCAATAACAGGAGCATGTCGCGGATAATTGGAGCCACGTGTGAATTTTCCGCCTGGAACGAGTTGGTTGTGGGCATAATTGACCAGCGGCGCAGCAGCCCGCCATTGATAAGCAAACAGCAGCCAGGGCGGACTCAGCTGTCTCAGGTACTCATCTCAGCTTTGCAGAGCGCCTGAGCCCTGCGCAAGTCCTCATACCCGTCACTGTTGTGCAAAGAGACGGTTCATAATCCTATCTGGACAGCATTTATCCCCACTGGGGCCTGCACTGCATAGAAACAGTCACCAGAAGACTGGCTTGAACTTGTACACTCTTGTTGATGCCTTGACTGACATACTCACACACCACTGCCACTCTTGGACCCCACTTAACTCTACCCCTAACCCTTGGGCCCCACCCTGACGCTAACCCGAACCTAGTTGTACTTCTGTTCTGCTATTTTACTGCATCTATCCTGACTTTGTGGCTTATTCATTCCATTATTTTCGATGCCGCTTATTCCGATTAGAGTCGCAGGTAAGATGGAGCCTATCCCAGCTGGTTTTGGGCGAGAGGTGAGAGGTACACCCCGGACTGGTCGCCAGTCAATCACAGATTTCCAGTCCTGTTTTGAGTCATTCGGATTATTTCTGTTGCCAGAGGAGCGACAGTCTTGGTATTGTATTGATATACTGTACGAATTGAGTCAGGCGGTCACAGGTGAGGGCTGCGGCTGACGAACCAGCCTCCCATGTTTAACATCTGCCTGCCCGTCGACATGGCAACAGCATTTCAAGCGGCCGAGGTGGCGTGCTGTTTTACGGCACATTGCCGGGTGAATATTCCACCGGGCGGGGGCCCAGCAAAGCTGACCAAATGAAAACAGTGCCTCCCCCTCTCCCCTGGCCTTTCCTTCTTTGCACGGGCCGAGGAGAACAGAACTTGAATTGTTTCGCTGCTGGCCCACATTGCCAGACCGCTACGCTGTCCCGAAGCGCACTGTAGTTGTTTTGATTTTGTTTCCAGAAATGCTGAACCGTACCAGAATGAGCTGCTTTGTGTAAGTCTGCTATTTCTAACATAGAAAGTAGTTTTGGTCTTCATCTGGTTGAATAAACTCATAGGATGACAGGATAGTGAAAGGCACGAAGGGAAAGGCAGCCTTCCCGATTAGCACATTGGTTGCTGGGAAATTGACTCGAAACACCACAGTATGGTCATGAGCTTTGGGTGGTGACCAAAACGACAACATTGCACTTCCAAATACGTTTTTTCCCGAATGGGTGGCTGGGCTTTCCCTTAGAGATAAGGTGAGAAGCACCGTCGTCCGGGAGAAAGCTGGACTACAACATTTAGAGGAGCCAGAATGAGGTGGCTACGGCGTCCGGTCAGGATGCTTCCCGAACGCCAGCCTTGGGAAGTGTCCGACCGGTTGGAGGTCTTGGGAAAGACCTAGGACAGGTTGTAGAGAGGAGGGCTGTGTTTACACTGCAGGGTATGATGCCCAGTTTGGATTTTTTGGTTCCAGATTTTCTCACATTCACATTACCATAAAACGCGACTTGTCATTGCAAAGTGACGCGCATGACCCAAAGACACAAAGGCGTGCATGTTTGCTGATACCAGTGCTTTCTTTTTGATACTGGGCAAAATTCAGACCGGCATGGGCAATACCGATCCAATGCTGATACTTTTTGCAACTACACATAATGTTTTTGGTACATTTTTAAAAATAGTGAAGCGTATTTCAAACCGTAGCATAAAGAATACAAGACCCCATATATTATATATACTGCGTTATTATAAGTACAGTATATAGCCAAGCTACTATAATACAGTATAGTTGCTTTTTAAAAGGACAAATCATACATCAGAAATATCAAAAGTATTGATATTTTCATTTGAGATTCGGCGCCTCCAAGTCTGAGTCTAGCGTCCTTGTCTGGAAAAGGGTGGAGTGCTATCTCCGGGTCGGGGATGGAGTGGAGGAGTTGGAGTACCTCGGGGTCTTGTTCATGAGCGAGGAAAGGACGGAACACTGATTGAGGACTTTGCATTGGTCCGTTGTGGTGAAGAGGGAGCTGAGCCAAAAGGCGAGGCTCTCAATTAACTGGTCATCTATTTTTCTACTCTCACATGTGGTCATGAGCTTTGGGCAGGGACTCAAACGATCTCAGGCACAAACATCCAAAATGAGTTTTCTCTGTCGGGTCGGTGGGCTCTCCCTTAAAGAGAAGGTGAGAAGTGCTGTCATCCGGGGGAAACTCGGAGTAGAATTGTTGATCGTCTGTATTGAGAGGAACCGGATGAGGTGGTTCGGCCATCTGGATAGGATGCCTCCCGGACGCCTCCCTAGGGAGGTGTTGGGAGCGCACCCGAATGGTAGTAGGCCTCGGGGAAGACACTGGACTCGTTGAAGAGACAATGTCTCTTTGCTGGCTTGGGAACGCCTCGGGATCTGTTGGGAGGAGCTGGACGAAGTAGCCGGGGGAGAGGGAAGCGTGGGCTTCCCTGCTCTGGCTGCCGACCCCCGCGACCCGACCTCGGATAAGACGTAAGAGATGGACAAATGGATGGATTAGAGCAGTGTTTTTCAACCACTGTTGTTTCTATAGGCTACGCAGATTCGTGCTTACACTCTCTGCTGCTGGTGTGCCTTGGGATTTTTGGAATGAAAAAAGCGTGCCCTGGCTCAAAAAAGGTTGAGAAACACCGGATTAGAGAATCGACTTTGGTGTATGAAGAGCTGGTTTCGGAAGTACTGGAGTTTTGGTATCAATTGGTGTCCTCTCCTTAAGGCATTGGTGGCAAGGTCAAGGATTTTGTGAAACGGGAGTCAATACCTTTCTGTCCAAATGAGGGCAAACATTTTGGCTATGGCCGTTTGTGGAGGACTTGCTGCGACGTCTGTTCTGGGGACCGTGTGGGTGGCAGGAATCAGCTACATAACATATTTATATCTACATGTGCATCTGAAAAAATAGCAGTTGTGCTGTTCACACTGACATCCTTTACAGGTCACGTATGAGCAACAATTGGGAACTGACCTGCAGTGTGAACATAGCCTATGTCAACAATCTACTGGGATGCTACTTCTGCACACTGGGAGTCAACGCTGCACAGCAAAACTACAGACTGGTGTCACGTTGAAGATGCGCAAATGAGAAAAGTACACGCCAAACAGTGTTAAATGTGACGCCGGTGCGCGGAGCGGGCCTTGCCGGCGTCCGCTTTGAGTTCTTCGTTCCGCGTATATCCCGCCCTAGTCGGTTTGGGTCTTAGCGCTGCTTAATTAGCAGATGCCCTCATTCGTTTGGTGCGTGTAAAAGCAGGAACTGTAAACAGACAAACGCCAGCTAAGCTGTTGGCGTCGTGCGGACAAATAAACCCACGCGGCCTCATGTCAACGCCGCTAACTAACCATGCCACAAAAGATGTCCTCTTTGGCCGGAATGTGTCACAGGACATAATTCCATCACATCTCGCTGAAATGTTTCACTTGTATTAATCTCAAATCAGCGCCGTGAATTGGGATTATTTCTCCAGCCCTCCCCGATAGGAGCTCCTCTTTATTCCTCTGAGGGCTTACGCTCATAGTGGATCTATCTGCACTCGGCAGAGCCCATAAAATGTGGCTAAAGAGGGGAGACAAACACGGTGTGGGAATCAGGCGACATAATCCTTTGTCATTATCTGACAGGCCCAGCCAGCACACATCTGCTGCTCTATGCCGCTTCAGCGAGGTGGAGGGATGGGCGGGACTAGCGCTGCTTAGGGACGCACCCCGGTCCCCGTCGGCTGGCTCCACTTCCTCAAAGCCCCGGCGTTAATCAACAGCAGCCGCCCAGTGACCGCTGATAACTTTATCTCCTGAGCGGGCGCCAAATTCTGCCCCAGAAGCGGCGCTCGGGGACAAAAATAATAAAAGAACTTCCTGTATCCTGCCAGACCGATGAGTCAGGCTCATGACGGCCAAAAGGGTGCGTCATGTTCCGAAGGCAGAACACAGGAACCGTGGTCCACGCTCACTGCCGGCAAAACAAGCGAGCAGCGCGAACTGGAAGCGAGAAGATGGTTCTGTTTGTTTCTTAAAGGGGAGCGCTGCAAGTCAGTGGCAGTGGAAAGGATACTAATCTGGACCTAATCCCCTCAGCAGCTGCCGCCCATGCATTAATCAGTCAGAAAGGAAACATGTTATTCTCCAATGCCCCCCATCTCTTGACCTGCTGATGATGAATTCCCCCCATTGAGTGCCCGAACAACAGCAAAATATTTTGACAAAGCGCTTGGATGCGGATGAGGGCTACACGTACAGACCGCTCATAATTGGATGATCAACGTTTTACAGGCCGCATATTTCACTCTGCCGTCCTCTTATTAAATTCTCCACGCGCCATTAACGCCGGCCGCCGGGTTAAGCGGGCGCATATATTTTATTTCTCACTCATGTCAACCATGCAGCCATCTTGTTTTCTGAGCACGTGTGCGCCGGAGAACCCAAAAGCGCCTGTTTGTTTTTAATTCATTAGACGCGGTCATTAGCGTGCACGCGCGACAGTTTGCAGGTCATTAGGCCATTTTCTCGCCAAACAAACACTTGACTTCAGCTGCCACGCGGCGAGAAGCGGCTCTGCGGCTACTTCGTTTGACAGAAAAGGTTTAAAACTGGGGGTGTCACGACAGCTACAAAAATGGAACAAGATTGCCCGTTCGGAAAAAACGGCGCACTGGGTACTCGCGGGAACTAGGCCTGAGATTCATTGATTGCGCAATATATGCAAATGAACCGGGTAATTTGGTTCCTCGTCTTTTGGCTCCAAACGGGCAGGAAGAGCGTTCACTCTGTGAACAATGGCATGACCGGAGTGAGCCCTTTTGCCAGTCATGCAGTCTCTTTAGCCTCGGTGGGTGTAGGCGGGGCAGCTAGCATACACACAGAAGAGTGTAACGTAGTAGAAATTAATACATAAATTGGAATATATTGTCATATTTTTGTAATATTTTTTCACTGTAATCTGGTGCATCTCGCGTCTCGCGTATATTTAATATTGATTTCATTGAATTTTGCTGCTGCATCGAGACGCACTCTAAGCTGGCCCAAAACAAAAGCACAAATGGGCGGCTTGTCCCACAAATTTTTGACCAAACATCTGCTGCTGAATTGCACACTTCACATTTCTTTCAGCCAGTCGGCAAAGATAATGATAAACCCAAATATCATGTAACACAATGTTTGGGAGAGGGCAATCCCTTCTGGACATCAGAAAACAAACAGTGGAAAACATTAGGCGTGCACACCGGGGTCAGCAAGGACTCACTTGTTTTTTTGTTTGTTAATCTCCTCAAGTGGTTGCTACTGTAAGTCAGGAGGATTTGCCGCGCCATCAGACAGCTAGCTCGGGAGGTTTGGATGTCTTTCATTTCCTTTTTCTAACACCCCAAGGGGTTTAGAACAACAACAGCCTGCCTAATAAATGCATTGATTATGCATGAACGCATAATTACTGTGATGATGATGCATAGAGGAAGAGATAAAGTTACATTCAGAAACATCACACGACAAAAGAATTCATATAGTAACCCGACTACAAGGACTTTGGGCGAGAAGTAGGGTACAGAGCACATATAGACAAACAAGCATTCGTTCATACCTATGGACAATTTGTGGTCGCCAATTGACCTAACATGCATGTTTTTGGAATGTGGGAGGAAACCAAAGATGCAAACTCCACACGGCGATACCCAACGGTCATTTGAACCCAGATCTCCTGTCTGTGTGGCTAACATGCTGACCACCAGGCCATTGTGGGGTTCGAATATTGTCCATAATAATTAGGGATGGCCGATAATATCGGCCCAACAATATTATTGGCCCAATATTGGCTTAAAAATGTAATATTGGTCAATATTGGTATAATTTTTTTCCCTATAATGAAAACCGATATAACTAGGGGTCGATCGGCCTCCGATCAGTAACGCCCCCCTCCAATTATTAATGACTCATTTTATTAGTAATGACCTATTTTTTGGGTACCCTGACAGTCAAAGGACTGACAAAGTCAGTCAATTGTCCTGACTTTTCCCAGTTATACGGCACCCCTGGCCAATAGCACTCATTCTAAACGAAGTGGGGAAAAATATCGGAATTGGAATCTGAGAGTTGGAGAATATCGGACATCCCTAATAATAATGAACCAGTTCAGTGTGTACCCTGATAGGCTCCAGGATAAGGAGGATGAGATAAGACAGAGGATAAGAAGATGGACGCATGGATGAATACTGGAGTTATAATAATCACCAATAATTGGATAAGCTGCATAGAAAATGGATGGATGGCTTATTGTCAAAGATATTACACCATTAGACTGTCAACCATAATATCAAAACAACAACATCACAGATGCACGCCAGTGACATGCAGTCATCCGGATCTGCACCAAACTGTAATACTTTTTTGGGGGGGAATTGTTTGTGCCTAATCAGAACATAAAGGTAAACATCCGTCATATTAGAAGAGCGTGCATAACCACAAGGTTGTCTTCCTCTCGACCTTGCTCCCGGTACACAAATATTGCCCATTACACAAGGGTTTGTGCTCGATATAGCCATGGACCCCCTGCCCACCCGCTCACCCCCTTCCCCGTCCTCTCCGCCTTTCCCTGACACTTCTTCATCTCTTCCCTGTCGATGGCTAGTAACAGAGGGAGCCAGTAAATTACAGTGGCTGGCTTGCTGGGATTAGGTATGAAGGTGGAATGGAGGTTGGGGGGTGTGTGGGTGTGTACACACACACACACACACACACACGTCGATGATTTTCTTCTCAAGTGCACATTTTTACCGCCTCTCCTTCCACCTGCAGATTGCTCCATCAATCAATCCAATTTCCCGTCCTAACTTTTTATGTCGGCAGATTGCGCCGGCGTGCGCCGCATGCAGGCGCATCCGGCATCTGCTCACACAACATGTCGGCTAACCCCAAAGTCAACACAACCACCTTGTTTTTGGTTTTACACTAGTAGGAAAGACACCAACTGCTTTTGATGTTTGTTTCCCTCACGCAAAGTGTCTTAATAGTATTAGATGGCGGCGCACGCTTGCAGAGAAGTGTTGGGGGGGTTCTTCGGTTTTAATATCGGCAATGACCTCAGTGGCGTCCTTTCCGGGTCTCCTGCTATAGCAAACTGAGCACACACGGACTTGGAGCGCTCGGGGCAGCCGATAGAAATAGAAGTGCTGCAGGGATTCCTCCAGCAGATGACCTGGAAAACATTGCTGGCTCCGCTCGGAAGGAGGAATGTTGTCTTTGCCATGCCTCTGTTTACCTCAGACACTGGCCACATCGTAACGCTCTTGTTTGGGCCGCTGTCTACATGACACCCAGGTTTTGGAGCCTGGAAATAACAACAATGCCAACGTTGTGGAATGTCACGCTATCTACGGGAGCGCTGCAGTGTTGGAGGACGCTCGGCCGAGCAGCGAGATAACAAAATGATAGTTATTTATTGAAAGCTGCCTTATCATTTCAACACGTGGAAAGTACGTCTCTTGTGTATGCGGAGAAAATACTAAATGACCAAAAACACAAACACTTCTTTTATTTAGGGCTGTCAAAAATAGCACGTTGACGGCGGTGACTGTTGAAATTTGTTAGTTACGTTTTGTTGCGTAATTAACACGTGCGTGTCACGGCAAGACACAGAGTTCGAGGCTCTTTTATGACGTTATTCTCACCTGAGCACATCAACAGCAGTGCAATTCCAACAACACATTTGTATCGCCAATGCCTAGTCGCTAGGTTCCCAAAGTGGGGTATGCCAATTGTAAAAGGGGGTACGTGAATAAAAAGTTTTAAAAAATGCTCCTGACACTCTCAGTTACTAGTGTGCCTGAACGCCTCACGCCGCAAGGAGAAGAAAGCAGAATGGAGACAGCACATGATGTTGTTCATTGGTCTGTTGGCATCATATGGACAAGTTTTATGATTAGGTTGTGCATTAAGAGTATTTAATCCCGAAGAGTTCATTTGGTTCCAATCTCCGCTCAGTGTAACTATGAAAACCTGTCACTGTGAGTGCCGGGTATTCCCGGAAAATGAGTCTTTATTGATGGTTGTGTGTAATTGTGTACTAGGGGTACTGCTTTCTCCTGATTGTTAAACTTTCCCCTTCAGCTTGGTGTTAAAGTAATACCGATACTATCCAAGAAAGGAATGCCAACATCAAACTCGAAGAAAAGATATGTCAGGTGATCTATTCATCAGAGCTCATGTCAGTCAAACGTTATAAAAATGTAATCCCGGAATTCCGATCAAATTAATTAACCAATCAACTATGTTCAATATTTCTAAAAGACATCTATTTTTTAGTGGTAATGGTAAAACAAATGTCAAGGTGGTAAGTGGTCAAACATTATCCAAAAGCCCCACCATGCAAAATTTTGACCTGAAATTACCATAAAATGAATTAATCGGTTAATTAATCTAAAAAGGACCCCCCACCCCTCCAAACATTACAACATCGTCTTTATTGTGAGAGTATGCGTGGCCAAAATAAACAAAAAAACAATGAGTGCATATTCTTATCTCTCAGTTGCTAAATCTTAATGCGTAAGTACAATTTGCTGTGCACTTAAGCATGCTCAGAAATCCCAGAAAATTCCCTCAAAACATTTGAATTCAGTTAAATGACGTGGCGTCTTTGAACGCAACTCCTCGTTGCTCATAATAACCCAGCTAAAGTCTTCATATATTCAAATATTCTACTATTAATTCTACTATTAATTCTACTATTAATATTCTACTATCAGCGTTAGGTACATTGATTTTCAGACGTGGGCCATCTGATTTAAATTTTCAGTTAATTTGGCTCTGCTAATACGTATAGATATATATATAACCCTGCCCTGGCATGAACTTTCTTTTAATAAAATACAGTACAAATGGGCATATTACAGACATAGTGGGACATGGTGATTAATCATGATTAATCACGTCGACAACAATGCCTGGTCCGCCGTGTTCACTTCAAAGATCCCGACATACACGGTAGTACAGTCATCCCTCGCCGTTCGAATATCGCTCCGTCACTATGCTGCGTTTTGTTTTATTTGAAGAAATGAAAATTAATAATTGATCGTTGTTTTGTCGTTGACTATGGCCTGTTATTAGTAAAGAAATATTGAAAGACAAGTTAAATGTAGTATTTGGTCAATAGGCTTTAGTAAAGTTATGAGAGTTATGAGTTACCTTTCACACTACATGGAGACTGGCTGCTGAGCCAGCAGAGCCGAGCTGACATGCCATGCCTGAGATCAAGTGGGGGAAAAAAAGTTCTCCTCTGATTCCTTGTGGAAGTGGTACATTTTTGGCTTCTTTGTCCTTCTTCCCCACTCTGTTTGAAACATTTTAAGTTTAGAATAAGTAACGGTAGGCAATGTATTTTTTTTTTTAGCTTCATTGTCATTGTCGCCAAGAGCCAAGACATACAACAAAACTACCACAGCACAGCAAATGTTGGCGTCAGTCAGTCTGAGGGCTGCCGACACCAGACAAGCGGGTTCCACTGAATCTAGCCATCCTCCTGAATTGCGACTTGTACTGTAGTGTTAATATTCCTTTCATTGTGTCCCGAGCTGCTGTTTGAGTACGAGCCCAAACAAACCCGCTTCTCTCCTGGTGCGACTCCAACGCCACATTCCTCCCTCGGCTTGTAGCAATAAAGACGTGCATTTCTGTGCAGAGGAATCTGCTGCCTTCTCTCTGCTCGCCCATGCAGCCTCCATTGTGTAGTTTGTGTGTTCGCAAGTCAGCGTGTGGGGTCTTTGTGTCCACCAGTGAGAGACCTGCTCGGGTGATTAATGGACCTTCTTGTCGCCGAGGCCAGGACGGCAGCCCCGCCAGCCTTGTCCTTCACACGAGGAGAGAAGGGAAAAAAACCTTATTCCCTCTGCGTCCTTTGCTCTCTCCTTTCCTCTGCCCATCCATCCTGCCTACTCCTCCTAAAACTCCCCCTTTGCCGCCCGCTACTTCCGTTGGACAAACTCTCACTTTTCCAGACATGTTGTTTCAGAAAAAGAGGGTGGGGGGGACACCAGTTTGGAGGAAGGAGCCTGGAAGTTGAGGAGCCCGCTGTGAATCAGCCGCCCCACCTCCCCCCCCCCCCCCCCCCCCCCCGCGGTCAGGATATGCGGCCCCTCTTCTTCCCTCGGTGGGAAAGGCTTTAACCTGGGCCCCCCCTCAATGGAGCCATTGTGGGAGCGGATGTGTGGACGCTAGTGCTCAGTAAACACTGCTACCGTCCCCTTTCTCACTTTCTCGGACCATTCTGTGATGGAGGTGAAGCTCCCCCTGAAATGCATGTGAGGAAGGGGAAAACGAGCGTGTCGCAGCATATCACGTCAGATTCCCTTTTACGCCTGACACTTTGCTTGCTTTACATCCAACAACAAGTCAATCCAAGTCAAGTCCTAAACGGTCTCCTTTCGCTCGAAACCACCCAGATGTCTTTTTACCTTGTCCAGACTGACCTTGAGGGTAGCACTTTTCAGTTGCGTGAGAAGTGGTGTCAGAAGTGGGATGCTCCACCGTGGAGGCCATACACAGTGTTGGGACCGGTGACCTTATTTTAAAAAGTTGATGTAATTAACAAAGGACAGATACAAGAAGAAGAAAGAACCCCAACTCCACCCCACGCAATACCCCCAAAAATAAAAATCCGCACAAAATATTCCAAAAACAATGGGAAATAGAAGACACACAAAAACAACACTAAAAACAAACAAAATAACAACAATAATATTAACAATATTTATAATAAATCATTCTAACAATGACAATATCTTTGTGCTTTCTTCTTCGTTGTCCTTTTTTCTTTTCAAAGCATGAAACCAACAAGATAAAGCAAAAAGTACATACATATTTTTATTATTACCGTCTATAAACATTACCATCACTACCACTGATAACAACAACACAGCGGAACCTCAAGGTACGAAATGAGTTCGTTCCGAAGGGGCTTTCGTGTCTTGGAATTTTCATGTTATGAGACATGGTTTACACATAAATGGCCTAATTTGCTCCAGCCTCCTCGAAAACCGTCGCACAAAGTGTAAATATTGTACCCGCCCGAAAGAAATATGTTCATAAATGACAACGTCGTCATTTACATGCGCACGAAGGTTAAAAAACAATGGCTTCCGCTTGCATTACATCTAACAAGCAGCCCATCATGCTCACCAGAGCAGCCACACTGCAGCCATTATACATTCATTTTGTTCTTCAAAATCATACAATTCTGTTTACATAAGGAAGAAAACCTATATTTTAACTGTATTTAATAGCCAGATGTCATCAGGAGTTGTGTGAGAAATGGTGTCAGAAGTGGGATGCTCAGCTATCACAGTTGGAAGGACCTTTAGGACTGGTGACCCTTTTTTTGCCGGGCCCTTTTTGATTCTGGGTTGATGTGACAAGTGATGAATGCGGCGGAGTTGAAATAATCCAGGAGCTCGGTCATAGTTCACGTAGTGTTACAGCGTAGGTCTTTGGCCTTGGTGACGTAGTCAGTCTACGTCTAACTGCGTGCTTGGATTTTCACTTTAAAGACAACTGGATGCAGTATGAATTTTGTTTGGGTCTGGGTCCATTGCATCCCACTAGCATTCAGGGGGTTATGGCTTTTGAATCATGTCGGGTATTTGTATTTCATTTCTATTTCAAACTATGTCCGTTGTCTTTAAGAACCTGCACGGAGCGCTTGTACTGCAGTCATTGCATGACTCTGCTACGCTGCACACATGCATTGATGCATGGAATTGTGCCGGGCCCTAATTGTGCCAAAAGCGTGCCGTGCTTGGATGCAGATCAGAGTGCTGGCACTAGCCAAACGTGCCGAGCTTTAGGTGTGAAGGGGGCCCAAACACGGGATGATTGGTGTAGTACAGAGGTGTCCAGTGCTGGAGCAGATATGGAAAACATAATAGAAGAAATATCAAAATGTTGTCAAATCAAAAGGAATAGATGTCATTTTATGAGAATAACGTGAAGAAAAATAACTAATAAGTTGAACTATTTAAGATTTCTTTTAAGTGGCAATATTATGAGAAACGAAAGAAAGTTATACTATAGTTGGAATATTTGGGAAATAAGGTTGGGGAAAAAGTTACAGTATTACAGGAATAAAGTCAGGATATTACTAGGAGAAAATTAACACGAAAAAGGTTGAAATAGTTGGGGAAAAAACTGCAGAAGTAGAATAAAAACTAATAATTTTACTAGAATAAAGTCAAAACATGAAGAGAAAAGTTCCCAAGAATACGTCTGTAAATATTATGTGGAAAAATAATGCCATTTTAGTGGCAAAGAGTTTAAATATTTTAAAAACACATTTATATTAATATTGACTGGCGACCAGTCCAGGGTGTACCCCGCCTCTCGCCCAAAGCCAGCTGGGATAGGCTCCAGCATCCCCGTGACCCTAATGAGGATAAGCGGTACAGAAAATGAATGAATGAATGAATGAATGATTTATATTAATATTCAAAACATATGTTATTAGAAACAATAAACAACACATTTCTGGAAAATTAGGTTGCGGAAAGAGTTTAACGTTATAACAAAGAGTCATAATATTACAAAAAGAAAATGTAAGATGAAAGTAGAATATTTGGAATATTAAAAAACGTCAACAAAAATGGCCAAAAAAAAAGAGCAAAGAGCGAAGTTCTGATAATATGCTTTTTCACGTGTATGACAGTCGAGATGCGTTTTTTTGACGGAAATATATATAACTTAAAAGCATATTTACATGCGTTGCGTTACAAAATACCCAAATGGAAAAGTTGCATATTTCATTTTTCACTCTGTGGCCCCCCCACTGGAAAACGTTTGGGCACCCCTGGTCCAGTGAGTGAGCAACAAACTGGGAACGTTTGTTGCGTACACTTCACTCCCTGATGCCTCAAGAGTTCACAGCTTTTCAGCTCCACTCTCAATAAGTGGGGGTGTTTGGATGTGGGGTGGAGCGGGTCGGAGCAGGGTTCAAATGCCGTTCACCCCAGTGAAAAAGGTCCCGGATTAGACCTTCAGACGGCTCCGTCCGTGCGCTACGTGAGCACAACTAAGCCCCATCGCGTACGACAAGTTCAATGAACGCGGCTGAGATGATACACTTGCGTCTCCAGCAGCCACCCATGCAGTAAAGTTCATCTGGAGTACTCATCTGCGTTCCAGGAAGATGATCGACTCAAGTGGTAGTCGTCATAGACGCAGTAGTTTCTTAGTCAACACTTCTCACCGCTGGTTTTCCCGGCAGTTTCTATTTCAACACTTCCGAGAGCAGCACGGTGATAACCAGAAGGACGCTCTAAGGAATATGACGTCACGTGCTTGCATGTTGCTTTCCTTTTCTGTGAATGTGACGCGACAAAGGGAATTCCAATCTTTCGTGTGGTTGCTGCCAGCGCACGCAACAAGAAGGCAGTTGAAGGCACCGTGCCATCGTCTGGCTAATAATGATAATAAATCAACTTGCGCTCTTTGTCAAGGCGTGCAGCTCCTCAGCTGGATGTCACTCAAAATGGTTGCGACACTTCCTTCTTCTGCTCATTCCGTGAACCCACCCGTGCCGCATGTAAACATTTCAAGCAGGAAGTGGCGTTCTAATCTCACTTTCGGTGTCTGGCAGCCGCCCGGGCTAATATCTGCGTGTGCATCGCCATACGTCTTCCGGCCTCGTCATGTCGCCGTAAAGTATACGCCTCGCCATGTATTGATTTTTGTTGATTCAGAGAGACGCCTGAACACAGACGGGAGAATTCCAGCTATGTCGGAGGGTTTCAGGGCTTCATGTCTTTGTCACGCTTTAATGACATAATGAAAAGCGGCCTCAGTGGATATACATTGTCCCATTTTACAGGAATTCAAACAAAGAAAAACCCTTCAGTTTCCCTGGGAAACTCCCAAATGACACAACTTGCTCTTCTTCCCCACCGCCGGAAACAAAAATCCTCTCCAACACTTGGGCACCATCAGCATAACACATCCTGTAGCTGGCGAAATCCAGCATTCAAAATAAAAGTGCACCAGTGGAGTAACCCGGTTGTGCGACAGCAGGTCAATTCCCTGTATTTCCACTCCTTTTTCAGAAAACCCCGCTAATATTGACAGGCATGTGTTGTCATCTTTGCTCGGCACTCATTTCAGTGATATTGCAATCAATATGGTATGTTTATTTCGAGCCACACAAAATACACCGGACAGAACATAATACACCTATAAACAGGAACAATTTGTCTCGAAAAGGAGTGGGAAGAAGACCATCTTATTTACTCCCACCCCCTTATTCGTAGTACTAAATGCTGTTGTGTTAATGGAATATACAGTACTACATGAACAAGGTATCACACCTACAAACACACATGTACAATATACATTATTATTGCGCTAAATCCTTGTAAAGCTTGTGACATTACTCATTATTATACCATCACCACATATCAATATAACATGTATTAAAGATCATTCCTGGGTTTACTATACAGTAAATATACAGTATATATACACATGCCCATGCATACATATATATACATACAGATTAAAAAAATTTTGCATACAAGAGATATTTGCTTAAAAGATATAATAGTAATCAGTGTTGATGGTAATAATAATTAGTATGGATAGCATGTGTCCCGCATGAAGAGAAGCCAAGAACTTTATGGAACTGTTGCCAGAGAGAGACTGCGCTCTAGCAACACCAACACTCCTGGCCAAGTGTCCTATGCTGCGCATTAAAAGAGACAAGATTTTGGAGGTCAGTTGCTAGGAGATGGACGATTTCCTTCAACGGAGTCTCCTTTATCTGCCCTAATCTGGGGATGTTATTGCATGTGTCCTATCCTGTGCATTAAAAAGACAAGATTTTGGAGGTCTCCTGCGAGAAGGTAGATGATCTCCTGCAGCCGAGCCTCCAGTTGTCTGCCCTACTCTGATGAATTTTGCTCTGTGAGTGTCCCATCCTGTGCATTTAAAGAGACAAGATTTTGGAGGTCTGCTGCGAGAAGGTTGATAATCTCCTGCAAAAGAACCTCTACTTGTCTGCCCTGATCTGTTGAGTTTATTGTATGAGAAAAAATCCAGAAAAGACAACATAGTACTGACAATATGTATATCTTTCATGTGATAAATTATTACCACCATCACCTTTTCCCCCTGTTTAAGATCAATTTAGTCTATAAACCTGAAATCAGGATTTAGGTTGTTATGTATGAATATAATAATGGTAATAATAATGGTAATGGCCACCATAAAGCAAAGAAATTATGCTTCTAATCGGACATCATATATAAGCAAAATATGTACTATACATGTGTGATATGGGGTATGATGTTCCTGTTCTATTCTTAATATAATGCACTGTGATGCAATCACCATATTACATAATTGTGTGAATTTCCATGCCGATGTTAAATAAATCATCATAGAGTTAGTACATACTTCAAGGCGATTAATAAACACCCTGTTATCTTGGCGCCTGCTTACCCTTCTAATGCTTACCCTTCTATTGTAATGATATCTAATACCACCCAAAACGCAAGGTAACGTTCAAGTACCTCTTTCCTCATTCTTGTACTGATGCAGAACCGTTTCTTTGTATTTTGATTTTAAAAAATGAATGTTTGGACATTGCTTGAGCTGTAGCCCCAATCTGTTCCAAAGTTTGATATGAGTTGCTACGGTGACGCAGCCTTGTTTTCAACCATGTCTTTATTCAACACACCATGCACACTCACGTGTTGAGAACTCATCATTTCACATACAGCATGTAGCCCATATTACGAGTTGGGTTTAATTGTTGTATTTCCTTAAATAAATACTAAAACATTTATTTAATTTAAAAAAAAAACAGACTCTAAATAAATACAAAATATATGAAAATGAAAATTAAATTTTTTTTCCAAAAGAATTACCAGAATGATACATATAATTACCCAAAATGCATTTGTTGGTGCACTTTATTTTGAGTGCGCTAATGTACTTTTCAAAATTCATCGTCAAAACTTTCCGTTTTTCATTTTCAGATTGCATTTTTGACCTGAAGTACAACCCTTTTGTCCAAAACATAACTGTCTACAGCAGAAGTGTGGGGCGACCGGAATGTGACCGCAGCGCAATAACCACGCCCTGTTTGTTTCAAAGGAAAAGGAATCTGACTTTGCGGGAAACGAAAGCTCTGATGCGCCTTTAGTGTCGCTGTTTGCTGCTGTTAATTGCATAGCGCCTGTACGCAGGCACGTGTACGCACTCAGCTGTGCACGTGGTCGATATAGATATCACATCTATTTGCTCAAGCTGTCCGAGCCAGCTTGCTTTGAGCTCGATATTTAGGTATGATTTAGGCCTGTTTATTGTAATAATGTTTACATGCCTCCGTTCAGTTTCAGCTAAATCACTTGGAGCCACCACCAAGTTTGACTGTGGGGAGCGTTGTGTTTGTCTTGGAATGCTGTGTTCTTCTTCCGCCATGCACCAGCCCTGGTTGCGTCCAAGTAACTCTATTTTAGTTCCATCAGTCCACAGCACTTTGTTCCAAAAGGAAGCTGGCTGGTCCAAATGTGCTTTAGCATACCTCAAGCCACTCCGTTTGTGGCATGTGCGCAGAGACGGCTTCTTCCTCATACAGCATGCCCTTGTGCAAAGTGCGCTGAATAGTGGACCGATGCACAGTGACACCATCTCCAGCAAGATCTTGTTGTAAGTCTTTGGAGCTGGTCGGTGGGTCTCACCATCCTTCGCTTCTGCTTGTCTGACAGTTTTCTTGGCCTGCCACTCCGGGCCTTAGGCTTTCATTACCCCACAATATTCCTTACAGTGGAAATTGACATCTGGAATCTCTGAGCTAGCTTTTTGTATCCTTCCCCCAAACCATGATGTTGAACAATCTTTGACAGTCATTTGACAGTTGTTTTAAGGCTCCCATTGTTGCCATGACTTCAGAGACGATGCAAAGAGGAGAACAAGTTTCATTTGGCAACCTTAAATACCCGGTTACCCTGTGTATGTACGCCAATGGTCAATGAGCAAACACATTTTGTGTTCCAATAATTAATTATTAATATTAATTCGTGCTAAAGGTATTCAAATCAATAAAACAACAAGGGTGCCCAAGTCGCCCTGCGGGTGGCTGGCAACCAGTCCAGGGTGTACCCCGCCTCTCGCCCGAAGTCAGCTGGGATAGGCTCCAGCATACCTGCAACCGTAATGAGGATAAGCGGCATAGAAAATGGATGGATGGATGGGGTGCCCAAATTTATGCACCTGCCTAATTTTGTTGAACTAATTATTGCACACTTTCTGTAAATCTTAAACACTTCATTTCACTTCACAAATATCACAGTATTCTTCTGCCATATAATGTATTTAACCGAACTTGCTGATTCAAACATCTAATGATTTGTAAAGGAAATTCTTGAAAATGATCGGGGGTGCTGATTTTAGAGTGTGGTCGTTCTTTTGATCGTCTATCAAGCGATCGATAACATTGTGCATCGTGCCGTATGAATAAAACATACAACACACTTCCTGACTCCAGACACACTCCAGAATGCATTAGCCCACACAGACCTGTGGCCTTGCTGCGCTGTCCTGCCCTAAAACCAACGACACAAACGAGAGGCACACACACACACACACACTTACAGTGTGAGGGCAAGTCAGACATAGTGCCGGTTTGTTAGCCAATGAATGGGTGCTTTGAATCCTGAGCATTTCTTGTCTCCCCGGAATGGCGACAACGGCGGCACGAGTTGTCCAATTTGGGAGTTGCGCTCGTATCCAAGGCGAGACCTGATATCTGCAAAACCTTACAGGCCTTCTGGCTGAGTCAAAGTGCACTGACTCAAGCTAGCGCCATAAAGGCATGCCTGGATGAGTTTGGCGTGGAAGGACAGAATGGGGATGGAGAACTTTGACTGGGAAAAATGGACAGACATTCCCAAAGAGCAGTGGTTTCCGATCTAATGCGGTGTTGTCTTGGTTAACGTCATGGATCTGTTCAGGAAGGTTCCGACTCAAACCAAAACGGACTCATCAAATCAAATCGAAAATAATGTCATTCAAAATCCAAACACCCAAAATGTTAGCACATTTTATAGACATGCGGAAAAAAAAGCAAAAATAATTAGAAGTGAGAATTTAATGGACAGTTGAACATTTAACGTCACTTTTACCTAATTTAGTTGGGGAAAACTCGCTCCCCTTTTAGAGATAGTATTGCCCAGTGTTCCTTTTCAGCCTTCAGGGTAGCCCCGCGCCCCCCCCTGTCATAATGCTAGGCCCCCCCTGGGGGTCACGCCCCCCAGATTGAAAGCCACCGATATAGTGTCTAAATTACAATGTAAAATATTCTGCTATAACCATAATTTGCACAAATCTATCATACTAAATATCATCGTTCTGGAACAATAAAGGCGTGTTTGCATTTTAATATAAAAATGGAGAGAAAAAAAGAAAAACAACCGCTGGCAGCAGTGAGGTGATAGACTGTTACTTGGGAACCAGTCTAGCAACCGGTCTGTCACCCCCCCCAAAAGCGTACATTTCATTGACTAAAGATGCGCTAGAATATCTTTTGTTCAGAATCAGCTACTTATCACAGGTAACTGAGACTTCTCATTCATCCCCACAGAGTCACGGCGTTTCACTAAAGCCTAACACAGTCGGATGCTGAGCGCCTACTGACTTTGATGGGGAAGCGTAGAGTGGGTTGTTCCGCTGCGCAAAACTGGACGTCCATTGGATAAATGCTGGGCTTTGTCCCGCTCGATGGACGCTCGGTATCTCTGGGGGTCTATGGGGGCAGTGGGGAGGCCCGGACGCTTCTGCATAATGATTGGATGAGCTGTCTGAGGCGGAACCCCTCTTTGATTGACAGTGAAATCAGCCATCTTGAAATATAAACTTCCAATGGAGCATTTTCCAAGTTTTTCATAGCATTGTTCTGAACTGATCCGGAGACTTTACCGATCCGCAGCGACTTTGTCTTTGCTAAAAACGATTAGGAACGGAATGTACATCTAAATAAGGAAATAGATTTATGACGTAAGCTCGAAAAAAATGAGCTTCCCCTCCTTGAAATGAGCAGCAGCCGCCACGCCTCTCCCGCCACCCTGAGGGGGTCCGGTGGGGGGAAGCCCACCCCGCTATGTGAGAAGCACAGCTATAGAGACACTCTCAAGTCTTCACGGGAGAGCGGAAGCCATTAAAAAAAAAAAAAAAGGTGACCTCCACACTACTCGTAAAAGACCATCCGTGGTGATGATGATGTCATCACTGCCCACTTTCTGTAGTCTTCAAGGAAACTAGTCACGGTGCGTCTGATTGGCCGGCTGGTTGTGAGAGAAGCGGGGAGGATGAGGACCACGTGTTTGTGGATGAATCCGTGTTCCTGTTAGAGTCTCACACAAAGGAGCAGGGAAATGAGGTGATTTGTTGTTGCAGTAAGAGCAGACATCCTCCAGTCTGCCTTTTTTTATGTGTCTGCTGGAGACCTTGGTGAAACACAATGCCGTCCGTGATCATGTCTGGGCTACAGGTGACCAGCTGTCTGCCCGTGTTGCTCTCTCCTCCGGGACAGCTGGAGCCATCAATCAGCCCCTCCTCCTCCTGCCGCCGCTGTCCTCCAGACCCATCTTGGCTGTCCTGCCCGACCACAACAAGCAGGCTGCCTCATCTGGTCCTCTGTGGCTCCTCCTGGGGGGGGGGGCGTCATGAATGTGACGGTGGATGAGGAGGCTGCAGGACCTGACTACAAATGTTTAGTCATCTCTCAGAGCACTTTAGAACGTGACACCTCGATCTGTGACGTAAATAGTGTGACATAATCTTGTCATCCACCGACAAAGACGATAAAACAACAAGTGTTTCCCACAGGAATTCTCAAATTTGCATAAGCGGCCATGACGGCTTTGCAAAAAGTGAGTGATAAACCATGAAAGGCGAAATAGCCACCCGTGCGTGCTTTAGATGGGGGTGGGGCCCCCTGCAGCACCCGCTGCTCGGTGAGAAGAGCGGCTTTTTTGAAAAGTGTCTGAGTACTTAATGTATGCAACAAAATGGCCTGGCTGGCATCAGTGATCTCTCCTGCTACATCTTCTTATTCTTAGTGTTATAACGTGTTTATGGGTGTACAGGTATTTGGTTTGGTTGTTGTTGTTGCTAGGTAACTTTAGCCTAGAAACAAATAACCCAATAATAATAATAATTAAAAATTATTAACACACACACACATCCTTATATTTTTCATGAAAATAAGTATTCCTGATGGGATACTTTTGAACATTTTACCAATATTTCAGCGGTGTTGATGAGCATGCATAAAGATGTTACCCCCCCCCCCCGTCCCCGTAAGAAGTCAACATTGAGCAATCAATATTTATTCCTGTATTTGGGTGTACGTCACCTGCGCTTTTTGGCCTCACCAAGGCTTTTACGACTCCGCGGACGTGTTGTAAAAGGCTAACACGGCCGCGGCGTGACGGCGTGCTTTCATTGTGCGCAGATGGAAAGCAATGAAGGCCATTATTGTGTCGTTTTGAACTCTTTGGCACACTTTCAAAGAGAGCGGGGGCCTTAATGTATGCAGGCCTGCCCCCATCTCCCATCCCCCTCATCTCCACACTCATTTCTTAGAAGGCAGGCGAAACGTGTCAGTCTTCCCTGGAACTTCTTCCTTGTTTCTTTAAAAAAAAAAAAAAAATCCTCAGCTGACGGCCAACTTCAGAGAGCAACGTGAAACGAGCGCGAGTTCCGTGGGCTGAGGCACTTCCTGGTCATCTGTGGAGGATTTGGTGAAGGACACCTCATCAAACGGCAAGAAATAAATGGAAGCAATGGCGAGAAAGTCACAGCAGGACTTAACAGACGTCTCCAGCATGTCTGAGTGCAACATGTCCATGATTACTTTTGGGGAAGAGGACATTTGAGGTGCATGTGACCTCTGCGGCTGCTGCTGATCATGTGACTGAGGCTCCATTGTTGCGTCTTAAAGCGCGTCAGGGAAGCTGGATGGGTGGAGTCTGTCTGGACGCGCAGACTGAGTGGCTCTCGCCTTGGACATAGCACACAAGTAGAGGGAAGCATCCAACCCTAAAAACACACCAAACAAGGCTGTCCTGTTAGCTCAGAGTCATTTCAGTAAAATTGTCTTCCGTTTCCATACCATAACTCTTCTTGTTGGTATATGAAGAGACAAAAAATATGATGACGGTGAGTCCTTACTGGATTTTTAGAAAAGCGCTTTAGAAAAACACCATCTCAGACCTTTAGCCTGATGACCAGGCTATGGTTTTTACCATTACTAGAGCCCTGTAGACATGAAATAGCACCCCTATAGTCACCTTTATACCATTAGCCAATATCGTATTGACATAATCAGAGAAAATAAGGTATTTAAGACATAAATAAGACTTGTCCAGCTGTAAATGTCTTCCGGAGCTGACAGGAAGTGACGGGGGGTTTAGTTGATTCAGCCTGGCGTGGGTTGCGGCTGCAACAGTAGGGATTACTGTAGGGATTACTAATCATGTTAGGGATTGTTGTGACCATTTTAGAATACTATCATCATCATGTCTTTAAATGCGACTTCTGAATGCCTAATATTTGTATTGTGCTTCATTTAGCCATTTATATGCTTGAAAATGCTTCATTTAGACAAAAAAAATGCTAAAATAAGCATGTTTTTGACCGATAATTGGCCACATTTAACCACAAAACAGCGTGTTTTATTAATATATATATTTTTTAAACATGATAGGTTGAAGCCACAGAATTTGAAGTGGGGGATTATTGCACAATTTTATTAGTCGAAACACTGCATGGGTTTAGAACGTATGCCTTTATGTAAGTCGTCCATCGGCGCTGGATACATTAGCGGTGTCGGAAAACATCATCATTATTATTATTATTATTGTTCTTATGTGTGGTTCTTATGTGGGGTCGCTCATAACTGGGGCTGAAACTGAAGCTCATCATCAAGTATGTGAGAAAAGGCTGCCATTAGCCGGAGACGCAGCCCCTGTATTGACTTTGGCGGGACCCTCTGCTGCTTGTGCTGCGTTCAGGTCCCACGGAGAATGAAAGCAAATCGAGGCTGCTGCATTTGTAAGCACGCGCGAAGCTCGGCAGAGGAGTGCAGGGTGCGTGTTTGTGTTTCCTGAGAACACTGTGACACACCTTCCCGTCGATGACTCGAGATTCTGAGGTCGCCAACGCAGAACAAGCCCTTAATAAAGGGTTCTGAACTTAATGGGAATAAAGCAGGCGCTTCCTGTGATGCGTCAGTGTCTGCATTGCAACATCAAATTCCTCAAAGTTCACGCAAGTCTAAACCCTACCGGCAGCGTAACACAAGGGAATGTTGCTTTTGTAGCACATTTTATAGCACATTACTGCTAATATCTTAGTAACTTTTGCTCCGTGCTAGTTCTAAGTGAACTTTTGTATTACAATGTTATAACACGTATGTGCACAACGCTGTTTTAAGTCTAAAAACATTACAAAACAAAAAATGACAGTATATTGCAACCTCCTAATTCGATATGTTGCACTTTTCTGCACTCTGTGTGTATGCTAGCAGCCCTGCCTCCACCCAACGAGATTGTGTGACTGATAGAAGGGCTCACTCCGATCATGCCATTGTTCTAAACTGAAACTAATGCACAGCGGAGCCTCTTCCTGCCTGTTTGGAGGCGACAGACGAGGAAACCAGACCAGCGATGTATTGATGATCCGGTTCAGTTGAATTTATTGTGTGATGAACATTTTTTTCTGCTTGAGAAATGGTTTTGATCTTGCGAGGTCTTGTGACATCCCTACTACTCCGCTTTAAATCAAGGGTGTCCTAACTTTTGACTGGTATTGTAAAGTTTTTACAAAACTCCAAAAGATATGCAAAAAAATAAAAGAAGTACATAAATATATAAGTAAATGCAAATAAATATAAAATACATGATTTCATAATATATTAAAAAATGTATGTTTTTACCAAATGTTGAACAAAAAAATATAAAAAAATCACATACATATATATACATTTACAAATCAAAGTCTGCAATAATGTATACACTGCTCAAAGAATTAGAGGAACACTTTTTAATAAGAGTATACTGTAGCACGCTATCAGTCAAACTTGTGGGATATTGATGTGGTCAGTTAAGTAGCAGAGGGGGTTGTTAATCCGTTTCAGCTGTTTTGTTGGTAATGAAATCAACAACAGGTGCATCAGAGGGGCAACAATGAGACAGACCCCAAAACAGGAATGCTTTTCGAGGTTGAGGCCACGGACTCCTCATCTCTTTTGGCTGATTTTTTACTGACTGGCTTTCTACTGTTGTAGTTTTTCATTTGGCTTGGATCAACATCTCTGTTGATAGCATGGGGCGCTACCTGGGCGCTACTGAGGTTGCACAAGTAGTCCAACTCCTCCAGGATGGCACATCAACACGTACCGTTGCAAGAAGGTTTGCTGAGATTCCAGGGGACATGTGGTTGCTCCAGGACAGGGCCGTAGAAGGTCCTTAAACCCTCAGCAGGATCGGTATCTGCTCCTTTGAGCCCTACAAAATGAGCTTCAGCAGGCCACTGGTGTGAATGTTTCTAACCAAACAATCAGAAACAGGCTCCATGAGGGTGGTCTGAGCGCCCGACGTCCTGTAGTGGGCCCTGTGCTCACTGCCCAGCACCGTAGAGCTTGATTGGCATTTGCCATAGACCACCTAAATTGGCAACTACGCCACTGGTGCCCTGTGCTCTTCACCGATGAGAGCAAGTTCAACCTGAGCACATGCGATAGATGTGAAAGGTCTGGAGATGCCGTGGAGAACGTTATGCTGCCTGCAACATTCAGGTGTCATTCAGGACGACCGCTTTGGTGGTGGGTCAGTAATGGTCTGGGGAGGCGTATCCCTGGAAGGTCGCACAGACCTCTACAGGTTAGATGATGGCACCCTGACTGCTATTAGGTATCGGGATGAAATCCTTGGACCCATTGTCAGAACCTACGCTGGTGCAATGGGACCTGGGTTCCTGCCGGTCCACGACAATGCCTGACCTCATGTGGCTAGAGTATGCAGGAAGTTCCTGGAGGATGAAGGATATGATACCATTTGATACCTGACCTAAACCCAATAGAACACCTCTGGGACATGATGTTTAGGTCCATCCGGCGCCGCCAGGTTGCTCCTCTGCCTGTCCAGGAGCTCAGTGATGCCCTGGTCCAGATCTGGGAGGAGATGAGAAACATTTGGAGTTGCTACAAGGACATTTTGGCAAAATGGACCCGTCTGCTGCATCATTTCTTCACTTTCATTTTTGGGGTGTCTTTGATTCCCCCCCCTCTATAGGATGATCATTTTCATTTCCATCACATGATGTGGCATCCTTTTCTTACTAATACATCCCCTGCTTATTACCAGGACACACATTCAAGATCTTTTCTTTTTTTTTTTAGATCTGATGTGTTTTCAAAGTCTTCCTCTCGATTTTGTGAGCAGTGTATTTTTAGCGCGCACTAAAATAATACAATGATAATACAATTTTTGAAAATGGAAACATATTTAAACACATGAAAACGCCAAGACGTTCAGTTTGGGGTAAAAAGTGCGCACACCCTTGGACGTGCAATTCCGCGTCCAGTCACGCAGGAGGAGGAGGAGGAGGAGGAGGATGGAGGAGGGCGGGCAGGCATGCAGGGAGCAGCGTGGGCCGCCTCCTCCCGCATGTGTCACCGCCTGCGTCACGCCACACGCCGGGAGGGAGTTTTCCACTGACGACCAAAAAGCCAAAGTGCTCTCCGCTGCGCTCCAGACGAGAGGAGTCTCGGCAGCCGCGAGCGGGCACACAAAAGCGGCCGCGGTCCGGCGGAGCACCGCGCAGGCGTCGTCGACTCTTCTTCTGCCCTTTTTTTGGGGGGGATTACCGCCATCGCTGCCCGCGGACACTCGACCACTCATGCTGATCGCCGGACCCTGCTGGTGAGTCGCCTTTGAAGCGCAGCTCTTAGCGGGGCTTGAAAGCTTTCTTTGTGCGGCGAGGCTGCACGGCGGGGAGGCGGACAGGCATTGTAATCGCACGGACGAGCGCATCGATCGAGACGTACGCACATACATGTTTGTGTAAGTCTGCGCGTGCATGTTCGTTGGGGCTTTTCCTGCAAGTTTGTGTGCGCGTCGTGTCGGCGCGGCTGCGCTTTTGTGTGCGCCCACAGCTGACACGTCCGCTACCAGCAAGCATCCCTTGAATTGTCATTATCAGCAGTTGCTCGGATGTCAAGGCCGGACGTGAGTTCGGCGCGGGCGCGGTGAAAACGCCACACCGCATGGCGGGCTTGGACGCGTCTCTAGCGCGACCTCACCCGGTGCGCGTTTGGAATGATGTAGAGCGCAGTGAGGAGAACGATCCTTTGTTTTGTGACAGCTTCCACATCTCGTTGCTTTGGACGGGATTGGAATTCCCTCCTCCCCCGGGATCCATGGAGTGCTTTCTGTGACTGACACGCGAGAAGCGAGGTGACCACTTCCTGTGCAGCGTGTGCGGGGACGTCAGGTTGCTCTGCTCCATGTTGGTGAGGCAGGACGCCCCCCCCCCCCCCCCCACGCCTTTGTGCTGGTGGTGGTAGGAGGCCAGGGTGGTGTCCTGAAAACAGCAGCGGCCCGCTTCCATCTGCTTTGTACCGCCTCGACCTCTGAACCTCCCAAGACCTCCACCCATCCGCCACTCCAAACTTGGAAGGATGCACAAGCCTGCAGATTAGGCGCACGTGCAGGCTAATTCCCTGTCAGGTGTTGTGTTTGGCTTTGCAAGTGCGCTCGCCGTCCTCCGTGTCGGACTTTCCGAGCGGGGGGAAAAAAGCACATCTGGCTTAGATTGAGCGTCTTCCCGCTGCCAGAGTGGAATTCCTGCGGCCTGCAGACATGACATTATTTATTTGTTTTGTACAATCCTCCCTCTCCTTTCTGGAAAGCCGGGCCGCGGCTCCAGAGCCGGGGGGAACAGAATGTTTCTCTGGCTCCGCTGGGAACATCAAGGCTGGGAAAAACAGGAATTCATCCTCCTGTCACCTTGATGGCTGCCCAGTGATGACGCAGGAAGTGAGAGGTGCGGCGCCCTGAGGCCTGGAGGCACCACCTGCCATAGCACGCTCACGCACACACGCCGGCAGGACACACACTCCTGAGAAGATCATTATCGCATTTTATGAGCAGTCATTTATGTAAAACCTTTTCCCTGAGGGCCACATATTGAAAAAGCAAAGGTTTGTGGGGACGTGACACGCACCAAAATCGAACCGGAATATTCTAAGCAATTCATTAAGTAAAAAAAAAAGACCAAAAAAAGCTGAAAAGCAACAAAAATGGCAAAGAAGCTTTGATGCCTGCTGGACTATAAGCACTAGTGAGTTACGGGGAGTCTTTTTGTGCAAAGTCAGACGTATTTTGGCGCCTATATGGACATAAATGGACAGGTTTGTAGATATTTTAGGGAGTTAAATGCAAAAACAAGCATTTAACTCCACTGTCAGCTATATCTGCACTACCAGGTTAAAGCCCCATCTCTTTTTGCCAGACCACGCTAAGTACTAGCCTTCCACTCAAATACATACTTATGTTGGTTCCATCTTACAGTACAAGGTACTGTATTATATACGGCTTTTAGTGGCACCAGTCAAAGAATGCAAGGAAAGTAGGAAACGTGCAATAAATGTTTAGTTTGGTAGAATAAATGTTACAATGTGGGCGACAGAAGACTCTTTTAGTACGTGACTTGACGCCTGGACTCATGCGGTGTCTAGAAACGTAGCAAGCGGCCGTATGCTAACACCGAAACTTTATCTTTGTATTCGCCAATGGATGAAAAATATTCGTGTGAGTATGTGAACCTCACATGTGCGTTTAGTTAGTCTGTGGCTGGTGCAGCAGCTATATTCTCCAAGCTAGACAGAATTAGCGTCCTAATCAAGCAAGACTGCTGTCTAATTTCTCAATAATTACAATTGCACATGACTTACAGGCAAGGGTTCCCCAAGGCACAAGTATTGTGTTACAGTGTTTTGTAACACAAAGTATTCGTTCACTCCTCAGTCGCACGCCGGTGGTGGTTACCTGGGTAACCACCTGGGTAGACTGACAGAAACATGGCGGCCAAGTCGCACCTGCAGGCTCTCCGACCACCAGCGAGGAGGAAGTGTCTTCCTGCTCCATCTCCGGAGCTACCGGCGCCACACTCGGGGTGGCGCTTGCTGCTGAATGAGGATGAGGTGACGTCACGGGGGACAAAGTCAGCTGTCTAGTCGGTGTTTTGGCAGCATTGCTTTGTCAACTGGGCGCGAGGGAAAGATGTTTGCCGCGTCGGCGCCGAGGTCACGCTGGTGTCGGGGTAATCAAGCGCTCCTGGCGGCACACCTTCCGGCTCGCAGATTCATCTTGGCGAGAGTGACGACAAGCAACCTGGAAGACGGACGCTTCCTTTTTTATCCCGATGGAATGACGGTGATGCATAATTTAGCGGCACTTGCGGCGCCGCTCTGGCTCGGCTCTCCCGTCGTAATTCTCGGGCCTGCCCCCTTTTCACAATTAGTACTAGTATCGGCTCCTCCGACGACGTCACAACAGCCCTGTTGTCTTCTTCTCCTGCGCTCCACAAACTGGGATTAGCCTCTGGCCGTTGTTTCTGCCCGTTGAGCAGGATTAACAAATCGATGTGTCAGGTAGGCTGCAGTCAAGAGACAATGACCCACTTCTGACACCACCTCTCTGCCTGCTTGCCCCGCCTCCCCCCCTTTCCTCCTCCTGGCTGGCTCGCTGCAGCTTTTAATTAAAAAGACTTTGCTTAGCTGGCGCTTTGCACTCCCAGGAGGACGCCTCGCCGCTTTGTTTGCTTTTTTTCCTATTTGTGGGAAAAGCCATGCGCGGATACAAATGCGGGGTTTTGCAGCAAGGCGGTCTTTGTTGAAGGTGATTCATTCACCACGGGAGCGCCAAGGGGACGTGATAAAGCATCCGCTTCTTCTTCTTTATCCTTGTCACGGGGAGGACTGTCCTTGTTTTTTTTTTGTTTTTTTACGTCATTGCTCCGTGTTGTGGCCTGAAGCCAGCCCCCCCCCCCCCTCCCCCCTCACCACCGGAGTGCTGACACTTGCATAACATCCTGATAAGACAGAGGCGGCATGCGGGTCGCACTCCTCTTCCAAGTCACGGGGTCCATCCCTGTCCGCTTAGCTGCTTGCCAATGCTAACTGGTCTTTCACCAGTTCACTGGCTTCTGCCTAACGGGGGACACGCTCCCGAACCTGCACAGCAGCGCTGCAATTATCCAGCAAAGACTTTTGGTAACACAAAACCGTCTCTTGGGCGCTATGATAAAAAATTAATTAATCACACAGTAGGTGAAAATTAACTAGATCATTTTGTGTCTGTTGTCCTTATCTCCAAACAGGCAGGAAAAGGGTTCAGCCTGTGCATTGGTTTCAGCACCGTGGCACTGAGTGAGCCCGTTTGTCAGTCATACAGTCTTTGTCGGTGTGGGTGGAGGCGGGGCCGCTAGCATACACACACACAGTGCAGAAGAGTGTAACTTTAGGGATGAAATTAGGTTGCAATATATTGTCATGTTGGTCGTTGTGCTTTTCTGAAAACCCGGCTGAAGAGAAAGAAAAACAACAAAAAAGGCCGTTTCCTGCAGCTGTAAGTGATTAGCCATTCTCTAACGATGGCTGCCCCTCGAAAAGACAGGTGAGGCTGCAGCAGTCCTTCTTCCGGGATGCGTCTTCAGCGGGAAGGTCGTGAGCACGTTCCATGCGGGACAAGACGGGACTTGTCCCTCACGTGGCACCTTCGAAATGTTGGACCGCTCGGAGGATTCTTCTCCCATCCCTAATCGATGCTTCAGCTGGCCTTGATTGGATTTGGGAGCGGGGTGAAGGGGGTCCAGTAATTGTTGACTTATGCAAAGGGGCTGTGATTGATTACTTCCTGGGGCTGAGTGGCTCTTGACGTTCTCGCGCATTCACATGCAGCTCATATCGATGAGCAGCAGCGTGTGCTGCCTCGTTGTCTGCTGGTGGAAAGCGGGAACATCCTTTTATGGTGAACATTTATGGTGTCAGCCGTACATCCACATGGAAATGGCCTTCCGAGTGCCCGAAACGGTATAATCTTGAACTCTGACCCCCAGCCAACATAATATCTGAATATTAAGACCGTCAGTTGGCGTTTTAAATAGATGCTCTTTTATCTTTGTCGTCTTCTACAGTAATCCCTTGAATTTCTGCAAAGTAGAATTCATATTAATGATTTAAATATTTTTGTAGTAACTTGTTTATTTTTTTTTGTAATGCCGCTTTTGACATCACTAGATCCCTCAGGACATGAAATAACATCCCTATAGTCACCTTTGCGTTTGTATTACCCACTACAGTAGGTACAATCAAGGGGTTTACGACATTTTAGACATAAATAAGATAACCGTTTGTTTTTTCTGGACAGCTTATTTGTGGCTTTAAATGGCTTTACGCTTGTATCACCCAATAGATGTAAACAGAGTAAGAGAGAGAACATGTAAGTAAAACTTGCTAAACCTGCTCCCTAAGGAACTGGTGAGGAGTTTGGTGCCTGCCTCGTCAAACACTGACACCTAGTGGCCAATGTAGAATACAGCACTACATTCACAATCCTAGGCTTTGTGTTTGTGATTCATTTAGCTATTAATATGCATTTTGGAATTAATGACAGGCCGTGTACAACCGCCAATCGGCGATGATTTAGTCTTTCTTTTTTGAAAAACTGCAATATGGCGAGGGAGCGATAATCGAACAGCAGAACGATTTGCGGAAGGCCTTCCACTTTCTTTGACGACGGACTTGTGCACAGTTAATACGCATTTTAATACCTCGATCAAGAATGTGCGGCATAAACAAAATGCAATAGAATGTGCAGCCAAAAAATGAGTTTTGGTACACCCCAGTTTTGGTGGCATCTTTTGGCGCAATACTGCACGTGAGAAACTTGAAGCAAGGTATTAATCGACCTCCTGTGGTCTTCCCCGCAGATCGTCCACGCCAGCGCCATGACCGGGCTTCTCAAGAGGAAGTTTGAGGAGGTGGACGAGGACCCGTGCTATTCGTCCCCCTCGCCCTCCTCCCTCTCGTCGGCCTGCTCCGCCTGGGACTCGGAGGGCGAGAGCTGCTACTCGGACACCCTGGATTCCACTCCCAGCAATCCCGGCTCCCCGGCAACCACACATTTCACCAGTGAGTTGAAGTTAGCTGCGGGGAAAAGGATGTTTGCGTTCTCTGCCGCCGAGGCTTTTCAAAATAAAGCCGCACGACGCTGATGGAACATGCGTAGGAGCATCCGTCCACCGGCCAATTGAGGACAAGCCGGGGGCGGGGGTTGGAGGGGCAAACAGTTGCGAGCCTTCCGGGATGGCGAGGGGCCGGGAGCCGGGAAGAGCAGCGTGGCTGCCTGCCAAGCGCTTGAGAACACACGGAGTGTTGTGCTACGGCCGGGCCTCCAGCCAGCACAGGTGCCAGCACGTGGGATCTGCAGGCTGGGTGGGGGTTGGGGGGCAGGGCAGCAGATTGCTTAGACTCTTAGAAGCTGGAAGACGTCTTGCTCTGTGTGAAGGCGCTAATGATTCGGAAGAAATAGTAGTCAAGTGCAGCCATCCTGTTGTTTCCAAGCAGGACTTTCCCACCACAGAATCAAAGCTAATGCTCAGAACTTCTCTGTGGTCCATGTTCCATGTGTTTCCAACATGGAAGCGGCCTAGGGATGGGGGTGGGGTGTGGGGGGGGGCACACCAGGTCCTGCACCTTGCAGAGAAAGTAGGCTCCTGCTTTTAGAACAAGGCTGAAAAAGGGTGAAGGAAGTGGAGCGCTCGTTTGAGCCAACATGTGCTTCCACTTTTATTGCTGCAGACTCGGGTTTCTTCACAGAAAAAGACCTCTGACCTCAGTCTGTTTGTTACTGCGCTCTTTGTGGGACTTTTGTTTTTGTTTACAGCATGTCTTCACTAGTTCAGGTAAAGGTAAGGCCATCATCCATTGGCTGCATGAAGTAGGACGAAGAAGACCTCTAAATTCAATTGGTGAGAAATGTCTCCCCCTAGCGGCCGCCAAACGCAGTACAAGTAGTACAGTAAAGTACTGTAAGGTCTTGGTCGTCAAATTTGGCAGCTTCCATTAGGGTAGCCATCACAGTGGTGCGTACCCAAGGGGCGGGGCTAGATACAATGCAGTGCGTTGATTGGTCTAGACAGAGCCATCTATTCAGACTACAGGAAAAGGAATTTGGGATTTGTGGTTAGAATTTTGTTTTTAATCTCCAAAAAGTCTGTTTTTGTTCAATTTTGCTGGGGAAACAAACAACTTGTTCTGATTTGCACTGGTTTTGTATTTTTATATGGTGTTTTTCATGTGGTTTTTAAAATTATTTTATGGGTTATTAATTGGCGACACTAAATTGTCTTTAGGTATGAATGTGAGTGTGACTGGTTGTATGTCTTTGTCTATATGTGCCCAGTCCAGGGTGTACCTCGCGCCCAGTCAGCTGGCATGGGCTCCGGCATACCTGCGACCCTAATGACGATAAGCGACATATGAATGAATGAATTATTTTTTTTTCATCAAAAATGAGTACTCTCTTGTCTCCAGTCTGCTTCTTCATGTTTGTCTTCATGCAATCAAAGGACGGACGTGAAACGTCATTCCTTGATTGTGATTGGTTCATTAGGAGCCAATCATTAGCCAGAAGACGCAGCCTTTGGGTGTGAAGGGGAGAAATGGGGAAGAAGTAATTATAATATTTCCACAGGTTAATATGTAATCTGTCTTCTCGACTAAAGTGTTCCGTCTCCCACCTTCACAGCGACCTCCATCCTCAAGAAGTCCAAGAGAGCGCGGCGCAGCAATGTGACCTTTGACCAGGTGACGGTCTTCTTCTTCCCGCGGTGCCAGGGTTTCACCAGCGTGCCCAGCCGTGGGGGGTGCACTCTGGGCATGATGCCGCGGCACAGCGCGCTGCGCACGTACACGCTCGCAGAGTTTGCGGAGGAGCAGCGGCTGCTACGGCGGGAGAAAGTCCTCAACAGGCTGCGGGAGGAGAAGCTGGAGGCTCTTAAGCTGAAGGTGAGCGTGCGGGGCGGGGGGGGCACGAACGTTACTTTAATCCGATTCAGTTCCTGACGGAATGTTCGCCTCCTCCACAGCTGACAAAAAACGGAACCCAGGACAGCGAGGAGGCAGAGCGGCTGACGGTGGACGACATTCCCGAGCAGGACATCGAAGTGAGCGGTGCCAACCCGGAGGAGGGCTCCTTCCTTCAGCCGTACCCGTCAAGGCGGCGCTATGCTCTGCTCAAAGCCGCGGGCGTCAAGAAGATCGACAAGGAGGAGAAGAGGCAGCTGCACGACTTGAGGATCTCCCGGGAAAACTGCGGCTGCGACTGCCAAGGCTTCTGCGAGCCGGAGACGTGCGGCTGCAGCCTGGCCGGCATCAAGTGTCAGGTGAGAGCTCGGGAATGAGGGCTTCTGTTCCGCGTATCTGACTCAGCGTCTCGCTTCCGCCTCTCGCAGATGGATCATTCGTCCTTCCCGTGCGGCTGCACCAAGGACGGCTGCGGGAACACGGAAGGCCGCATCGAGTTCAACTCCACCCGAGTCCAGACACATTACATCCACACCATCATGAAGCTGGAGCTGGAGAAGAGGCTGGAGGAGCAGTCCAGCAACGAGGAGGAGGATGCGAACCGCACCACCGCCACGGAGGACGTCCCGCCTTTCAAGACCAAGCACCCCTCTGCGCCCTCCTTCCCCTTCAGCCCTGAGTTGGCGTCCGTCGGAGACAACAGCTGCAGCAGCGACATGACTGACTTGTCGGACTCTTCGGTGCAGAGCGAGGACTCTGAGGCCGGGCGGAGCCCGTGCGAGCGCCGCAGTCCGCTGGACGTGAAAGGCCTAAGCCGCATACTCAGTTTTAACGAGAGCAGCAGCGACAAGGATGCCAAGGACACGTCCCAGCGGGCCGCATCGGAGACGTTCGGCAGCTTCAGCATGGCGGACTTTGCCGACGAGAACCACAACGTGGCGCTGTCGGACGAGCGCACGGACAATCGCTCCGCCTCGGAACTCCTGGATGAGAACGCCAACCAGGGGAACGCCCTGTTCCACGGCAGCGTGCCGCACACGCCTTCGCCCACCGTGGACCGCTCGGCCAGCTACAACATGGACCTGAGCCTGTCGTCCGAGTCGGACCTGGAGTTCTTTGACGGCTTCCCCTGCTTGGGGCCCAGCTCGCTCTACAACTCCCTCAAGGAGTACGAACACATGGACAACTTTTTCCACTTTCAGCTGCCCAGCTACCCCAGCCACCCGCCCGCCGCCGACCCCGGCACCTGCCTCCTGGAGTCTCTCATCGGCCTTTCCGAATCCGTTCCAGAACCCCCCGCCCCTTTTACGGACAATCAGATGTTGGAGGAAGCCATGAAGTTGTCTGTGATGGAGTCTGTGAAGGTTTGACGGCTCGGGACGTTGTAGACGTCAACATTTTGGAGGAAGCCGTGACGTCCTCCTCGCCTATAGTCCAAACTTGCCTTGTGAGCGTGAGATGGCAGCTAGCGGCCTCGCGGTCCGCTTAAAACCAAACCAAGAAACCGCAGAGGAAGAGGAGGCCCCGTGATCTGAATGTGCACCTCAGGGATCGTTTTTCTAGCTTTTGGAGGCGGCAACAAGCGCTGAGCAACGCTGTGATGGTCTCCGCCTTCCCTTTCTCTTCCCATCCTTCGTGTCCTTGGCCTCTGTGCTGAATCCTCAAGCCAGTGGACTCTGCCGGTCCCAGGAGACTCACTTGGTACAGAATTCCCGCTAAATCAGCACTTTATCTGAAGTCAAAGGCGTGCTTTTGGTGGATTCAGCGGTTTATTTATCAGCTCCGAGCATTACAAGCTGTTTGCTTTTGTCGTTCTAAGTTATTTCCAGGAGGACTTGTATTTATTTCTGCCTACTTTCGCTCAACAAGCACTGTGGTTTTGTTCATTTACGCCTTCAAGTGCAATCCTGCTTTCCGCATCCCGCTTGGGAAGGTATTAATTATCTATACAGTCCGTTTAACTTATTATCTCATGAGCTATTTAACAGCAGACACGTTGGCAATAAAACAAAGAGAGGGCTGTGCTGAATTGACTGGATGTGCCTGCCAATCAGGGAAGCCCCGCCCACCAAGGGGACGGCGTGCTCCCGGGGCTTTCCATGGAAAAACTGTGGAATCTCCCTCTAAAATCACTGAAACTAAATGATGGGCTTTATTGTATTTCTGCCTATAGGATGTAAGCATAGAGAGAAATGACACTAATATTTTCTAACTAATTTATGTAGATTGAGCAGAGAGTTCTAATGAATCACTGACAAATTGAGTATTTTATTAAGCAAAACAAGGAAAGGAGTCATCAACTAGAGAGACGTTTATGGAAGTCAACCTTGTGAAGTATTTTCGAGAAGGTGCCGCTCAAAAGATGAATTTGATTGTATTCCGATTTTTCTTCGGACGTCTGTGACTGGCGTCGCGGTGTGTTTCGGAATTCCAAACGTTTTTTGTGGATAGAAACTGCATATATTATACAGTTTTGATCACACTCTCACAAGATGAAGAGTTGGCTGCTTGTGTCGGCCAGAGAGGGGCTGTACATATCCCAGCAGCCTTTGGGGATCCCTCCACGCATGCAGGTCCTGCTTGTTCAAACATTCTTTGTAGACTTTGCAAAAGTGCCACCAAGTGCACATTGGAATTGTTTTTTTGCCTTGTCTCCTCCCCCTTTTTTGAACTTTGAAATCTCCTTCTCTTGTACAAACAAAACGGTGAGTGTTTATCGGTGTGGTGTATTTACAATACCGCTTTTTTCTACATTTCAGAAACGTGTCTTACTTACTTTTTGGGGGTTGTTTTGCCTTTTTGTGTTGTACATATTTCTGCTTGAACGGGCCTGCAGAGACAAACAAAGCTGCTTTTTTCTTTTTTCTTTTACCTAATCCTACTTTAAGCTGCTGTTCAAAGAAACAGACTCTTTCCATCCAAGCCATTTTGACACAACCTGTCCCTCCATATAATAAAAACATTTTGTAAACTGACGTCCGACTCCGCTGGCCTTTCTTTGCTGCACAAAATCACAAAGTCTTGTTTCTTTTTGTGTGAACGTCTAGTCTCCCGACCACAAACACATTCCTGCGACAACAAGAAGGAAATATCAGCTCCCTGACGTCATTCCAGGTTGCAATCATTAAAAAGCACTTACATCTTTTTTTTATCTTTTTTGGGGGGGGGGGGGTTGGCTTAAAATGTGGAGGCCTGCTTTGATGTCAACTACATCCCAAGGTTATTTCCTTTCCGTGCAGTCCAGTCCAAAACATCTGTGAAGTCACTGCGAGGAATTTTCCATCCACTATGTTCTTGTGTTTGACATTCAGTCAAGTCAGTCACTTGGGAGTGTTGGAAGAAAAGCAGTGACGAAGTGATGTTCCTGCCAAGAAGGAACAATACCGCCATCTGTTGGTTAAGATTAGAACTACAACCACAACTTCAGGTGGGGCGTGGTGGACTTACCTGTAGAAGTTTTCGTACATTTGAATTTATTTTCTGGTTTCTTTTAAAAGCTTGTTCAATTCTCACGTAACATTTATTTGTATTCATTTATGTATGTATTTTTATACATAGTAGTACTCGAAGACATTGCAAGGGAAATGTACTTTAGTCTCTTAATGCCCAAAACAAAAGCAATAGGCGGAAATTTTGCTATTATGTCGTGTTTTGTGTGTTACTTTATGATATGATTATTATCATTATCCTGTTTTTGCAGGTATTGCCCCCTTTGAAACGCTAACAGGCTAGCATTGTTTGCCAGTCGACTGCTTAGCAACAGCCTGCCTCAGGCTAAGCCCATCGATGCCAGAGTGGCCGATCGTTCACCAGTCAAACGCATTGCTGTTCGACTTTTCTGGCATATTTATTTACTCCCTTTGCCTTGACGGAGGCGAGCTAGCTAGCTAGAATATCCGCCTAAATTCCGGTCTTCGGGCTGAAGATGTGACGGTTTTAAATCTTGACGGACGCAATGGAGGCTCATTTTTCCTTAAGAGCTCCTTTTTGTCCGACAGGGAAGCTAAGTGGTTATCACATTCACCGGGGTAAGTGCTTCCTTAGCAGCGGAAGTCATTTAATTATATCACTTTTTAAAAGTGTTATTTATTTTGTCTCGTTGTCATAATAATAATATTGTCTCGTCCTACATGTGTTTTAAGTTGTTTAGTAACATACATAATTACATAGTAAGGGCTAAAAAGGCCGGGTTGTTTCGGTTTATGCAGTTCTGTCACCCTCTAGTGGCGAGTTTCGTTATTTTGGTGTAATTTATGTTGGGCGCATTTTTGGCCACCTAAATCTAGGACCCACGTAGAAAAATTGCCAACATAAACAAGCCATTTATGTGTTATTTTTATTGATGTATTTTTCTCTTTTGTTCATTTCAGAAACCACACACACACACACCTATAAAGTAATATTAAGGACAACTTGGCCTGGTTATTGCTTGAATGGACTCTATTACGGTCTAACCGGACTTACTGCAGAGGTTATCACTCTCAGGGTTATATTCCAGACAAGCACATTTCATGGTCCTTCCAGCCGGATGATGAATACTGCAGACAAAGATGTTCACTCAGGAAGAAGAGCACACCACAACGCCCCATTCGTCCCCCACATCACTTAATGGACTATGAGGTGGGATTTGAACATTATGAGGAAGAAACAGAACAATCAGGAGAAATAGATCCAGAAAATAAGCAAGATTCTTATGGAGACAGTTCATCAGAAGAAACCGTTGTTTCCAGTCCTGCGAATGCGCGATCAACACAATCATCAGATGAACAGGAACCAGCACAAATGAGTGGAGAAGGAGGAGAGTCATCCGGACATCGTGAGTTTCTAAGTCCACAGCAACACTGCCGTGAGTCTCCAAGTTCACACTAATGCCATCGTGAGTCCCAGAGTCCAGCTCTACCAGCAGATATGAAGCCCCCAGATATGGAACCCGTCACAGTACATTGTCACCATATCGTCATGAACAGACATACCGAGGACCAACTGCGATCGTTCCTAATTTTGTGAATGAAGATCCACCAGAATTTACTTGTCTCAAGGTTGCACATGATACTCTTCTGCCACGGGATGCCACGGAACAGGTTAAGTACCAGATTCTACTGGATCATCTCAAGCTGGAGGAGGCGCTACTGTTAGCCTACTCCTACTGCAATAGGCGTTACCCCTACAGTGACACTATGGACGCTCCTAATGAACAATATGGTTCAAACTCGGAATGCTGGATCAGCTGGGTGACATCAGGCAATCAGAGTTAAAATGCAGATCACGTGTCTGCAGAATATTAACCAAGCGACCACATCATCTCAGAGCAGATGTCAAGAGACACATCATTCCCCTTAGAAGACCCATTCCCACCCTAGTGCACTTGTCAGACTGGCTGGAGTACGACGTTAGTGTGCAAGAGGATAGCCTGGAGTTCTCTTATAGCACCGGTAGAGACCGCCCTACTTCCAAGAAAGAACAGGCACAAGAACTGCAGCCCAAAAGTACATTTGTGCTCCATGGCAGTGAGCAGAAACAGACAGAGAAGAAATCAGTCAATCGTGACTCTTAAGTGCAAGTTTGTACTATCCTTGGCGCCTCTGTGCCATTCACTGTGCCCTCTGCTTCCAATGCCGAGCACAACTATCAGATACAACAAGCCTTTACAGCCAGGAACCTAGCTCTGGGAAGTCACTCCTATCCAGTAGCTGCACTCAAGAGAAAATACCATCATCTCAGAGACTTGCCAATACCTGCAATAGATCATGCACAGCCAGTCGAACCAGTCCGACATGGGCCTCCAGATGGTCAGGCTGCTGTTATGACAGCCATGGGGGTGGACTCTTCAGGGTGGACCTGAAGCACTCTCTCTCCTCTGCACAGTGCTTATTCACCTCTACTCATCTACCTCAAGCTGACCTCTTCACTCATGTGGAACGTCTTTGGCAGCTGGACATTTTGCTGTACCGTAGTGAGAAGGTTGTAACAAGGTCAAAGGAGGACTACGACTACGTCAGCTTGAAGCCCCGAAGAAAGCTGTACTCCTACTTATACGCAGTAGAGAGAAAAGACTTTCAAATGACAAAATCAAAGTTGCTGCCTACAAAGAGGAAATTACCAAGCTTCTTACCACAGTACATATCAAGCCGATGACCTCTGCTGAAGCGGACTCCCGTCCAGGGTGGTACGTTCCTCACCCCATGGTAACCCATAATGCCAAGAAACCGAGTAGTGGTCAATTGTTCATTTAAATACAAAGGACCTGCTTATTGGCCCTACACTCAGTTCAAGTCTTCTGGGAGTCTTGGTGCGATTTAGACAGAATGTGGTGGCCATAAGTAGCGATGTAAAAGGGATGTTCCACCAGGTAAACCTTTTGCCTGAGGATCAGCCATACTCGAGGTTTCTCTCAAGTATGGCTCCCAAAGTGTACCAATGGTTAGTCCTGGCATTTGGAACAGTCCCTGCTGTGCAACGTTTGCTTTGCAAACCCACATGACCAACAGTAGTCAGCCTGGTGAAGATGTGCCAACGGCAGTTAAACATTTCTTCTACATATGCAACTGGCTGCAAAGTCTTCCTTCAGTTGAGCAAGCCAAGTCACTAGCCAATACGTTAGTGTCTACTGGCAGAAGGTGGTTTTGAACTCCGGCCGTGGGCCACCAGTCACACAGAAGTGATTGAACATTTCCCAGCTGAGTGCACATCATAAAGTGCAAAACTTTGGCTCACCCAGAACAGTCAAGACCCGGAAGAGTTGGCCCTAGGGCTCATGTGGCAGTGCCGTTCTGATACCTTGAGCAACAAACCCACCCCTTCAGTCAGAGAGCAGCCAACCATGAGAGTCATATACAAGGTTCTAGCCAGTCAATTCGACCCACTGGGATTCATTAGCCCATACATCACCAGAGCTCTGATACTAGTGCGGAAACTCTGGATGAAAAAATGTGAATGGGGTGATCCTGATTTACCCGAGGATCTGCTCAAAGCTTGGGCATTCTGGGAAGACGAACTTTCCCAAACACAACTCTTCTACCTGCAGCAGAACAGTTCACATCTTCAGTGATGCTTCAGAGCAAGCGTATGAGTCAGTGAGTTACTTCTGCACCAGTTCTAATGAAGGTAGCATACAAGTTTTCTTTCTAGCAGCTAGATCACGCATGGCCCCCGAAAAAACTGCTTTCAATGCCCAGATTAGAACTTGCTGCGGTGTTGAAGAAGGAGCTAACTTTGGAGATACAAGACTGCATCTACTAGACCGACTCCACAACAGTTCTTGCTTGGCTGCAACCAGAGTCCGGTAAGTACAAAGTGTTTGTTGGGACCCGGACAGCTGAAATACATGAGCTCACTGATCCAATGTCTTGGCGTTATGTGGACTCACAAAATAACCCCACAGGAGAAGATCACTTGCGGAAAGACGCAAAGAGAACAATATTTGGAGCCGAGTTCCTGAGGCATGACTCATCAAAATGGCCAGTTAAACCAAATATCGCAAACGATGAATTTTCTGAAGAGGTGAGAAAAACTGTATTTTGTGGCCAGATTTCAAACAGCTCACCTTCCTCCCCCCCTGGACCAACACCGGTTCACTCATCTCCACACCTTCCTAGAAGCACTACCCATAGCTTGCACGGGAAGGCTAGCGCAAAGTGAATATCGGAAGGCTGGCAAACCTGTACCCTCTGATAGTCGCCTGCCGAAGCTATCACCTGTGTGGGATCAAGAAAAAGAGCTGATAAAAGTTGGTGGTCGTCTCAGTCTCTGTAACCTGACTCCAGATACTCTTCATCCAAACCTCGCAAGCTTCACTCCGACCAGGGGGCACATTTTTAAGGGTGTAATGCAGAGTCAGAGCAGGCCTTTAGTGAAATAACCCCTCATCTGAAAACCCAGTTGGCCGCACAGCAGATTGACTTTCACTTTAACCCCCCAAAGGCCCCACACTTTGGAAGTGTGTGGGAGAGAAAGACAAGATACGTGAAATCTGACCTGCGAACAACTTAGGGAGTGCAAGTTGTCCCTGAAGAGGTACTGGGAACGGTGTGGGTAGGGATAGAAGGGATACTGAATTCCAAACCTCTGTGTTACGTGTTGTCAGATATTGCAGATCCAGATCCCATAACACCAAATACTCTTTTGACGAGGTGCCATGATTCATCTCTACCACAGGTGGTGTACCCTTAATCTGACCTATTAAGGAGAAAGCGGTGGAGATATAATCAAAATACTTTGCAACCAATTTTGTAGCTGCTTTACGTGAAACTACTTACCTGCTCTGTAAACACGTAACAAATGGATGGAGGACAAGGATGACCTCAAGGTTGGGACTGTGGTCATGTTGGCTGATCTACAATCTCCAAGAGCCCTTTTGCCCGTCGGAGTAGTCAAGACAATCCTACAAGGATGTATAACAAGGTTCGAGCTGCAGAAGTTCAAGTAAAGGACAAGACTTTTGTAAAACCTGTGGCCCGACTCATCAAGTTGCCTGCCTTCCCTAGAGAAGAAGATTCCCAACTGGCCCAATGGACACAACTCTTACCCTCAGATTTGGGGGCGGCTGTTATAAAGGCCAAGTTGTTTCAGTTTATGCAGTTCTGTCACCCTCTAGTGGCGAGTTTTGTTATTTTCCTGTAGTTTACGTTCAGTGCATTTTGGCCACCTAAATCTAGGACCCACATAAAAAAATGCCACATAAACAAGCCAATGAAGCCAGTGTTCAAGTTTGTCTTCATGGAATTACCTTCGTCCGTGCATTAGCAAGTAATTGTTGCAATGTAGAAATTATTAGAGATGGTTTCTGAAATGAAGAAAATAGAAAAATACATCAATACAAATAATACATATCTGTAAGTCCAGCAGTGTCCGCCTAAGAAGAGGTGGCCTTTGGTTCATGTCAAGGTCATTTATTATTTTGTAATGACAGTAATTAATCCGGAACATCTGCAGCAACTCGTGCCAAAACGGCAACTAGGCACAGAAAATGACTTTTTTTTTTTAAAGAATAATAGTATGGACAAAAAAATATATCCAGAGTATCTGGTGGGTGCAATTCTTACATTTGACGCAGGGAGGAGTCTATCACTTTAGTAGAGGAGGGTGGCATAAAACTATAATACAAGTATATCTATATTCATCCATCCATTTGTATGCCGCTTATCCCCACTAGGGTATGCTGGAGCCTAACCCAGTTGATTTAGGGCGAGAAGTGGGATACACCCTGGACTGGTCGCCAGCCAATCGCAGTGTATTTAGTATTATAAATATAATTATGAAATAATAAATAATAAGGAAATGCATGATACTACAGCCAAATGTCTGAAAAGATGCCGTTTTTTTGTTTCAGATCCAGGCTCCCCTGCTTTCAAAAGCTGGCTCGGTGCCATTTTTTGACTTCAACCTCTCAATTGGAAACACCAGACTTGTGTGTTGCGAACGCTCTCACACGGCCAAGTATGTCTTGTGTGTCTTTTTTCCTAACGTCTCCAGAATAAAGAAAGCGACCTGCTAAAGGCCAACGTGGAGAAGGTGGTGAAGCTGCAAGTGTTCAGCAACAAAAGGCAGCAAGCAAGTGAGGGAGATGGAGGTGTCACCCAGCAATATGTGGGGAGGCTAGGGCCTGCTGGGGGCCAGCGTCCGCTTCCGCAGCTTTAAAGGGGCCAGTGAAAATGCACGGGACGTCTTGGTAAGCATTAAAGAATGGGTAAATATGGTGACAATACTGTACATAAGCTGCATCTTCATGTTGGCTAGGATGTGGAGACAAACTCTCCTGCTGGCTTTGCTGGCCGACTTCATCGTGGAAGCTGACCAGCCCTTGCAGAATGAGCGTTTTTCTCCATTGCTCCAGTTCTATAGCCAATAAAGTTCTCCTTTTTTCTGCAGTCTAGCCAATGAGGACAAGCCCTTCAAGCTGCTGGTGTACAATGTACAGAGTGACCATTGCAGAGAAGTGGTGGTCACCCTAATTGGATCCTGGGGTGACCGGGGAAGGTATATTTGTACGCATATTTTAAAAACAATTGAATGAGGATAAGCGGCATAAAAAAAGGATGGATGGGTGGATGAATGTCTATGAAAAATTATCTTAGGCTGCGGTATAGGCTATGGTTACTCATACTGTTACTCACATCGCATCCCAACTCTTGAAGCTAACGCCCAGAAGATAAGTGTCCTCTTGTCCAAAGTGGACAGCAAAGAGGGGACTGCACTCTTTTGTGAATCCAAGTGACAAAGAGTCAGCACATCCTGTGGTCCCAGGTACAGTACCTTCACGAAGTGCACTTACCATTGCTGTGGAGCACGTTGCTGACTTTGGCAAGCACGTATACCTTCTATTATCTTACTAACTACACTCTCATTAAACCTGATTGTTTTTAAATAGGAGATGCTTCCAGTGCAGCACAATCAGGGGCGCAGAGCCCGGTCCGCTTTCCACTGATGACGGCGAGAGCCACAGGTCAGCCAACGCTGGTTCAACGATGCAATTGTTACATTTGTTGATGTAGACATTGTAAATAAAGAAGCCTTAAAAATGTAATAAAAAAAAAATGATATAAAATAAATAAGCCAGTTAAGTGATAGGTATTTTCAAAAAAAGTATTAAGTATAAGTATTAACAAAAAACCCATCACCCTAAAGTTGTATAATGGGGTATACATTTTGGAAATATGGGCCATTATTTTATTCAAAAAAAGTTTTTGCATGTGCAATGTGAGCTGCAACTGGACGGTCCTTGAACGCATCATCTAACTTTCTTCCACGCTGCAGAGATAAACCACTATGCCGTATTATTTTCCCCGCATCTTTCACCTCACATGTGGTCCCGAGTGGTGATGCTGTGTGGTTGTGCATAACGGTTAGATTTGATGACCTTATTGAGTGCTAATGTGCATACTTGCTCCTCTCTGGGAAACAAAGTCCAGGCTTGTACTTGTGGAAGGAGGCTCCGTATTCATTTAGTGCTTTAAATATGATGTTCTTTCTGACATAGTTTTACACAATACATAATAAACAAGAGGCCGCACGGTGGCTGAGTGGTTAGCACATTGGCCACACAGTCAGGAGATCTGGAAGACCTGGGTTTAAATCTCCGTTGGGCATCTCTGTGTGGAGTTTGCCTGTTATCCCCCTGCGTGTGTGTGGGTTTTCTCCGGGTACTCCGGTTTCCAAAAACATGCATGTTAGCTTCATTGGCCACTCTAAATTGTCCATCGGTGTGAATGTTTGTTTATATGTGCCCTGCGATTGACTGGCGACCAGTCCAGGGTGTACCCCAACTCTCGCCCAAAGTTTGCTGGGATAGGCTCCAGTATCCCCGCCACCCTAATGAGGATAAGCGGTATAGAAAATAAATAAGACCAATTAGATGCCTATAATGCGCAGTGCTGATGTGTTGAAAATCTCTAGTTAGCGCGGCACTAATGCGGCCCTGCTACTGCTATTTACATCCATTCTGTCTTCAGTCATGCTGAATGTGCGACTGTCCTTTCACTGGCAGCGCAGGCTCTTGTGTCGTTCAAGAGACGGACTGTCATCTGGTTGCTAGTCATGCGAAACCTGGTTCATGTCTTTATAATCCATTCATCTAAGGCTTTTGGCTGATTCTTATCCCACCCAGGAGGCTGTTCCCCATGCAGCTGCATCTCTCGCTTGTCAGACCGTTTATCCGGTCACCCTGGTCTATCCTTCCCAGCCATATGTATGTAGGACTGTCTGTAGAGTGTGGTTGGCATCATAGATGGCATCATAACTCTGCTTCTTAACACACCACATGCACATCTGCTGGGAATAAGAAAAAGAAGTATAAGATGGCAGGATTTTTTTAAATATTCCCCCATCTAATTAGTTAAAAACCTACTTTCCTTTCATTGGTGAGCTTGCAGAAGCGTGTGCTGCCTCTAATCTTACAGACAAAAATGCTGATTATTATGAAGTAACACATGTAAAATATAATTCAATAATTTGCTCAATGGGATTCAAATAGGTGTCATTACACACTTGAGTATAATTTTAAACTTTTAAAAAAAGATTTTTAAACTCTTCTTTGCGTCACACCGCTCACTTTGTGTCTCCAGTGTCCCTGCTCATCACCAAAGATCTTCTCTGGGGAAATCCGACCTGGTGGTGAACAAGCAGGGTCGAGTTTTGGAGTCTGCTAACGGGGGGCCGAGAAGTCACCAGACTTAGAGGTGCAGCTCACTCAGTCCATCATGGACTCTTGATGCGAAGGAGAGTAGAGAATAGTCGTCTATCGGCGTATAGAATAGATAAATACACACCAGAATACTACAAAACCATAGGTAGCCTCACAGGAGAGGAAGTTGATTTACTTGCACATGAATTCTTGTAGGCATGGCATGAAGTGTGACTCACTACCTCCTTGCTATGCTTCCATGACTGCTTTGCAAGCTGCTAGAATGTACATGGAATGATTTCCTCACTGATTATGGCTGTGGATTAAACCTGTGTAGTTAAAAAATGGCAAGAAGGCTTAATTGGGTATGTAGGTTATGGAAATACCACTTTTAGACAGCAGGGGTCAGCAAAACAGTTTTTTTTGCATGCGTTCAAACAAGCTGTCTTGCAGCATGACTTTACAAGTGCATGTACTTGACAAATGACATGGCCTTTATTTATGTATATGTATATATGTTTTTATATATGCCTAGTGTTTGCATCCTAACCATCCATCCATCCATCCATTTTCTATGCCGCTTATCCTCATTAGGGTCACGGGGATGCTGGAGCCTATCCCAGCAGACTTTGGGCGAGAGGCGGGGTACACCCTAGACTGGTCGCCAGTCAATCGCAGGGCCATCCTAACCATTGCTATCAAATGTAGCACGCATTCATGTTTGTGTTTTTAGTGCGCCAACATTCCTGTGCTCATTGCGTGTACAGTAATTGATCACGTGATCATGCGAGCTGCAATTTCCTCCCAGTGTTGTGCCATCTTTCCTGTGACGAGAGGCAGACAACCAAGTCCAGTAGTAAGATGCAGCAGAAGGGGCGAGCATGCCTTCATTATTTAGCAGGGCACTCCTCAGAGGGAAGGGCGTGGGCATGAGAGAGAGAGAGAGGAAAGAGAGCAGAAAGATGACAAGGACTAGTTTTTAGTGATGCTTTTAAATGTCGCACATCTTCCACGTTTTCTATTTCTAATATTTGAACTCTTCTTGACCGGAGGCTTTTCTTGCATTGACGCACGCATTGTGTGCCACGACTAACCCCAGGTTGGTGTGACAGGAAGGAAGTGACGAGGCGAAGGCAGCCACCTCTGGAAGGCCGTGGTTCCCTCCCTCTCGCTATCTGTCTTTTTCATTTCTTTTGTTTTCCAAGGAAACGGGGCCTCGTGTACCCGCCTGTCATCTCAGCTTCATTTCAGCTGTCTCTGCGGCGTGACAAATTGTGGATTAGATCAGCCAGCATCCGTGGGAGGAAGAGGGTGATGACGCATGTGCAGGGAAGCGATTAGAACAAGTAGCAAGGCCTCACAGCTCGCTTTGTTGGAATTTAGCAGGACTTTGTAAGTGTAATAAGAAGTTAAGCATGTTGGTGAAAAGAAAAAAAAAGACGCATAACGCTTGCCGAAGTTTAAAACAAAAAATGTCGACGGCACTTCCTGGTTCACACAAGATGTGACAAATCGCGGCAGAACGGAAGCGTACCGTTTTTTATCCTGGAAGGGGGAAAAGAAAGAGAAATTTTAACAAACCCATTTTTTATTGCTGTATATTACATTGCAGGCTACTTCCTGGTTCATGAAAGTAAGATGTGTTCCTGGTAAGATGTTGGGGATGGCTGACAGAACTCTCTCCTATGCCTAACCTATTTCCCTAACCCCATATCCCTAGCCCTAACATTATATCCCTAACCCCATATCCCTAGCCCTAACATTATATCCCTAACCCCATATCCCTAGCCCTAACATTATATCCCTAACCCCATATCCCTAGCCCTAACATTATATCCCTAACCCCATATCCCTAGCCCTAACATTATATCCCTAACCCCATATCCCTAGCCCTAACATTATATCCCTAACCCATCCCTAGCCCTAACATTATTTCCCTAACCCCATATCCCTAGCCCTAACATTATATCCCTAACCCCATATCCTTAACCCCTCACCCTAAATCTCTAACACTATTTCCCTAAGCCTAAATATCTAATCCTAAACCCCATATCTCGGACCCTAACACTAACACTATATCCCTAACCCCATATCCCTAACCCCTAACCCTAAATCTCTAACACTATTTCCCTAACCCTAAATATCTAATCCTTAACCGTATATCTCTGACCCCAACACTATCATTATATCCCTAACCCCGTATCTCTAACCCCTAACCCTAAATCTCTAACACTATTTCCCTACCCATAAATATCTAATCCTAAACCCCATATCTCGGACCCCAACACTAACACTATATCCCTAACCCCATATCTTTAACCCCTAACCCTAAATCTCTAACACTATTTCCCTAACCCTAAATATCTAATCCTTAACCGTATATCTCTGACCCCAACACTATCATTATATCCCTAACCCCGTATCTCTAACCCCTAACCCTAAATCTCTAACACTATTTCCCTACCCATAAATATCTAATCCTAAACCCCATATCTCGGACCCCAACACTAACACTATATCCCTAACCCCATATCCCTAACCCCTAACCCTAAATCTCTAACACTATTTCCCTAACCCTAAATATCTAATCCTTAACCGTATATCTCTGACCCCAACACTAACACTATATCCCTAACCCCATATCTCTAACCCCTAACCCTAAATCTCTAACACTATTTCCCTACCCATAAATATCTAATCCTAAACCCTATATCCCAGATCCTAACACTATATCACTAACCCCATATCCTTAGCCTTAATCCCTCACCCTAAATCTCTTAACACAATTTCCCTAATCCTCTGTCTGTAATCCAAACCCTCTTTCCCTAACTCAGTGGTTCTCAGTTAATATTCCCCCCCCCCCCATATATACATATTCATAACATATTCATATTGTTTTCTGCCTTTTGTTTCATTTTCATGTTCGTGTTGCATTCGTGCTTTTGTTTCTGCTGAGTGTCTGACATATTTGCCGTGACATTGCCGCCTCTGCCCAGGCTTGGTTCGGACCCTATAGGGGGGTGGGTGGCTGTCTCTTTGAGTTAATCTCATTTTTGTGCCTCTCTCCCTCTCTCTCTCTCTCTCTCTCTCTCTCTATCTATCTATCTATCTATCTATCTATCTATCTATCTATCTATCTATCTATCTATCTATCTATATCTATATATATGTATATCTATATATATATCTATATATATATATGAGAGGGACACATTGAAAACACATCAGATCTAAATGGGGGGGAAAATGATCTTGAACATTCATTCATTCATTTTCTTTACCGCTTATCCTCATTAGGGTCGAGGGGATGCTGGAGCCTTACCAGCTGGCTTTGTGCGAGAGGCGTGGTACACCCTGGAGTGGTCGCCAGTCAATCACAGGGCACATATAGACAAACAACCGATCTTGAATGTCTTTCCTGATAATAAGTAGGTGATGTATTAGTAACAAAATGATGCCACATACTTTGATAGAAATGAAAATGATCACTCTATAGGGGGGGTAAATCAAAGACACCCCAAAAATGTGAAAAAATGATTCTCAATAGTTTGTGTGGCCCCCACGTGTTTGTACGCATGCCCACTACAGGACGTCGGGCCCTCAGGTCACCCTCATGGAGCGCGTTTCTGATTGTTTGGTCAGAAACATTCACACCAGTGGCTTGCTGGAGGTCATTTTGTAGGGCTCTGGCAGTGCTCGTCCTGTTCCTCCTTGCACAAAGGTGCAGATACCGATCCTGCTGAGGGTTTAAGGACCTTCTACGGCCCTGTCCAGCTCTCCTGGAATAACTTCCTGTCTCCTGGAATCTCCTCCATGCTCTTGAGACTGCTGGGGTACACAGAAAACCTTCTTGTAATGGTACCATCCTGGAGGAGTTGGACTACTCTGTAGTCTGTACCTCTGCAGCGTCCAGGTACCACACCATGCTATCAACAGAGATGTTGATCCAAGCCAAATGAAAAACTACAGCGGTAGAAAAGTCAGTCAGTAAAAAATCAGCCAAAAGAGATGAGGAGTCCGTGGCCTCAACCTGGAAAAGCATTCCTGTTTTGGGGTTTGTCTCATTGTTGCCCCCTGA